>CM076573.1:941235874-941635268 GCA_034641835.2 Pinus albicaulis
GGGAGTGTTGATTTTTGTAGCATCCGGAAGTGTTCCAAGTCTCAAGCTTTGCAGGGAGGCTTGGACAACAACATTCCAAAGAATCCAGAAACAGTTTGTGGAAATTCCACTCTGTTCAAAAATTATTAAAATAATTAATTATTTTAATGGAGACCTTAAGTCCAAACTTAAGAAAAGGAAATAATTAAAGGGCATTAATATTTCAAAGTGTGAATCTTCTAGAAAACATGGATCAAGTCAAGATTTAATCTTAGTCTTTGATTAATCTTTTAATCTGGGTTGTTGGTTCTCCAACAGGAAGATTATAAAAGAAGGCTTGAGGGTCACTTGGAAGATAAGTTGGGCACACACTCAGTTCCCAGAGGAGATCCATTCTGATGTAGAATTCGATTTCAGCGGGAGAGTTGCAAAGCGAGAAGTTGCAGAAGTAGGAGGAGGTCAGGGGTGATCGAGATCAGGGTCGGAGAGCAGCAGTGGGTCACTGAAGGTAGCTTGAGGCTACAACGCAGAGACCCCACGCAGATTCACGCAGTCCAGCTTTGGGACTACGCAGAGAATCACACAGACTGATGTAGGGGCTTGCAGGGGCTGATCTGGGTGTCAGAAATTTGTTCGAGAAAGCTGGGCATTCAGTCTCAGGTGGTTCAGAATTTATCTGCCAAATATTTCCCTGTAAAGATATCATTTTTTGAAGAAATAATAAAACCCTCATCTGCTGCACTGGTTTTCCCACATTGGGTTTTTTCCGGGGACATTTGTCCGAAAACAATTGTGTACATGTGATTGATTCTTGTTCTTATGTTCTCTACTGTTTATTTCTCTGCATATATAATTGTGAATGTTGCAGTAGTATTTATTTCGATATTTGACGGAAGATTTCGAAATAATAACTTATTGATATAATAAGTAGGAGAAATAAATCTATCACTGCAACTGGTTGAGAATTTTCACATTACACTTGTAACAAGTCTGGTCACTATGCACGAGAGTGCCCTAGTAGAAGGGACTCTCCAAGGATGATGACAACAACAACTCGAGAAGGAATGGAAGGAACAACAGGTTCCAGGGAAAATGTGCAACCTTTCAAGAGGTCAAGAAATTCTAGGTACGATGAGTTGAATGTTGTTGATAATAAGAGAAATGAATTTATTCTTGTATTTGCCCTCTCTGTTGCATCTCCACCCGACACCCTGGATGTCTGGTTGATTGATAGTGGTGATTTAAGGCACCCCAATGGTTACAAAGAAGCCCTTTTTGATTTGGTTGAGAAGGATACTAATCTGGAAGTTATCCTTGTAGATAATGCCACCTATCTCGTGAAAGGGACAGGGACTGTGACCCTCCGTCTATCTCAAGGTCAAGTCCTCCGATTACAAGAAGTGTTGTACGTACCTGATTTGAAGAAGAACCTTATGTCCATTTCGGCAATGGAAGACAAAGGGTTCAAGGTGGCATTCATTGATGGAAAGGTACGTATCTGGAAGAAGAACTTCAAGGAAGCTCTTTCTATTGGTTTTAGAGTTGATACACTATCAGGTTGGAGGAAGTCCATTGGGGGCTATGACGTGATATGACTCTTCAAACTGAGTTATGGCATCGGAGGTTTGCACGCCTTCATTACAAAGCCCTTCCCAAAGCAAGGAAGGTGGTGACAGGGATGCCTGAATTTAGAGATGATCATGAAGGTATATGTCAGGGTTGTGCCGAAGGGAATCATACAAGGGGACCATTCCCCTCAAGTGTCACAAAGACAACTGATATCGTGCAATTGATACATTCTGACTTATCTGGTATGCTGCCTATGACATCCTTGGGAGGATGTTCCTATTACATGGCTTTTACAGATGACTTCTCCTGCAAGACCTGAATATATTTTTTGAAGAAGAAGGACGAAGAAGAAGAAGGATGAAGCATTCAAATGGTTTCGTACCTTCAAGGCCTTGGTGGAAAATAAAACGAGAATAAAATCAAAGTTTTGAGGACCGACAATGGGACCGAGTATGAATCAAATGAGTTTAATGACTTTTGTAAAGATGCTGGCATTAAGAGAGACCACAACTACGTACACTCCTGAGCAAAATGGTGTTGCTGAAAGAAAGAACAAGTCCATTGTGGAAGCTGCCCACACTAGGTTATTTGACAAAGGTCTTTCGAAGTTTCTGTGTATGTTCAAAATAGATGGCCGCATTCCGCTTTGAAGTCCAAAACTCTCGAAGAAGTCTTCTTTGGTAAGAAACTTGATGTTTCTCATTTTAGAGTTTTTGGTTGTCCTGTTTACTTTCATTTGCCGAAAGAAAAGAGAAGCAATCTGGATGCTTCTCGAAAGAAGGGAATGTTTGTGGGCTACAGTGAAACTTTGAAAGCATATAGAATCTATGTGCCTGGTCAAAGAGAAGTGGAGATATGCCATGATGTCACCTTCGATGAAGATGATGCCCTTAAGAAAGTGAGAAATCTTCCTAGCTTCAAGGAAGACAAAGAAGATAAAGAAGCAGGGAAGCTGGAAGAGCTGAAGAATGACCTGATGACTGATGTTGAAGGACCTATGGATCCCTTTGATCCACCTCCTTCAAATAAGAGAAGACCCTCATGGCTTAGGGATACTCTCGAAGATGCTGAGAGACATATTGGCCCAAGGGGGACATTCTGTGAAAGCAAGAAGCTGAAGAGATACCAAGGGTATCTAGCAGTCATGAGTACGATAGTACAATCTGAGCCTGGAACATTAGAAGAAGCCGTAAAGCATCAAGTTTGGAAGGATGCTATGCACGAGGAGTATGAGTCCATTATGAAAAATGATGTTTGGGAAGTGGTCCCGAGACCAGAGGACAAATCTGTTGTCACCTCGAAATGGCTCTATAAGATCAAGCATGGATCTGATGGAAGTGCTGAAAAGTACAAGTAAGATTTGTTGCCCGAGGTTTCTCTCAAAAATAAGGCATATATTATGATGATATATTTGCACCTGTGTCCCACTATACCACCATCCGATCTATTATTGCCCTTGCTGCTATGCAAGGATGGAGTCTACATCAGATGGATGTGAAGACCACTTTTCTGCATGGATCTATAAAGGAAGAGGTGTATGTGGAGCAACCTCTGGGGTTCGAAGTCCGAGATAGAGACACCTATGTATGTAGGTTGAAGAAAGTCCTCTATGGGTTGAAGCAAGCACCCAGGGCTTGGTATGAGAGGATAGATAGCTACTTGATGAAGTCGGGCTTCACTTGAAGTAATGTTGATACAAACTTTTATTTTAAGGTTGATAGAGAAAGGCCTCTCATTCTGGTTCTCTATGTGGACGATCTCTTTGTGACAGGTGTTGACCTTCTCATTCATCAGTGTAAGAGGGAGCTAGCTTCCGAGTCTGAGATAAAAGACTTAGGACTAATGCACTAATTCCTTGGTTATGAGGTCTGGCAGAGGCCATGCGAGATTTTCGTTTCTTAAGGAAAATATGTCATGAAGCTGCTGGATGGATTTGGTATGGTGGACTGTAAGTTTGTGTCGACATCGATGGAACTCAACTTTAAGAAGTTGAGTGGAAACGCTGTTGGGCCCGTGCGAGCAAATCCTACCGAGTATCGATAACTCGTGGGGGCCCTGATGTTCTTAGTGAACTCTTGCCCGAACGTATGTTTTGCAGTGATCACTTTGAGTCAACATATGGTTGATCCTCATCACATTCACTGGATTGGTGCCAAGAATCTGTTGAGATATGTTCGGGGCACAATCAACCATGGGCTGAGATACATTGCCGGGAGTTTGAGACTCCATGTATATACTGATGTTGATTGGGCTGGCAGTGTGGTGGATCGCAATAGCACATTTGGATGTTGCTTCACCTTGGGTTTTGCTTCGATATCTTGGATGAGCAAGAAGCAAAAGTCAGTGGCTTTAAGCACCATTGAGGCCGAATACATTGCAACGAGTATGGCTTGTTGTGAAGCTGTTTGGTTGCGAAAGCTCTTCAGTGAGTTGTTCATGCATTTGTTAGATACCACCGTTATCCTTTGTGATAACCAAAGTGGAATTCGTCTTTCTGAGAATCATGTGTTCCACGATTGATCCAAGGACATTGATATCAGGTACCATTTTATCCGGGATATGGTACAGCGAGGCACCGCAAGGCTCGATCGTATAGGAACTGATGAGCAGGTCGTGGATATTCTCACAAAGCCCCTGGGGATGGTCAAGTTCCTAACCTTCTGTGAGAAGCTTGGAATCGTGGAAAGACCCTATTCTGAGGGTCTTGCTTGAGTTGGACTATGAGCTTTGGGATCTCCAGGGGCTTGGGGATAGCTTTGGAGGTATAAGGACATACGGGGCTAGGCTTGCTGAACGTTGTTGTGCTTCTGCCCCATCATTATGATATTGAGTTGGTTCACCTCTCTCTGATCTGTGCCCCACACACATTCTACCGATGAAGTTTTAGACTCATGGGAAGTACCTCTCATTTGGCCAATGGGGTGGGAAATGTGGATAGAGACCATAGCAAGACCGATGGACACATTAGAGATTGCCGTATTCTTTATGTCTAGTATGGCACATGGCCAACACCTTGACCTGGGATCAAGTATGATGAGGTTTTTACCTCTAAACTGATTTCAGGTCACTAAACTAACTTCGGGTTAGTATGAGACTCTTTTTGTGTCCAAGAGAGTTTTTTACCTCTAAGTTGACTTCGGGTCAACTGAGTGTGATGTCTTTGTAACTCACCTTTTGTTCTATCTGAAATAAAGAGCCATCAAAGAAAGTTACGATGGGATGACACACGATGTTTGGCAAAGGTACATGATGGTACTGATGGATGGCACTTGTGGACAGATGGAGTTCTTCGTAGTTGAGAGGGAGTGTTAATTTTGGGCAACTAGGTCCAAACTCCATGTTGCACTGCTCATATGACAATGGTCATATTTTTGTTGGATTTCTCTTTCGGAGAAGTGTAAGATTGATCTGAAGATCATCTTGATTGGATGAGCATAATATTTATTTCGAATTTATTTTCCACATGTGCAAGGTCGTCAGATTTGTAATGTAGGTTCACATGACTAATAGATGTGTCACACACCCTCATTGATGGATATAAATTGGAGAGACTTGGAGGTCATTTTCTCATCATCTCATCTCACATTCTCTCATTGTGATCTGATTTGTTCGATAGCCTTTGGAGGCCTTTTTCCCCTCACACGTCTGGAGCAGAAGTCTGAAATTTGCAGATCTGTATAGGGTACTTTTGCAGCAGCGTTGACCAATGTTGACTATGGTCAACCCTTGGTTGTTTAACCTCAAAACTCTACAGAAAATTCGATTTTAGGAGGCCATACAGATGGGTACTAAAATAAAGGAATTTTGGGCCGTTTGACCGAAGCCCTAGTTTGTTGCGTTGACTTTTCTGCTGCTCACTGCGTTGACTTGTGGTGAGTTGTCTTTGAGGGTTGTGGGTGTGACACATGTAGGGCTGGCTGACCGAGAAAGACTTTGCTGGTTGAAGCATCCTGTTGACTGCCGTAATGCAACAATATCTCATATTTTTGCTGGACAAAAGAAATTGTAAATTTGATCTATATTTGGCTTGTCTTCTATTGATCTGTTATTGTGTTCTATCAGCATTTTACTTCCATGTTTATGTGATTGATATTTTGTATCGGGTCTAAGAAAGATTGAAGTAAAAGTGCATCAAGCATAGAACACCATGGCTATCTAAATTTAACACCAAGAAATCCTTATGGAGAATTGGTCTTTATGTGATCTTTGTGGAATTGGAGTTATTAGGTTGCGAGACCATGCAAGACCAAGTGGACCTAGAATTAGGTCAAGGATGTGGAGTTGATTAGCCAAAGAGGTGCTTGACCTAATTCTCTTGATCCAAATGAGGACACTAGCCGAGGGAAACCTCGAGTAAGAAACGATCCTCGAGCTAGGGATTGCAATATCTTAAGATCCCACCGTTGGAATTTTGTTAAATTTGGAGGGACTCTAGAGGAAACCCTAGCATAGTAGTGGACTAGCGATTGAAGTTTTTTGATGGTTAAAACATGAGATATGTGATGCCCTAGATGACTTATGGAGGCTAGGCCTAGAAAGAGAAGAGGAGGTGAGAAAAAAATGTTTTAATGTGATCACCTATGGAAGGATCAATGCCTTATCCTTCGGGAGAGATGGTGTCAGGAGAATTTATGGTCTCGTAGCTAAGTTGCACGAAACGGGGAAACGGAAACGAGTTTCCGAAACGAGAAGCGATATGAAACACGACATTCCCAAATTTTGGAAACTTGGAAATGCGATACATATATATATATTATAATTTAAATTTATATTATAATTTATGACATTTAAAAAATGTTATGTGAAATCATAAAACATACATGATAAATTCAAAGCATAAACTATTACAAGTTACAAGACATTTATTCATGAATGATAACAGACACGATAAAAATAGCAATATCGGAATATCCAAAACCAACCTTTATTATATATCAAAATCTCAAAATCAGCCTTAATTATATATATGAGGCTGCAAGTACAATAAAGACTATGAGCGTGTCAAGTCAAGATTTTGTTTGAGTGATGGGTACATTTGTAGTAGGGTCATGATAGAGGATTTTGACAACCAATGTCACTAACATCAAGTTAGATACAGGGATTGGTGCTATTGATTAAATTCGAGTTCCATACACTAATACATGACAAAATCCAATGGAAACATTGCAATCACCCAATCCTGAAATCTTGAAAAACGTATAAGTCTGTGGGATTTTGAATGAGATCTAAAATTCTACTTTCTCCATCTGAAATCCAATGAGGTCGGAACCACTCTCAATCATCCTGAGTCATTTCATGGTAATGTTAAAAATTTAAGTACGGACGAAAACACGTTTCCAGGTCGTACGGTATGGGGAAACTCGTTTTCATTTCATTTCAGGGCGGAAATGGACCCCTGCTCCACGTTTCTTGCAACATTAGTCTGGAAGAGGTTTTCACAATCAAGGAGGCCTTCAAGCAACTTCACATGGCATTAGGGCATGAGAGCAACTACTTGAGATCTTTAAACTTCGATATGCAGTAATTGATGACTTATAAAGATGTATTTTGACAAAAATAATCTCTAGGAACATTCAGCCATTCACAAATGGCCCATGCAATGATGCAACACTATAAAAGATCAAAATTTCCTTACAATTTCGCATAAGAAAGCAGTAAATTTCAGACTTGTATAGCGAAAATCCTAGCGACGTTCATGTGACAAAGTAAATGACAAGAATAAGCATGAAAATTTTACTTACATGTGCAAATGAGTATATCCAATTATCATATTGTGCCAATAATGAAGCTCCAAGACAAGAGAAATAGATCCAAACATCAAAGTTCATGCATAGCATCCAAACTCGCCCTCCAAAAGGGAATGTGAAATTCTCAACAGCTACTAAATCCCAATCCAAGTGATGGTGATCCAAATGAATCACCTCACTTCTATTTATACAATCAGTAATGAGTTCGATTTGCCTTATTTGGCCTATTTGAGCCACAAATAATAAAATAATGTGCAATAACAATATCCCTTGGTGACAAGCCCACCAAGATAGCTCAATAACATAATATGAAACCTCTCAAGAGGGCCGAATGATCTATAGAGTGAGTCGTTGGGGCCTTTGAGGAGGCCTAGTGAAGTCCTGTGTGTACCATGACGTGAGAATGAACGTCAAACATAGGGGACAAGGGGTTGGACCCTCATTATCCAAGCAAATCCTTGTGGTGCCCCCAAGTGGGTGTGAGGGGCCCAGAGACACCTCATGGGTCTCCAAATGGACCGAAAATGCATGTAGACCATCTGTAAGGGCTAGGATGATGACATAACTCTTATCTGGACCTCAGATCGTTGACCAAGTGTATGGTGCAAGTGTGGAGCCGACTGAGCATAATGAACTAGGTGCATCATCCTCATCTAAAAGGTGGAACACGAGAAATCAATAAGTGGCATTGGGGATCCATGAAGTACTCTTTGCTATGGTGGAGGCCCATGGCTCCCAACACTCACCCCACAAATGCCAATGTGGCCCTCTAGAGGGCCAAGACCCTGTATAGGGAGACCCACCTGCACTCCTACATGAGATCCAATGCGTCCCTTGCCCTTCAATGCAACAATTCATCAGAATAATGTAAAAGAGATTACAATTCATGGAACCAATGGGGCACTTCATGGTGGCATACCCTTCCATAGTGGGCTTTGGCATGTATAGAAGCCTCCAAGCTTAATAAGGAGGTTAATCAAGGACCCTATTAGGTAGTTTCTACGTCTAAAGAGGGTGACATGTCCATGGTACATCCATAGGTGGCAAATGATATAGTAATGGAATGGAGTGGGGATTGTTGATTTATGGTAGTAGCGGATGTGTTCTAGCCTTGTACTTTTGTATACATGCTAAGACACATGTATTCCATAATACCCAGAAAGGATTTTGGAAAATTCCACTTAGAAATGGTTTAATTAAAATAATTAATCGTTTTTTAATGTTTTCCTAAGTCTAAACTTTAGGGAAACTGATTAATTAAAGGGTATTAATTAAACTAAGTGTGAATCTTCTAGATAAAGTCATGAATCACCTGCAAGTTAATCTGAGCCCTTGATTATGTTTTAATATTGCCCGTTGAAGGGTCAACGAATGATTATAAGGAGGGTGAGGGGCCTATGGAAAACACAATTGAGCATTTGGCATTTTCGAGCTTGTGAGAGAGACACAACTTTTGATCAAGATTGAATCACTAGGGCATGGTTTGCTAAGTGATATTATTCAATGATCAGTTCCAGAGAGGGGCAAATGCAGTAACTGGTCAGGAGGACCAGGTGTACATTTCAGAGAGAGGCAACAGTGACGCAGAGAGAGGTAGCGTAGGCATCTGGAGGGGTGACGCAGTTCCTGAAGGGAATCACGCAGAAGTGATGTAGCGCCTTCTTGATTCAGTCCGGAGATAGTTGGAAGAGGGGGTTTCTGAGCCAGGAGGGCCGAAACTCAGTTTTAGATCAGCTTGATCATTTGTAGAGGAGAGGTGACGCAGTTCTTCAACTTGCCCATTCAGGTTTACGCAATTGTAGCGTAGGCATCACACAGAGGTAGAGAGGGGCTTCACCAGCGCTGTTTAGATCAACGGGGACTTGCAGAGTGAGGTATATCTCACATTTCTTTTGTTGCCAAGATTTTCTCTGAAGAGTGAGCCGGATATTGGCACCCTAGTTGTACTCAAGATTCTGCTGCTTAATAATATAAAACCCTCAGATCCGCTGCACCGTTTTTCCCAAGTTGGGTTTTTGCTGGGACTTAGTCCAAAAATAAATGTGTCAAATGTGGATTAATTCCGCAGCATTATTTGTGTAGACTGCGTCAGTAATTACTTCAATATTTCACTGTAATGAAATAATTTTGAAAAATAATAGGAGAAGTAATTCAAATTTGTTGCAATAGGAATCCAGATCTAGGATTTTTCACAAGCGGCTCCCCCCCTCGAACCTGCTCCCGAAGTGCACTCCCAAAATAGCTCCCGCATGGAGCGATTTTCGGGAGCGAACTAGGGAGGCTAACCGTATGTGGACTTAGTGGGCACATGTGGCCCAGATGGGAAAAATGATGAATGGGGCTAAAATGAGTGAAGGGGAGTGATTTATATGGTGTTGGGAAGCGAGACCACACAACCAAAGTTAGGATCTCCCAAGTAGTGCCAACCCTAAAGCTAGTGGACAGTGAAGGATATCCCACGAGACTAGGAATCAGGATACAAGGCTAACCACGAAATTAGGCAGTGGAGACAAGAGTATAGACCTAGCCCACTCTTTTTGTCGAATCCCCTTACCAATCCATGCCTAAAGTGCCCATGACAATTAAGGGAAATTACTCAACTATACCAATGAAAAGGCATACCTTCAGGGTCGAGAGGCCCACCTTCAAACATACAATCATAACAAGTGGGCGAGGGACCGCATCACTGGCTCAGGTGGCAGAGATAATGGCACATCAAGCGATCTGGTGGTTGGTGACTATCGGTTGAGGACCATCTAGGAGAAAATTTTTCTCCTATATACACTACCCAGAGGTGGTGGGTAACATGTCCAACACTTCACACTGCAAATTCTGTCTTGCATGGTCCTAATAATTTAATAATAGAATTGTACTAATTATTCTAACACAACCAACTATATTCAGCTATATGTTGTTACTCAACAACTAAGAGTTTATTAGCTTTAAATCTTTCAGGATTGTTGGTGTTGTTTCCAAGACATTATGTTGTCCAGGAGGGTTTGTGACAAAGCCTTCCTACCCAAAATTCCTATTGTCATGCAATAATATTCCTAGCCCTTGCTGTGTTGGCTTTGCTGCTGTCTCCAAGGGGAAGGCCATTGTCAAGGAAGGTTGTTCGGATGCTTTGTTATCCAAAGTTGAACTTGTATATGTCATAGATGATTTTTAAGGTCCTATGTGATCCCAGAAGATCTGGATAAGGTTTCCAATGCCTCAAGATAGGTTTAATGCTGCAATGTTGCCCTAAAAACAACACGAGGAACCCTTGATAATGATTAGCTGCTCAACAAAATTCATCCTTGCAACCTGCGGTCCTCCGCCCTCCAGATACCTCAAATACCTCATTGTTGTATGTCAAACTAGGTCTCAGTATCCTTTCGCTTCCTTGAGACTTCTTCAACCCGAAATTTGGTGACCAACCAACCAAAAATTCACAGAGAGAGAGACTTGTTACGTATGGGCTTTCCTGGATAGATTTGTTGCCTATGGATCTTCTTAGATGGATTTAATAACCAGATAAACCATCAAAGCAAAAACATATATGCTCTAATGTTATTGTTGTGCTAGAACAAGAAAATGATGTCTTGGTAGGGTGGGATCAACTCCATCAAAACTAGACAGAGGGATTAGCTAGGGTCGGATCATCTCCACCAAAACTTATCAAGAAGAAGGGGTCTTAAAACACTCAGAGCCTCAAGCTAAAGAAAATTATAGATATTCCAATCAAAATTGATGATCCAAAATGATTCCAACTCTCCTTTATTTATAGATCTTCTTATGGGGTTTACACTCATAGGAGGGGTTAAAGTGCAACCCCCATTTTGGGATTTTTTGCCCCTAGCTAACCCAAAATTTACCCAATGTTGCCCCAAACATTGGATAATTGGGTTTTCCCCTCTTTATCAAGACTATAGCATATGGGGTTGTATAGGCTACCTCGTCCCCCTGTGGGCAATTAATCCAGAAGGGATGTGACACTATTCTTAAAGCTTCTTTATTTTGGTTCTTATTTGGTGCATATAGGTTAATGGTGAAATGCTCAAGGCTTCTGCAAGCTAACTAGATTGATCCATTCAACGGTAAAATATAACAGTGGGAAGGAAGATCTTTTGGGGGATTACTCTTCTACTCCTTCTTTTGTTAGTTTGATGAGTATTTGGTGCCTTGCTTTGTCTATCCATCTTGGAATCCTAGCAAGAAGTATTGGACATTGCATGATAAACAACTTTAAATGAAGGTCCCAAATAACACATTGCATTATGTGTATTGTGCTTGTCGAATAAAGCTAGAGCCTCGCCAATAAGAGCTAGGGCTTATAACAACAACCACAAGAGGTGGGACTGCAATGACTACTAAGGTGTTTGACCAAGAATGAAGCGGTCCCAAAGGTCCAACAAAATTCTAAAGTTGGGTTTACTTTACATTATGTTGATTTTGCAAGTACAATAGATACTAGCACTTAATTTGAAACTGATAATTACTTCGAATGGTATGATGATTATCTTTAGTACTTCCAATAAATCATTAAGCAATTATATTTCAAAATTTCAACCATAAAATAGTAGGATAGTAGAGATCACAATTAAAAAACAATGATGCATAAAGTAAACACAAGATTTACCTTGGGAAAGATCTATTGGGGCAAAACCCAATAACCCTTAGAGAAAAATTTCAATTCAACAAGAGATAGAACTAATCTTTCCTAGTCAAAATGATGTCAAACGGACGAGTAAGAAATCCTTAGCCAAACCTAGTCAAATTGTCTTCTTGTAAAGTCAATAAGCTGCCCAAAATACTCCACTTGATCAACTGTGATGGGGCCAAATTTCGGCCCCCTCCTGTAACTTAGAAGACTTTGACTTGCTGCCAGATATGCCTTGAATTTGTGACACATGCGAAGTCAATAGAGAGAGAATGCAAGGTCAAACTTGGAGAGAGAAATGCTCTTCTCTGTTTGTCCATCTTGGAAAATAGAAGAAGTCTTTGGTACATGAATCTTCATTCTTATGTTTCTTTTGAAGTTCATCAATGTTTGCTTTGGTAGCATGTTGATTTCTTTTTCTCTTTCTATCATTCGATCTTTCAGGACGATCATGTATATAGTGACCAAATTTGTGACAATGATAACATTGAACTTTTGACATATCTCTCTTTCCTTGAGGAGCAGGTCATCTTTCTTCATTTCTTCTTTGGAAACCAAACTTCTTCCTTCCTACAACCTTCTTGAAACGTGCTGCAAATGCTTGAGAATCACCTTCATCATATCTTTGAATATTTCCCTTTGATATTAGCCTACATTCTTCTTGAGGAAAGACATTCCATAATTCTTCAAAGTTTGGAGCTTCCTTCTTGCTACAAATACTATATGCAAGCGAATCCCATGAGTCAAGTAAACCATCAAGAGTTGTATTCACGAGTTCCCTTTTAGAAATTATTTCGACAACTGCTTGAAGTTGATCTCTTGATTGAGAAATCCTCATGAAATATGAGGCTATGGTATCATTTATTGTCATTCTAACATCACGTAGCTCATTCTTCAAACTCGTTGCTTGCCCAATGTCGCTGATAATGTATAAACCAACTAGGGCATCATACATCTGCTTTGAGGATTCAAGATTTGCAACAAAAGGAATCAAGCGATCTATGATTGAGTCCACAATGATGCTTCTAGTTGTGAGGTCATCCTTTTCATATTTTCTTTTTACTTCATTATTTGAGGGTTCAGTGACCTTGCCTTTCACAATACCCAAGAGATCATTCTTTGCAAGGATGAAATCAATCCTTGTTTTCCAATCCCTAAAATCTGCAGGTTGTTCCAATTTGTTGTCAAACTTCATAGAGGAACCCATAGTCATAGATAAACAATTATATTGTAGATGTTTGCTTTCTTCAATGCTCTTCCATTTACCAAAGGTCTTTAAGAGTGACCTCAATGTGTTATTCTTCACATAAGCTCTGGTACCATGTTGATTTTATAAGTGCAGTAGATACAAGCACTAATTTATGAAGTATTGATAATTACTTCTAATGATGTAGATATTCTTTTAGCAATTCCAATTTATCATTGAGCAATTACACTTTAGAGATTCAACCATAAATACACAAGAACAATAGAGATCACACTGCATAAAGAGAACACAAGATTTACCGTAGGAAAACCCACTTGGGCAAAAAACCCAAGAACATTTTTCTTTGAGAAATTCTTCAGTTCATCAAGAGCTACACCTAATACAACTAGTCAACTATGAGGTCAAATTGATGAAGAATGCTATGGTCAAACCTAGTCAAACAACCCTCTTGTCAAGTCAAATTTCTGCCATTCAACTTCGATCCTCTCTAATCTTCGTAGGCCAAATTTCAACATACCAGAATATGCACAGAAACTCGACTTTGCTATCCAGAACAATCTGCCCAGAATTTTGGAGCTACTTCCCGGAAACTGCTTCCTAGAAGTTTGTTTTGCTACCCAAAAACTGCCTCGAAAGTAAAAGATGTGAAGTCAAGAAAGAGAGATAAATGCTGGAGATGAACTTGTCCTTCTTTGTCCCACTTCGTTCTTCTTCTTCTTCATTGAGATGCCCAAAATATTAGTTGTCTTGTGCGAGGTTGAATGGTGACTTATGGAGGAGATCAATTGCTCTATATATAGTGTTTTGCTAGTCTGAATGGGTGTGTCTCTTCACTGGGGCCGACATGACTTGAGGGAGGGCCGACTTGACAAGTTTGGAGCGAAGAAATCAAAATTCAAATTTCGAAATTTTTTCTTTTGATACCGATATGAAGAACATGTCTTACAAGTAAGGGCTAAAATATAAATTATGAAGACCGACCATAGCTTCAAAAATATAACAGAAAAACATTTTGATGTGCTCTTTCTGACTTCCACACTCCCTATCCAATCAAAATCTGAGAATCGCTACAACTGAATAGTGAACTCCACTGTTTGAGACATATCTCAAATCATAATAGATTGTACGACATAGATATCTCAAAACATGCTTTGTTGCAATCTAATGTACATGGCTTAGTTCTTTCTGGAATAGACTCAGAGTATTTACTGCAAGGAAAATGTTTGGTCTGGTATTATCTGGATACATCAATGAACCAATCATCTCGTCGATACATAGAGGGATCCACTAAATCTGACTCAGAGTCTGTAAGCTTCTTCAGGTTCGTCGTCTTGAGGGTAGGGATGAACTTGTCACTCAGATTGTACAGGCACAATTCAACAACGACTCAGGTCGAGGGTTGTCACTCTGATCCCTAACCTCTCTGTTCTAGTTGTCTCCCAACAACACGCTGTGGGGGGTAGTCCCTACGAAAGATAGAAATGCAATTCTTGTTGGCAACCAACAAGTTAGAGAGAGACAAAGGAATGGCCTAGCCACTTGGTTGATTTAGCAAGATTTATAGATTAGATTAGATTTAGGTGTGAGACCAGTGCCTTATGGAGTCAATTTTTTGCTTTATATCAATTAAAGACCAAGTAACCAGATGAATAACTGTTGCTTGAATGCTTAACTATCATATATGTTATGCAAATCCTAAGACGTAAGTGTGATGCAAGAATCTTGGTTGTTTTTAAATTAGATGCCTATTCTAGGTGTATCCTTTCTCTTAATTATTTTGAAGCTAATCTATAGAGTAGGTTGTGAGAAATAGGCCAAGGAGAAGCGAACAAAGACTTGATTAACAATACCTTCCCTTAGGTACTAACCACCCGATGCCTCTGCGTTGCAGAGACTGTGGCTCTAACGACTGTAAGGTCACTGTGTTAACCACTAAAGAGGTGCTAGGCTCCTCAAGCTAGGTGAGAAAGGTGGTCCTATTATCTATCAACCAAGCTTATGCTTGGAAGTAAGTTATTAAATGGAAGGGTAGCTCTTAGGATGAGATGCAAGGTTATGATTGAGCCTTGAGTTAAGATTGTTTATGTTAAGTGTGAATATTCTACTGCAGTAACATGGTTTACTTCTCCTACTTGATTAAATTATACAAGTTATCTTCAAAAATTAGATTCAAAAAATACCGAAGTAAACACAACTAACAGTCTACACATGAAGATCATTTACTAAATATTACACTCATTCACACAGAGTGACACACTGATTTTTGGACATAAGTCCCCTGAAAAACCCAAAGTGGGAAAACTGGTGCAGCAGATATGAGGGTTGATTTTATTAAGTAGAATTTGAGTACAACAAATCTGGGTTCTAGATCTGGAAAACTTGAGAGAGAATAAAAGAAATCTACAGCTAACTTGCTGTTCCAAGACCAAATATCTGACTGATCCACACCCTCAAACGGGATTTACAAGACTCAGCCTGGATTTGGCCCTAGACACCCCAACGCTGCCCCTGAAGCCCCAACATCAGCCCTGCTAGGCTCTGCGTGCCACTACGCTGCTCAGAGAGGGTCTGCGTAACCCCAGAGTGGTTGACGCAATCCTTACACTGCCTCTGGAGGCCTTTGCGTAACTTCTGAAGCTCCCTGAAGCTGCAGCGCTGCTCCTTCCTGGGCCTGCGTAGCACCTGAAGCCTCTGCGTTGTGCAGTTGCAGCTGCAGCGTAGCTGCTCTTTGCTCCTCTGCATTGTCCTTGAAAGCTGTTCCTCTGCGTCTCGCTGACTCTTGTCTCCGGGATCAGATCATCCCTTCAGCCAATACTACCCCTCGCTACAGAAAACTCCTCCGGAAATTCTTAGCAAACCCTACCCTAAAATTCCAGATTAGTCTCTCAGCTCTGCATCTGTGTGTGTGTTTCCAACTGATCCTCAAGCCTTTCTCTTATACTTTTTTGATGATCTCATCAACGACCGAGATTAAAACACTCATCAACGACTGAGATTAAAAGACTGCTTGATTAATGTCTTTTAGAACATTTCAGCACATGTGTTTATTAATTCACTTTAATTATTTAATTTTCCTAAGTTTAGAATTAGGAAGTCTATTAAAATAATTAATTATTTGAATGACTTGAACACCACCTGAAATTTCACAAAACACTTTCCGGGTTTTGGATTTCAAGTGTGTCTTAGCCCCTCCACAAAATTTTAGGGTCAGAGCAAACTCAATGCTACACCAACTACAAAAAATCTCAACATTAAGTACTTGGTTTAGATCATCTTATGACAAAAGTACTTAATTAATGAGTGGAAAAGCAGTCTTAACAACAAGAACATGTGCCAAATTAACAAGTGCCAACAAGAGATAAAATCGTTCAATATAGATCACTAATATGCTAAATATCCACAATAGATATCAGCCATGAAAATGACAATTAGAGCGCTTATTAACTTTGAACAATTAGCCAATGATTCTCAATACAAGATGCCAATCAATTAGAAATCTTCCAAGATATTTCAACAAGGTAAATGCCAATATTATTTAACATCAGTTATCAAGAGATATTCAATTAGATTAGAAGTTTTCAAATAAGGAACACTTAGAGTCTTAATGCCAACATGAGATTATCATATTAATAATGAAGCAATAATGAAAGCAGTATTCACCAAGGTTCTTTTGATTAGAAAGATAAACACAATTAGATACCAATGTCAAATGATGTTTACTCAAAGAGACAACAAGATTATTTAGATTATGATATCAATGTGCTTTAGAGAGTGAGCTTGTAATATGTGAACTTATGGACTCACAAGAAAACATAATGTTAGATTCCAAATAATGAATGCTAGCAACCTTCTTCACAATAGCACGTAAAACCATGAAACAAGGAACAATTATTATTAATAGAGCACAGAAACATGAAGATCCTTTTGTTACTTATGATTCGATATCATCCAAATGAGGACTAAGTAGATTTATGACAACAGCAAGTTAATAGTAAGTTACTTATGCCAAATATGTCATTCAATGGACAATAAATCTTCAGGACAGCAGTAAATTACTTATGAATTATTCTAATGACAAGTGTATAAAACAAGCCCAGATTACTCAATTCTTTAAGAGCACTTGAAATGCAAAATGTAACCAATGAAGAGACAATTATATCACTGTTATGATCAGACTTCAGCAAGCATATGTCAGTCACTTACTTTTCATGAATAAAGCCAAATTATAAGTGCCCAACTCATGGATGTTGAATCCTTTGTTAAACCGAGAGGGGGGGGTGAATTAGTTTAATGAATTCATGGTCTTGTAAAACTTTCATTTACACTTATTCACTTATTCATTTCATGATTAACTAAATGTACAGTGAAACCACAATCTTAATTAGTGAGCAGCAGGTATTAAGTAGATTAAATACAGAGTATCAACACATAATCATCATGTACATAGACACCAGATATAAGTGGAAACCCATAAGGGAAAAAACCACATCTTATTATTGTTGTGATGCAAAGGCAAGCTCCAACTCCCTCTCACCACTGATTTTCTGTAGGCTCCTACCTACAGGAGGCTACAACCTCAATTCTGCAAGCTGCAACTTGAAAGGAAGCTCCGACTCCCATCTATTTTCTGCAGGCTACAACCTACAGGAGGCTCCTACCTCAGCCAGCTACAACTGACATCTATCAAGCTACAACTTGATATGGAAGCACCAACATCCTCACTCTTTCATAAAAAACACATGCTGATTTACATGGATATCAGCTCTGTTCTGTTCCTTCTTCATTGTTGTCCACCATCCTTCATATCTGCCTTATACCATCTCTGAATCTTCACAGCTTCTCTATCTGCGCCGCCTCCTTCTTACCCTCTCTGCCTCATTTATGCATTCTCTAACCTCTCTATGTATATCTTTGTAATATCATTTATAGAGATTACCTCATGACTGTTAGCATTCCACAAGGAATTCGAAATGAACAACCATGACTCTTTGCCTTCCACCTTCTCATTTCTTTGTCCAGCTCATTCAGAGGAATATAGCAGTATATACATATTTCAGTATTTTAGTGGAGTTTTGTTTTGCCTTCGGTGACTTGCCATTGCATCACAAACAATATAAAATAAATAAAACTTTACATTTTCAGTTCCAATAAGTGTTTCAATTCAACCCATTCAATTCTTGGCTCGCTGTGCGTTTGTCTTTTCTGCTGTTGTCATGTAACAGTTCTGCAGACTCTCCAACTTTCTATGCATGTAGAATGCATTTCCCAAATTATGTTCTAAATCTGGCAGCTTTATCAATGCGGAAGCTTTCTTCAACCTTCATGGTTCCAACCATAGCCAAAATCTACTTTGTAGACTTACCATATGAAATGATCTTGTTAAACCCTTCGGAACTTATCACGTTTAACTATTGGAAATGAATAATTGAAGCCTTTTAACCAATGTTCAAAACTTCGGGATTAAGGTCGGAGCTCAACACTTTGATAAAACTCTGTTAAATAACCCTTTCGGAGACAATATTAAAACTTTAGGGAATGTTATATAATTACGCTTTAATCAAAGTTTAAACCCTCTCTCGGCTATATAATAATAGACCTTTTTAACACAGTAGTTAACCTTTCGGGCCCACTTGCCGAACTCTTTCTATCCGCCAATGCGATGAAATAACTCTGATGCGAAGATTTCTTGACCGATGCAATAATCCGATGTGATGAACCCCCTGCGATGACTTCTGATTGCGATGACACACTTTGCGATGACTCCGATGTGATGAATCCAATGCGATGACCGCCGATCGGACAGTTGCGATTAAATCGCACCGTCGCAATCGCAAACTTCAATGGCTTGTTCCATTGCTCTGCCTCCACGCCGATGCGATGGCCCCACACTGCATTGATATATATATTGGCTCATATATACTTACCGGCTCACCTTTATTCATCCTTCAACTTTGGTCTAAAAACCTCGGTGCCAACATATATTAAACCCTATGTTAATATATCAAACTTTGCTTTAGGACCCAATGACGAAGATTCATTTGCGGAAGCTTTTCTTTTACATGGAACCCACACTACGGAGGCACTCCGCCTCATTTAACTTTCCAAATCCGACGATTGACATTCCATCGCATTATCGCTATCGCAATCTCAACCTTCTGTTGTCCGATGTGCCTTTGGCCACTGGTCTCTGCCGATGCAATGAGCGAAGGGTCCCACCAGCTATCAGCCAACTCAGTGCTCGATCCAACGGTTACAAATAACCGTGATCTAACGATTGCGATTGGATCACACCATCACAATCACAAGGTTCAGTGGTTCATTCCCTTACTCTTCCGCTGCGTCGATGAGATCAGAGATCGCCGATGCGATGAGATCTCCACCGTCGATCTTCTATCTTCGATAAGATCTTCGTCGTCAATCTTCAACACTTCTGCTTTAAGCCTTAACATTAAGACTCCGCCTTTCGCATGATGCGCCCACCGTTAGATCTTCACCGATCTTGATTTGACGGATAACGCATTCACAATATACCTGTTGTTTAACATTTCCAAATGTCCATGCACTTTTCCCATGTGATCACCTTTGGATCTTCGCTGCATCACATCGGACGACTATCGCGTTACTTCGACCCTTGGCCTTTAATTCTAAAAAATTACGTGAAATAGGCGGTTTTAGTATTATGACGTGTCGTAATATGATACGATCACGTTCCAAATGGAATAAACCGCTCATGGCCCAAAAGCTGTGCGAAACCAGTGCTATGGTTTCCCAAAAACCACTTTCCTTGCGGGCCCCACTCTAATTACCTTTGTTTGTTTAACTGGACCTTAGGAATAGCATTAACACCTTTGGAAATGTTTTGGCGATACATCGCTTTAATGAAACTCTTTTATACCCATGTGACAACCTTCGGAACATTATAATAAAGCACTCAAACCAGAGTTAATTATAATGCGAACTCATATCATCGCATCGCATCGCATATACTTTGCTATATCGTGCGAACTCATATCATATGCGGTATGCGATATGCGATTGCATCGCATCGCATCGCATCTCATCGCATCGCATCTGCTGCTTCTGCTTCAATTCGCTACCTTTGCTTCATCTGCTACTTGAGCTTCAATTTGCTGCCTTTGCTTCATCTGCTGCCTGAGCTGCCTCTTGTTGCTGCCCTCGCTATCTCTGCTCATTGTCTGTCTCCTTTGCCTTATTGCTGGTTCTTCTTTGTTCTTTTGCCTTAGTGATAGTTCAGGTGTTGCTCCTTTCTTCTCCTTTGCCATCAATAACAATATTTCCAACAATGGATGATTATTATTGCCCTTGAATGAAATTTTTTACCACTATTAAGAAGAGATAAGACTGATGTAACAAACAGTGAGAAGAGTATGTTGAGATTTTGGGTAGCATTGGATGTGCTCTAGCTCCAAAACTTTGTGGAGGGGTTAGAACACATGAGATCTCCAAGACCCAGAAATCGTTTGGAGAAATTCCACCCAGAACCTAAATTATTCAAAATATTAATTATTTTAATGGAGACCCTAAGTTTACCATAGGGAAATTAAGTAATTAAAGTGAATTAATTTGGACATGAGGGTGAGAATGTTCTAAGTGATGTGGATCAAGTCTTTTCTAATCTTAATTGTCGATTAGAGATTAGATCAGGATCGTTGAATGTTCAACGAGGAAAGTATTATAGGAAGGCTTGGGGTCAGTTGGAGAAAACACACAGAGTGGCAGCACTTGATCTAAGTCAGAATTCTGGGGCACGATTTGCTGAGAATCTTCGAGTGAGCTTGTATTGTAGTGAGGGGCAAATTGGTAGTGGGATTTTAGATCCGAGGCCGAGAATACATTGGCAGAGATGCATATTCGTACCAAAGCAGCACAAAGACCCAACAAAGGTGACGCAGATCCAACCAGAGCAGCGCAGAGGCATTGTAGGCTCAGCCAGGGTGACACAGGCCAAGCCAGAGCTGCTCAGAAGCTGTGTAGGCTCAGCCAGGGTGATGCAGGCCCAGCCAGAGCTGCGCAAAGGCAGCGCAGAGGCTCACGCAGGGCAGGAGGGCTGACATAGAGATGGGAATGGCAGTGTTGGGGTTCCAGTGGGCCAGAAAGGACTCTTTTTCAGCAGATCTAGAAGGTGTGATGCAGCCACAATGAAAGGTGACGCAGTGACTGCGTAGGCACCTATGAGGTTCTTCATCCTCAACTGAATTAGCCATATTTTCTGTCTCCGAGAGATAGAGGTACATCTGCAGATATTTTCTATATTTGGTCAAACCATGTCTGGTGCCCTTGAATGTATTGGAGAAATTCCACCTAGAACCTAAGTTATTCAAAATATTAATTATTTTAATGGAGACCCTAAGTTTACCTTCGGGAAATTAAATAATTAAAGTGTATTAATTTAGACATGTGGGTGAGAATGTTCTTAGTGGCGTGGATCAAGTCTTTTCTAATCTTAGCCGTCGATTAGAGATTAAATCACAACCATTGAATGTTCAACGAGGAAAGTATTAAAAGAAGGCTTGGGGTCAGTTGGAGAAAACACACAAAGTGGCAACACTTGAGCTAAGTCGAAATTCTGGGGCACGGTTTGCTGTGAATTTTCGAGTGAGCTTGCAGTGCAGTGAGGGGCAGATTGGTAGTGGGATTTCAGATCCGAGGTTGAGAATACATTGGCAAAGATGCAAATCCGTACCAGAGCAGCGCAGAGACCCAAGAAAGGTGATGCAGGCCCAGCTAGAGCAGCGCAAAGGCATCGTAGGCTCAACTAGGGTGACGCAGGCCAAGCCAGAGTTGCGCAGAGGCTGTGTAGGCTTAACCAGGGTGACACAGGCCCAACCAGCGCTACGCAGAGGCTCACGCACAGTAGGAGGGCTGACACAGAGCTAGGAATGGCAACGCTGGGGTTCCAATGGGCCATAAAGGGCTCGTTTTCAGCAGATCTAGAAGGTGTGATGCAGCCACATTGAAGGGTGACGCAGTGACTACGTAGGCACCTGTGAGGTTCTTCATCCTCAATTGAGTCAACCATATTTTCTGTCTTCGAGAGATTGAGGTACATTTGCAGAAATTTTCTCTGTTTGGTCAAACCATGTCTGGTGCCATTGAATGTATTCAGAATTCTGCATAATTATAAAACCCTCTAAGATTTGTTGCACCGGTTTTCCCACATTGGGTTTTTTTGGGGACATTTGTCCAAAAAATATTTTGTGTTCTTTATCATGTGTGCTTATTTGTTCAGTACCTGATCTGTATGTATGTGTAGATCTACAGTGTGTTTACTTTGTTGTTTTCTGAATATTTCTGAAAATAACTTGTAAATGTAAAATCACAAGTGGGAGAAGTAAACCAAATTTCTACAATAGAAATTTCTATTAAGTAGTTTCAGGAATTTTCACATGATATCAGAGCTATTGCAAATCAGGGGGAGCTGAAGCCATCAATGAAGTATCTAAGATTTTTGCTGCAGGAAAGTGGCTGAGACAACACAGATCCGGAAAGAGGCAGCGCAGCACTAGAGGGACAACATAGACCTAGCAAGGGTGACGCAAAGGCTGTCTAGCTCACGCAGAGTTGACGTAGGCCCAAGAGGGTGTCACAGTCCGAGAGCGGGTGATGCTATGCCAACATCGTGGCTGGTGGGGTGCAGTTTTTGATCTTCGAAGTTGCTAGTGGGGCATTGTTTCTGCTGGTGCAACACAATGTCTAGCAGGGTTGACAAAGTAAGGGGAAATAGTTCCTCTGTAGAATCTCTAGCTAAGAAGTCCGAGATCCGATCAGTGGAGTGATTGGAGAGGGTTGGTTCGACATAATTGGTGGAGGATTCCCGAGAAGGAAATCACTGGTCAGAGGGAGCGTATTCTCTAGAGGGTTTTCTATCACCAGGAAACCCAGATGCGGTCTCTTGCTAAGAGCAGTAGCAGAAGAAGGCGGAAGAGCATCTATTTTGACATCGTGGAGCAGAGATGGCCTCTCATGGATTGAGAGATCAAGACAGGTTAGATGGGGCATCTAGCTTCGTCATCAGGAAGGCCAGAATCCTATCAGTCCTTGACGAATATCACATCAAAGATTATGCCGAGAAGTTTGTGGACATTCCGGTCGATGTTGATCCGTTGAAGAAGTATGAGGAAGCGCAGGCAAGGGCCAAGCGTTTGCAAGGGCCAAGCGTTTGATAATGGATGGGGTAAAGGATCATGTGGTGCCACACATTGCCAAGAAGAATTCGGAAAATGAGATGTGGATGACCTTGACCACATTGTATCAAGGTACTTCTGTGCAAAGGAAGATGCTTCTAGAGAATCAGCTGTGACTATTTCAGATGCACAAGGGAGAGGAAATTGATCCCTTCCTCATTCAATTGAAGGCAATTCGGGATTAGATAGTTGCTATGGGGGCAACTCCTGACGATGGTCTCATGGTGATGATTGCCCTAAATGCAGTCACTGATGATTGGGAGACCTTTGTCCAAAGTATTTTGGGCAGAGCACAAATTCCTAAATTGGGAGGACATGTGGGCAACTCTTCGTTAAGAGGAGATCAGGAGGATGTCCAAAATGAGAAGCAGCAGCGAAGGAGCCAAGATCAAGAAGGAGGAGGAGGAAGATGTGACTCTCGCATCTAAGGGACAACAACAACAAGGGAAGAGGAAGAAGGACCTCTTAAAGGTCTGGTGCTTCAGAAACGGCGAATTAGGTCATTTCTCCAATACTTGTCCTTAGAAGAAGAAGGGCAAGGAAGATTCAGTTTCCAAGGCTGCAACAACCAAGGGGGATGATGGTAGTGATGATGATGTGGCCATGAGTGTTCATGTGCCTCGAGAGAAGAGGTGGGGCAACATTGATCTGTAGTTCTCTCAAACTACAGATGAAGAGCAGGATCCTTAGGGTTCCCAAACTATTGGATCTCATACGAGCTACGGGAGCCCTTAAAGACTGTAGCAGGATGAATGGAGTCAGTTGGTGTAGAGGATTATAGAGGCACGGTGGCAGTGAGGACACTGAAGGCTGCATCAGCGCAGTGTAGAAGCAACAACAATGTGGAAGCAGCAGCGTAGAGGTTGATGGGACTTCAGCAGCGCAGAGGGGCAGTGCTTATGTAGTGCAGAGTAGCAGACAACGCATAACTTTAAAGGGTCAACACAGTTCAGCAACAGAGGGTGCTTTAGTATCGAGATGCAATCATGCAACCAAACTAACTTGTCTGTCAGTGTTTTGCGTGATGTCCTTCAATTGCTTACTTCTCAGTAACTGAGTTGCAGTCACAGTGCAACAGTGTAATATTCCTTTTCGGGAATATTTCTAAAACACAGACAACTCTAACCAGAGATGGACTGGGAGGGCATTTACCAGATATTTCACCTCTGAAAAGAAGATGAGATCTAGAGGCTATCTGGCCCTTACCAGACTCTGTCTAAGAGTGTGGGGGAAACACGACAAGTGGTACAGAAATCTCAATGAAAAGGGGAGAAATAACAGGCATGTAGACAGACAATAATATGTATTCAAAGTATGAACAGATACTCAAGAAATACCACAGGAATGCTGAGCCATTTTATTAATCTGCCAAATATAGAAGAATACAATAGTGATCAAAGCGATAGCTCCTAAACTTGCAAAAAGGCAAGTTAAGATTTATTCTCAGAATGCTGCTGTGTTTTAGATCTGTGTTGCATGGGACGGCTGTGACTCAGATCTGCATTCTAGCTGATGATAGATGACTGTGTCGCTGCCCAGATGGGCCTCCTTACGGATCTGCGCTTTCCTCCAATTAATTATGCCTCCACTGGCTGTGATCTGCAATATTATAATCTCTCGTTGATCCATAACTTGCCTCAACAGACGCGCTATTATTCCTGTGCTTGATCTCTTACCCACGATCTTTCAATAATACACCCAGAGCTTCCCGACTACGGACTAGATCCTTCTGCGCATCCCATGAACGCGTGGATCCTCCACAAGTGCGGCTTGGTTAATAAACACGATGATCCTTAACAAATACAACGGATCGTTCTTCCTACACAAATGCTGATGGGATTACCTCACCCGAGCAGGCACTCGAAGTCCCCTGGGGCTGAGGGCGAGATCTCCGAACGGAGACACTCAATGCGCTAAACAGCGCTGCAGACAGGCTAAACAGCCAGCGTGCTCAGTAGTCACAATGACCAGATTCAAAATACATAAATTCTCCATGATCCCCTCAATGAGGAAATTATCTTCTTTATATAGCGTTTGGCCGCTCTTGAATCCTATGACCACCTCAACCCATGATACCACAGTAATCTTCCTTGTTGCGTGCACCTCCCCTCATGATACCATGGTATTACCTCTTTGCTGCATGCCCAATTCGGCTCCCCCATAATTACCATGTGCATCTTATGAGTCGTGGCCCCTTTTACTCACGTTTTATTCATAATCTAATTACGTTTATTCATAAGCTAACTACTTAAAGCAAAATTGACCAAAATCGAATATTGCAATTAGCCATTGCTAATTGGGAATATTACAAACAGTTAGCAATGGCAGTGCTATGGGCAACATGATGCAACATTTGAGAGGGAGTTGCAGTACAGATGAGGCATCAACTATGGCAGAGTCATGGGCAGCATTACAGAAGGCAACAACGTAGTAGATGAGGGGCAGCAAGCCGAGCATCAACAACATAGAGGAACGATCCCATGGATCAGTGTAATGCTTCTAGAGTGAAGTGTTGCTAGAGCACATTCCTCGCTAAGAGGGAGTGTTGAGATTTTGGGTAGCATCAGATGTGCTCTAACTACAAAACTTTGTGGAGGGGCTAAAACGCATGAGATCTCCAAGACCTAGAAATCGTTTGGAGAATTAGAAACTCCACCCAGAACTTAAGTTATTAAAAATGTTAATTATTTTGAGGAGACCCTAATTGAAGTGAATTAATTTAGACATGTGGGTGAGAATGTTCTAAGTGACGTGGATCAAGTCTTTTCTAATCTTTGTCGTTGATTAGAGATTAGATCATGACTGTTGAATGTTCAATGAGAAAAGTATTAAAGGAAGGTTTGGGGTCAGTTGAGGAAAACACAAAGAGTGGCAACACTTGAGCTAAGGTGAAATTCTGGGGCACGGTTTGCTGAGAATTTTCGAGCGAGCTTGCAGTGCAGTGAGGGGCAGATCGACAGTGGGATTTTAGACCTGATGCCGACAATACATTGGTAGAGAGGCATATCCGTACCAGAGCAGTGAAGAGACCTAGCAAAGGTGACGCAGGCTCAGCCAGAGCAGCGCAGAGGCAACATAGGCTCAGGCAGGGTGACACAGGTCAAGCCAGACCTGCGCAGATGCTGCATAGGCTTAGCCAGGGTGACGCAAGCCCAGCCAGAGTTGTGCAAAGGTAGCCCAGAGGCTCATGCAGGGCAAGAGGGCTAACGCAGAGTTGGGAAAGGTAGCGTTGGGGTTCCAGTGGGCTAGAAAGGGCTTGTTTTTAGCAGATATAGAAGGTGTGAAGCAACCACACTGAAGGGTGATGCATTGACTACGTAGGCACTAGTGTGGTTCTTAATCCTCAACTGAATCAACCATATTTTTTGTCTTCGAGAGATAGAGGTATATCTGCCGAGATTTTTTCTGCTTGGGCAAACCATGTCTGGTGCCCTTGAATGTATTCAGAATTTTGCATAATAATAAAACCCTCTGAGTTGCTGCACCAGTTTTCCCGCATTGGGTTTTTCTGGGGACATTTGTCCAAAAATTATTGTGTCCTTTGTCATGTGTGCTTATTTCTTCAGTACTTGATCTGTATGTATGTGTAGATTTGCAGTGTGTTTACTTAGTCGTTTTCTGAATATTTCTGAAAACAACTTGTAGATGTAAAAACACAAGTAGGAGAAGTAAACTTGATCTCTGCAACAGAAATTTCTGTTAAGTAGTTTTAGGAATTTTCACAGAGTAGGTTTTAGAGATCAAACCCTTAGGCCTTAAGGCCTTGAATGAAATAGCCCACTCGCGCACAATCTCTCTTTCTTGTTAACACAAGATAATGACCTCAATGCCTCTGTAAAATACACCAAACATCAATCCAGAAAAAAATGATTACCCACAGAGATAATAGAGGGAAAAATAGGAAAGATGAAGGGTAAACCGAGCCTAGAGGGCTAGATGCTTGGGTTGCCAAGGCCAAGAGGGGTCACGACTAAGTGAAACAGGCCTAATAGGCTTGCCACTTAGGGAAGAGAAGCCCAATAAGGGTTTCCGCTAGGCAACAAAGGCCTTGAAGGCCTGCCGAGAGGAGGGAAAAGCCCACAAAGGGCTGTCGTCAAGGAGGAGAGCCCTTGGAAAGGCCTACGACAGAGATAGGAGGGAGGTTGAAGGTTGAAGGAGGCAGCGAAGGAGAGGAGAGAAGGGACAAAGGGATAAGGAGGCTGAGTGGAGGGCTAGGAAGGTAGGTTGAGGTCTAATTAGGCTTGAGGCTGGGCGTAGAGGGCCTAAAAGGCTGAAGCTAAGGTTGATGGGTCCATGGCAAGGAAGAAAAGGCCAGATCTGGCCTGTGACTGGGCTTAAGTAGCAACCCTAAGGCCAAGAAGGGTGACGTTGGTCCTAGAGGCCCTAAAAGTTTTACACACCCTCATCAAAATTAAAATTTGCTTCAGATCTTCAGTCCTTGTCTAAAATTCATTGATGCTAGCCCTGTAAAAAAATTTAGAGACTAGATCTTACCCTTCAATGGCTTAGATCTAGCTCCAACCCATCAAATCTTCTTGAAAAGACTTGGATCTCACTCGCACAAATGAAAAATAAAATACCCAAAACCCCAATATATACAAAATTTAAAATAAACCCCAAACCTCAACTACAAAACAAGGGTTCGAAAAATTATTCTACAAAAATTATTTTACAAGATTTATTTAGAAAATATACAAATATACAATGCTTGAAAGTTTTTTGAAGAATAATTTTGTATGATAATGACAAAAGCTTGATGTATTTCGAAAGATAGATGTTAACCATAGCCTTAGCAAAGTAAGAAAATCACATAAATTTCCCAAAGCCCAAACAGTTTCGGCCTATGTCCATAGTCTGTGAACTTGGAGCCCAAGGGTCGAGGAACTTGCAAACTTTGTATATTTCTTAAGAGAAGTTTGTTAGATCATACAATGAATTAGATCACCTAAGATAAGCCCAAAACTTACAAATAGAATGTTACTTTCATCTACAAATGAAATAAAATTTCATATTATATTGAAGCACAATATAGGAAAACACATACCCAGCACGTACCATAGATCAATGAAACAAAGACACCATGAGCTAAACTCCAAAGTCTTTTACTAATATTTTAAACGTTTCGAGAAGAACAATGGCTTCACATCAATGTTAGAAATTTACATTTAGACCAGAGACACTATCATTGTTGCTTGAGAAGAAAATGGCTTCTAATTTATAGATAAATCCCTCCAAGTGGATAATAACGGCTAGTTGGCTTGATCCGCGTCAAAATAATCTCCGCTGTTGATAAATACTTGATCAACTTTTAATATTTGTCGTAAAAAATATTTATTTTTGAGGAATTTTTGAATTTATCATAAAAACCATTTTTTTATGAATTCAAAAATAAATATTTTGGATTAATTTCTTTAAAAATTTGACTTTGACTTAACCACCAAGGTCCAAGGGCTGAATTTTTTTTAAAATATCCATTTTTGATTTGGTGGGGGACCTCCAAAAAATAACTTCTTTTTGACTTACGGATTTTTTGGTCATTTTCCACTTGGAGAAATTAATTTCTCTAGAATTTATTTTTTCACTGTAAATTAATTAATTTTCTAACTTGGGATTTAATTTTATTTTTGTCAGAGTAATTAATTAATTGACACAAGAGGGGATTAATTATTTTTCTACCCTCAAATAATTTAGCCACGGTGTTTGATTGCGAGGGACCATACACTAAAATATATTTGCATTAGATAATTACAAATTCAACCCTCAAAGGGGGAATACTCGTTCGTTATAGACCCTCATAATTTTTATGCATTTCTGCGATACAATTTGATCTAGTAGACCAAGTGATCTGTAATAAAATAGTTTAGCCAAATAGCTTAAAGTATTCACAAATCACTTTTACAATAGACTCGACTAAAAACACTAGGACTCACCTAAGCTTTTGTCAATAAATTCCACCTTAGCTTTGGGGTTAAGCTAAAGCTAAAAACTCTGTTGATTATCTGTGTTTAGAACGACACATAATGCAGTCAAAATATGTCGTCAAAATCATAGGCTTACATAGGTTGTTACATAACTAAATGGTCATACTAGCATCATTTACATTACAATTTGCAAAATTTGGGTTTACAATGACATAATAATTGGTTGGCTGATGATTTTGAACTTCGAGAAAATTTGTACAACTGCTTCCTTGGACTTGTGACAAAATAGGTGCAACAGGACTTACATTCCATTATTCCAAATCTTTGAAGGATCTTAATGATATACTTTCCTTGACCAAGAAAGATCTTCCCTGGCTTCTGCCATAATTCCAATCCCATGTAGTATTGCATCAAGCCTAGATCTTTCATATCGAATTCAACAGTCAACTCCCTCTTCCACTAATCAATCAGATCTCTGCCCTTGTTAGAAATAAGTCATCAACATATAATAATAAAATCACAATTTCAGTTCTAGAAACCTTGTTGTAAAGGTTTGGATCAACATCGCTCTTAGTAAAACCAAGACTCAATAAATATCCATCAATTCGAAAATACGAAGCTCAATGTGCTTGCTTGAGTCCATACAAGGGTTTCGTCAGTCTACAAATGAGTCTCCCTTTCATGCACCTCAAAACCGTGAGATTTTTCTACATACACTTCTTCTTCACTCAATCCATTGAGGAAAGTTGTCTTCACATCCATTTGATGAAATTTCCAACCCATAACAGAAGAAACCACAGTAAATGTTTCCTCATAATCCTCTCCCTCTTTCTGGGAGAACCCTCTTGCCACGAATCTTTCCTTGTATTTCTCTCTGCCTTCATCTACTGCATGCTTGATCTTGTATATGCATTTGGTAGTCACCATTGACTTCCCTTAAGGTCTTGCCACAATATCTGATATGTCATTCTTCATGATGGACTGGTATTCTTCTAACATGGAATCTTTCCAAATTTTTGGATTTGTTTCCTCCTCATAGTTGCATGGCTCGGAATCAATGATACAACTCATCAATGCAACATATCCTGAGTAGTTCTTAGGACATTTGCATTCTCTGAATGTGTCACGAGGAGCTGCATGACCTTTTGCATCTTGCAAAGTATTAGGAAGCCATGCAGATCTTCTTGATTTTTGGAACAACAACCCTAGGAGAGTCCACTGGATCATTTGGCCCTTTTGGATCTGCCTAAGACTCTAAATAAGGATTCACTGGTTCAGAAGGCCTTGTTATCAATATTTTGAGGAGTTTCATGTTCTTGATCATCATCAACGTCCCTGGATTTCTTGAAAGATGCATCCTCATCAAAGATAACATCTTTGCTTATTTCAATCCTTCATTGACCTGGAATGTAAAATTTTTCAGCCTTTGATGTCTCACTGTACCCAACAAATGTTCCCTTCTTTCCAGAAGCCTCCAACTTTGACCTCTTCTCCTTTGGAACATGAATGTAAACAAAACAACCAAATATTCTCAAATGACCAACCTCAGGTTTCTTACTTGTGAAGACTTCTTTAGGAGTCTTGAATTCCAACAATCTGTGAAGACTTCTGTTTTGCACATGAATTGTTGTCTTCAAAGCTTCTCCACATAAGAACATGGGGAAATCTTTATCATGTATCATTGCCTTAGAAACTTCTACATTGGTTCTATTCTTCCTTTCAACAAGTACATTCTGTTGAGGGTTGCAAGGAACAATTAACTCACTCTCAATGATAGCTTCTTTGTAAAAATCAGTGAGTTCATTGGAAGTATATTCTCCTCCAATATCTAATTTAAGAGTCTTGATCTTCTTTCCTATCAAGTTCTCTATTTCAGCCCTGAATTCTTGAAACCTGCTAAAGACTGCATCTTTTGTCTTCAGGAAATAGAGCCAAGTTTTTCGGGAGAAATCATCAATAAATGTTACATAATATTGGAAACCACTCAAGGAATCTGTCGTCATTGGTCCACAACTAAGTTACCGGATCCGGCCCTCTAGGGTCCAGGATCCACAGATCTACGGATTTGATCCCGATCCCGATCTGGATCTGCCGCCTAAATACGTCCAAGAACCGGTACGTGGCATATCAATGTCAAATGGAAACAGATCCTGAAATTTGGAAATGGATCCTGAAATCTGGAAATGGGTTCTGAGGTTTGAAATTTATTCAATTCACTGTACAAAGTTTGAATGTTCCCTGCCGTGTCACCCACATGGAGAAGATTGCTAGGCTCTTTGAAAAATGGCTGCACCAACAAATGAATAACAATGGTTCTTTCTTTTCCTATCATCCTTCCCTTCATTACATTGATTTTTATAATGACCAAATTTGTGTTAACAAAAGCATTGAATATTTGACAAATCTTTCTTTTCTTGACCATGATTGGGAACAGGTCTCCTTCCTGAATTTCTTTTCTTGAAGCTTCCAAATTCCTCCTTCCCTTACCATTCTTTGCATGGGCTGCAAAAAATTGAGATTCACAATCTAGAGGTCTTTGAATCTTTCCTATGAATATTAGTCTAGATTCTTCTTGAGTACATGCAGTCCATAGTTCCTCAAAACTTGGAGTTTCCTTCCTGCCACAAATAGTAGATGTAAACAAATCCCATGAGTCAGGAAAACCATTAATTGCTGTAGTCACAAGTTCTCTTTCAGAAATAATTTCTTCAATTTCTTGGAGTTGATCTCTTAGTTAAGAGATGCTCATGAAATATGAGGCTATAGTGTCATTTCTTGACATTTTAACATCACAAAGCTCATTCTTTAAACTCATTGCTTGACCAATGTTGTTGATGGTATATAATCCTACCAAGGCATCATACATCTTCTTTGAAGTGTCAAGATTTGAGACATAAGGAATCAAATGATCTCTGATAGAATCTCCAGTAATACTCATGGCTGTGATGTCATCCTTCTTGTATTTTACTTTCCCTTCATTATCTGCTGGTTCAGTAACCTGGTCGTTCTCAGTATGAAAAACATCATTCTTTGCAAGAATAAGAACAATCCTTGTTTTCCATGCTCTGAAACTTGTTGCACCTTCCAACTCGTTTTCTGTCCTAGTGTAGGAACCCATGGTCATAGATCTGATTAAAAAATAACTTTGCAGAAGTAGCTGATTTCAAAAGTGATCTCAATGGACTCCTCCCTTCACCAAACCTTTGACACCATGTTGATTTTACAAGTACAATAGATACTAGCACTTCATTTTGAAACTGATAAATACTTCCAATGAGATGATGATTATCTTTAGTACTTCCAGTAAATCATTAAGCAATTATACATCAGAATTTCAACCATAAAACAGTAGAACAATAGAGATCACAATGAAAAAACAATGATGCACAAAGTCAACACTGTTGGGAAAATTATATATTACAGAGCAATGAAACACATAAAATATGCGGAAAACACAAGCACACAAAACACATAAAACCAAAGATACACAGATATACGTGGTTCACCCAGTTTGTGCTATGTCCACCCCGAAGAGAGACAACCTATAGCAGATCCGCTGTAATATCCTCTATTCTCTCTAACAGTCTCCCTATCTGTTTCTCGCTTTGAGAATACACATACAATACATAGCCGCAATACAATACACTCATACAAAACGAGGGGTTGCTTTCTAGGGCAGAAAACCCTAAATTAAACATAACTGCTACCGTCAGATCATCTACCTAATGAACGGCCCAAATTGACTAGAAATTATAATACTTTTACAAGGCAATTTTACATCTGTTTTTAGTTTTGGGGGCGCTGCCCCTGAAACCTCACTGCGGGGGGGCCTCCATAGCCCCCCCCCTCTCGCTCTCAGACCCTGAAAATATTTAATTACTGGTGGCGTTGCCGCCCCATTAATAACAGGGGTCCAATGTTGTGATACAAAATAAAGAAGATAATCAGGCTCCACACCCAACAAACACAAGATTTACCCTAGGAAAAACCCAGCAACCCTTTCCTTAGAGAAATCTTTCAATTCAACAAGAGATACAACTGATCTTTCCTAGACAAAATGAATTCAAACAGACCAGCAAGAGATCCCTGGTCAAACCTGCTCAAAGTGTCTTCTTGTCAAGTCAATAAGCTGCCCAACAGACATGGCCTGATCAGCTGTGATAGGGCCAAATTTCGGCCTCTTCTTGTACCTCAGAAAGCTCAGACCTACTGCCAGATATGCCCAGAATTTGTCACACGTGCGAAGTCATCAGAGAGAGAATGTAAGGTCAAACTTGGAGAGAGAAATGCTCTTCTTGTTTTTGTCCTTCGCTTGGATCAGGAAATGTCTTGCGTGTGAGCTCGAGTAATGCCAAGAGGAGGCCGAATGACTTGTATATATGAATGTTAGGAGGCCGAATGGGTGCCACAAAGGGGCAGGGCCGACTTGACCAAAGGGAGGCCGACTTGACTTTTTTAATGACACTATTTAAAATTAAAAATTCAAATTCTTTCTTTTGAAAAAGACATGAAGAACATGTCTTGAAATTTATCATTACATATATTTGAAGGGCTAAATTATACAATATGAAGACCAACCATAGCTACAAAATCCAACACATTATTGGGGTGAGATTGTAAGATTTATATCAGAATTGGCAGCACATTTTTCTATAAAAGATGAAGTAGATTCTCCTGAGATTGTGACCAAGATGGATATGTTGGATCCTTGCCTATATAGGCATCTATATCACATAACATGTTCTCTTGGGCTTGCATGTTAGACACATGGGTATGCTGGACACATGATGCCCGAGTGTCAGACATGCATGAGACATGTGTCTGAAACTCAGACCTCATATGTTCCAATATATATCTGACACTTGAAATGCAAAAAAACTTTTAAAAATTTCAAATCATGTATCTTGATTTGTTGCATGTGTGTTCGATGTAGTTCAATTTTTAAATGTTGAAAAGGAAGTCACGCACACACCCATATATATATATATATATATACCCTGTTTCCTTTGTGGGGCACCAGTGTCAGGTGATTTAGTAGGCATGGTAGTCTACATTCTTACAACCTGGCTTTAATGATGCATGATTTTAATGTATTTTGTATTGTCTAGTATTGAAGAAATGCATTATTGTTAAAGAAAAGTGAAAATCGGATGTAGAGAGTTATGTTAAAAAATTTAACTAGCTTTAAATAGTCTCTGAAACTTTCCTTTGTGCAACAAATGACCACAAAGGTAGGTTAATGGGACTAGAAGATACATCCAGCGTGAATACAATGTAGGAGTGCAAAAACAACTTCTAAGCAATGCTGAAAACAAGATAAAGAAAGTGAAGGAAAAAGTGCAGCCTAGATAATTATCTGGATAGGTTAATCACTAGGTCTAAACAATACTTTGAAAATAAAATATTAGTATTATAGGTGCAATGATACAATGTGAGAGCGAGAGTCTGTTTATAATACCAACAATGTTGTTCAAGAGATAGTTTGATATTGTTTACTTTTACCTTGATAAGAGTTTACCTGCCTCTAAAATCTAAGCCCTTATGCATAAAAGGTTGATATTTTCAATTTTGAGATACAGCCAACAATGTTTTTAAAGAGAATTTGATATTGTATACTTTCACCCTGAAAAGGGTTGAGCTTCTAGATTATCTGGTGGTAAAAGAGAGCTTAAGTTTTAAATTTAAAGATTCCGAATTAATCATTATTTATCAGCTATTTTTTGCTTCATCTAGCTGTCTTTTTTGTATCATATATCAGAGACTTTAAACAATTTAGTTAAATAGATAAATAAGTACATTCACATTGACGATTGCTTTTTGCTTGTGGATATAGCACTATCCATCTCACTTTGGTGGGATAATGTTGCACTTTCTAATCTACATTGTTCATTAAAAACTTTGGAGTTAGTTGATGTGCATGTAGTGAGTTTGTTAACTAGAGCTCCTATGCTTTTGCTACTGAAGTATTGACATTTATCTATTTTTGCTTGAGCAGTGATGTGAGATCTAAAGCTTTTGAGGCGATTGATTTGTTTTTGCAAAGTATGAAACAACATCATGAGAAGGTATCTTCTTAGTGCTAATGATTTCTTAATGATTTGTCTTACTTATTTCTTATGTTGCAATTTGAAAGTGAGTAATGTTCATATTCTAAACAATTATCTGAGAGTGAGCATTCAATACTTTAGCAATATTGAATATATTAGATATAGTATACTATATGGAATATGGTATTCAGTTCTTTAAAGCTTTGGTATACATCAATTGTCAACATGACACTGCATTTCGGGATGGAGTGATCTATTTTTATAGAAGAGGGTTGATTTGTTTATTGCGTGGGGTTCTTCACCCACCTATGGAATAAACAATTTTTGTCTAATGTTAAGTTGTCATATAGGCTCATTAAGTGAAGGGTCTCCTTGTGATGAGGTTCTCCGTAATGGGGTCTACTCAACATTAGAGCTCTATATAAATAGACGTGCATGTGAGGAGACAAATCATCAACGTAGCAAGCACATTGAATATTTTCTAGTGGAGGAGAACATCTTTTATATTTTCTTCATCATTCTATCTCTCTTGGAGGCCGCACATGTGAAGAGTTGACTGAGTTTGACCAGTCTGTGCAGTCGTACATGTGTGGATCTTGATGAGTGTTGATTGTAGACTTTGACTGTAGTTGACCATAGACTTTGACCATAGGTTGAACGAGTTGACCACAAGGATGCACATGTGTGTTGATCGTAGATCGTTGACTGCAGGATAAACATGCGAATTTGACCTCAGGCTACAGTTTAACCAGCATTGATTGAGTTAATTTTTGACTGATTTAGCAGCAGTTTGACCAGGTTTGACTGGTGTTTTGACTTGTAATATTGGCACAAATTTCTAGAAAAATTTCTAATTTGTAAACATTGCTAAAAAGACAATTTATCCTCAAGAAAAAGTTGTTGGGTTTTCTCCCAAGGTTAAAAGTCAGTGTTGTGGGTGAGTGGCTCCCCCCCCCCCCGCCTTCGAATTGCTAAAAATGTACCTATCACTCAAACAAAAATTTGACTTGACATACTACATTTTTTCTATCATATGTTAATTGCTTAGACGGTGATATTAATGAAAAATATCCCTAGATAGGCAATGATTCTGATGATATGTAGCTATTAGTTGTAGCATGATTTTTTTGGATGCTAGAGGCCATCTAGAGCCTATTTGTTGATGCATTTTCAGTTCAGAGATGGATTACACTCGATGCTATTTTGGTTATGTGCACCCTTACATGCTATATAAATGAGAATTTGTAACTTGTAGCGTGGTTGATGAAGGTTATAACTTCTAGATGTTTGATGTTATATGGTGTAATCCATGTTTTTATGCTTTTTATATCTAATTCATCATTCTACATACTTTTGTTAACAGATATGCACCAAAATATATAAAAATATATATTATATAAAAATTTTCTCTTGATTCGTTCTCAAACCGGGAATTTTTGAAAATGTCACTCCCCGCTCCTGCTCCCGCTTCCAAGTAACCTTGGTAAAAATATTGTGTTTATTGTGCATGGATGTCTTTCTATGATTTATATTGTTTCCGTTGCATTTACAGTTGAGATGTATGGGGTAGTTATTCAATGATCACAGTGGCATAAAAATACTATTTTTCATGAGGAAGTAATTATTAGGCAGAAAATTGTATTCTATTGCGCATGCTATAGAATTTTAGAATGGTATGAGAGCCTCGTTGAAGATCAACCATTGGTTTCAGCCAAGGCTGCTTGGAAGTGAGAATGGAAGTGGAAAGTGGAAGTGGGAGCGAGGAGCGACAATTTTCGGAAGCTTTCGGGTCAGGAATGATATATATGTATGTATGTATGTCAACAAAAGCAAGTAGAATGATGAATTAGTTATAAAATGCATAAAAGCATGGATTAAACCATATATCATCAATCATCTAGTAGTTATAATCTTCATCAACCACAAGTGCACAAGTTACAACATCTCGATTCTTGTGATTCATCAATCTTAAAGTTTCAAAGTTTTAAAATTTAATATATAACATTTGTCATCACTAAAGTTGTACTTGTAACCATTACCAAACTATAACAAAAAATATCAAACATGAAATGAAACTTTTTAACTTTCATGAAGCATCATATTCATAATTCATTGCCAATGAGTTATAATTGCCAACTTCAAACTTCAAACTTAAATTGTCATATATTGTTTACAAAAAATACCGTCATAAATATGAAAGAGTCAATAGTTATAAAAATTACTAGAAACTAGAAAAGACGAGTAAATCTATTATCTAGTACATTTTCTTCTTGCTAGAGAAGTTTCTAATTTCTTTTCTTGTGGTTTATTGGGAGTCTCCTCCCACATAGTTAGACGACCATGTGCAAAGCTAGAAGGCAAATGACCTCCAAGTGAGGCTATAGATGGAGGTGGCGACAAAGCTAGTGCAACTTGAGCACTCCTGCTCCCGCTTCCATGTAACCTTGGTAAAAATATTGTGTCTATTGTGCATGGTTGTCTTTCTATGATTTATATTGTTTTTGTTGCATTTACAGTTGAGATTTTCTAGGGTAGTTATTCAATGATAACAATGGCATAAAAATACTATTTTTCATGAGGAAGTAATTATTAGGCAGAAAATTGTATTCTATTGCACATGCTATAGAATTTCATAATGGCATCAGAGCTTCGTTGAAGATCAATCATTGGTTTCAGCCAAGGCTGCTTGAAAGTGAGAGTGGAAGTGGAAAGTAGAAGCGGGAGCGAGGAGCGACAATTTTCAGAAGTTTTCGGGTCAAAAGTGATATATATATATATATATATATATATATATATATATATATATATGATGCATGTATGTCAACAAAAGCATGTAGAATGATGAATTAATTATAAAAAACATAAAAGCATGTATTAAACCGTATATCATCAATCATCTAGTAGTTATAATCTTCATCAACCACAGGTGCACAAGTTACAAGTTACAACATCTCAACAAACTATTATCAAACTATAACAAACATTACCAAACTATAACAAAAAATATGAAACATGAAATGAAATTTTTTAACTTTCATGAAGTGTTGTATTCATAATTCACTAACAATGAGTTATAATTTCCAACTTCAAACTTTAGGATAGGTTGGACAACTTGTCCAACTTTGCTATCTGGAAGGCTAGAATCCTGACGGCCCTGGAGGCATACGCACTTCGGGAACATGCAGAGAACGTCTTGGCTACACCAATCAACGCTACTCTTCTTGTGAAGCATAATGAAACGGAGGCGCATGTTAAGCACTTTATCATGGACAGGGTCAAGGATCATGTGGTCCCACACATTGCCGAGAAGAAGACGACTAATGCTATGTGGACAACTTTGACCACAATGTATCAAGGAAAATCCGTACAGAAGAAGATGCTTCTTGAGAATCAGATGAGGTTGTTCGTGATGAATAAGGGAGAGGAAATCGATCCTTTCCTCTTCAGGTTGTAGTCGATCCGGGATTAGTTGATTGCCATGGGGGTTAAAGTGGAGGATGATGTCATGGTGAGGACTGCTCTAAATGTAGTCTCAGATGAATGGGAAACGTTTGTCCAAAGCATCTTGGGCAGACAGGATCTTCCAAGCTTTGATGACATGTGGGCTATCCTCCGACAAGAGGAATTTCGCTGGATGACCAAGAGACAAAACAACACCAAATCCAGCAAAGTGAAGGAGGAAGAGGAAGATGCAGCCCTTGCATCTAAGAAGAAGTAAGGGAAGAAGAAGAGGGATCTATCCAAGATTCGATGCTTCAGGTGTGGTGAACTTGGACACTTTGCCACCACTTGTCCTCTAAGGAAGAAGGACAAGGAAGCTGATTCCAAGGCTGCAGTAGCTAAAGAAGATGATGGCTCTGATGATGATGTAGCCATGAGTGCTCATGAACCTCGAGAGAAGAGGTGGGGCGATATTGATCTGTAGAGCAGCTATAGAAAGAAAGGCAGGATCATTGAGGTGCCCAACTCTTAGATCACATATGAGCTATGGGAGCCTTAAGACGGTAGTGGGTGCAGGAGATCACGATGAAGTAGAGGGCAGAGCTGGGACATTGTAGAGAGAGCAGCGCAGTGCAGAGGTAGCAACAACGTAGGAGAAACAACAACATTGAGGGGTTGATGGGACTTCAACAATGTAGAGAGGCAGTGCTTACGCAGTGCAGAGCTGTAGCACCGCAGTGGCTTCCAGAGGACAACGCAGCACAACAGCCAAGGGAGCTTCAGTGATGAGATGTAGCCCGACTGACTTGTCTGTCAGAGATTAGGCAGGGGTCCTTCAGTTGCTTACTTCTCAGCAACTAAGTAGCGTTGCAACATTTGGCAGCGCAATGCTGCAGTTTGAGAGGGAGTTGCAGTACAGATGTGGCAGATTCATGTGCAGCAGTGCAGTGATGGAGGGCGGCAAGCCAAGCATCATCGCAGAGACCGATGCCAGAGATCAGGGCAACGCTTCAATGTGGAAGTATTGCTAGAGCACACTCCTCGTCAAGAGGGAGTGTTGAGATTTTGGGGTAGCATCGGATGTGCTCTAGCTCCGAAATTTTGTGGAGGAGCTAGAGTACATGAGATCTCCAAGACACACAAAGTGTTTGGAGAAATTCCATCTGGTTTGATAGTTATTCAAATAATTAATCTTTCAATTAAGGACCCTAAGTCTAACTTAGGAAAATTAAAAGAGTAAAGTGAATTAAATTAAACATGTTAGATCGAAGACTTTTGTGATCCATAATGTAGATAAAAGAACTTTCGGATTAATCACATCATTAGGATTAATCCGAAAGTCGTTTTATCTAAATTAAACACGTGGTGAGAATGTTCTAAGTGACGTGGATCAAACAGCTTCTAATCTTACCCGTTGATTAGAGATTAGATCACGATCGTTGGTTTGCCAACAAGAAAAGTATAAGAGAAGGGCTTGTGGTAAGTTGGAGGATACACACATTGGCAGAGCACTGAAGCTAAGTCGAAATTATATGGCGTGGTTTGCTAAGAATTTCAAAGCGAGTTTGCAGTGCAGTGAGGGGCAGAGATTGGCAAGGAATGTTTTGATCCGAGGCCAAGGATATAACAACGATAGAGAGGTAGTATACCAAGCGGCGCAGAGGCCAGCCAGAGATATGCAGCTTAGCCAGAGCCACGCAGAAGGCAGCACAGAGGTAGTAGCAACCCTTCAGGGGTGATGTAGGCCCATTCAGGGCAACGCAGGTGCAGAGTAAGCCGAGAGAGGCTAACGCAGGCCCATCCAGGGTAGTGCAAAGGGTGATGCAAAGGGCTGAGGGATAGGGCTGGGGTTTCTGGTGGGTCAGAAAGGGCTCGAGTTTTGTAAATCTCGTTTGAGGGTGTGAATCAGCCATATTCTTTTGTCTCCAAGTGAAAGAGGTACTATTGTCGTGTAATTTCTCTGTAGGGCGAACCATTTTGGTGCCTAGATATTGTTGTATTCATATTCTGGATAATAATAAAACCCTTTAGAGCTAGTTGCACTGGTTTTCCCACACTGGGTTTTTTCCAAAGACATTTGTCCGAAAAATCTGTGTCACTGTGCCATGTGTGCGTGATGTTTAGTAAATGATCTGTAAATGTGTAGGCTGCAGTTGTGTCTACTTTGCTGATTTTACTGAATAATTCAGAAAATTAACTTGTAATTTAAATCAAGTAGGAAAAGTAAATGAAGACACTGCAGTAGGATTTCTGTTTAGAAATTTTCACATGCCAGGCTGTAAGCACTTCAATGTGAAAATTTTGATTAATGGATTTTTATTAAATATCTTCCTTAGAAAGAATGTAAGCATAGAGTGAAAGTGCATGAGAGGATGAGAAACCTGATATAGTTAGACGTATGATGTATGCTAGCATTTCAATTCGGTAACCAATCGATTCAATTCACAATAATAGTGGTTCTTATAAGTGTCGACATCGACACTCTTCTAACATGCCTAATGTGAGAATGGTGGCCAGAAAGATGGGAACAAAAGGGCCAAATATCAGAGACTGGATATTTGTAGCTAGATTCACCCAGTATGGTGTTTACAATGGACAGGGTTCTCATTACATTGGACTTTTCATCATCATAAATGCTCCAAAAGTACACTTGTCATGCGTACATAGACATAAACTTGCATGTGAACAGTATCTGTTGCTCTGATCCTTTTTCCTGTCATTTTTTCGTCTCTCTGTTTTAATGCAAATATTTCTAATCTTTTCTTTGTAAAGAATCTAGTGGAATCTGCATAGATGCCATGGTATGTGAATTAGTGTAGAGGGATTGCAGGATAGTGGGAAAAATGGTTTGTGCATTACAGAGCAGTGGTGCTATTACATCATCTGGACTCTGGACCAAGCAAACACAGAATCAGATTGCCTTCAATGAAGCAACCTGTTAATCAATTTGCAATATAAGTGGTTCTCAAAGTGGTCATGTCAACACTCTCCCGACATGCCTTATATGCGGAATGGCAGCCAGAAGGAGGAACAAATAGGCCAAATAGCAGACTGTAGATGCAGTGTAGCTAGACTTGTCCAATATGCTGTTACTTTGAATGGGCCTCTTGTTACACTGCACATTTCATTGCAAAAAATTGCTCCAGAAGTACTCTCACCAATCCCACAGAGACAAACTTGCATGCGAACAGTAACTGTTGTTCTGATAACTTTTTCCTGTCATTCTGTTCTGTCTGTTCAAGTGAAAAGATATCGAACCTTTTATTAATAGGGAATTATTGGAATGTGCATGGAGGTCAAGGTATGAACATTAGTGCAGAGGGAATGCAGGATAATGGGCAAAATGGCTCTCTACATCACAAAATAGTGGCGCTGCTTTGCAGTCTGGAATAAGCAAGCACAGAATTAGATTGCATAAACTCCAAGTCTACGAATTTCTGGAAAATTCTTGGGTCAGGTGGAAATTCTCATCGGCACTCTAGAATATTTCCTAATCTGAGTTATTTAGGATTCCTAATTGGCTGAATTATGTGGACAATGCTGTGGCTGGGAATAACTTGGTCTCAAAAGCACTTAATCCTCATGGAGTTTAAGACATGGGAAGGGTAACTTAAAAACCCAAGTGAATGAAATAATGGGTAAAGCATCTAGATATTCAAATCAATCAATTTCAAGGATTTGAAGACCTAAGTTAATCAATGTTGAGAATTTAGAGGGCTGGAGATTAATTCAAATTCTCTTCTTGATAATTACTTGTGAGCTTACTTGAGTTACTTATTTCTTCTCTTGCTTAGCTTAGTTAGTCTTTCATCAAGTCAATTACCAAAATACAAAAAACACAAAGTTAGGCTCTTCCAGCCAGGGCAAAACCTCTCCCTCTTGGAGAGGAAAACCCACGAGAAATTCTTCTTATAGATATTCAAATGACAAGCACCTTGGCCAAGACTCAGACCCTTCACCTGTGAATGCCTCCAAGACCTTGACACTTCTTCTAAGTCTTCCTCCAACACTGATACTTTTATTCTTCACCATTGTATACTGACCTTCATCAGCTTTAGAGAACTCGATCTCTAAGTTTATCTTGAGATCCTTCTTCTTATCCTATGTATACACATCAGCTTTCCAGAATGTAGACCTTCTTTCTTACCTCTATGATACGCGCTTGATTACTTCTTAAATCCGCTTTTCATTCCTGTTGACTTCCGCACGTCATGACTGTTAGAGTTTGCAACTTTTCACTGTTGACACTTCAGAGAAATCCGCATCCCTTTCTTCCTGAAGTACGCACTGTCATCTCCTACAAACTGGCACTGTTTACCACTCAGATCTGCATAGGAATCCGCATAATCTTCTTAACTTTACCACTGTTACAATAAAGAGAAATCCACACTTTATTTTCTTCCCTTTTACGCAGAGGGATCTGCACCTGAGATCCGCATTTCAGTCACAGGTGGATATGCTATCGGTTAGACCTTTTGACACTTATAATCAACTCATACGATGTTCGCACTAAAACCTGGTACATCTTCTTCAAAATCCGCACTTTCTGTTCTGTAATAACACAGAGAGAATCCACACTTTCTGTTCTGTAATAACTCAGAGAGAATCCACATTCTTTTCTGTCCAAGTGAGCCGCAGCTCTAGGTCTATTAAAATTTAATAGTAGTATTACCTCTGTTTTAGGCCGACCATACAGTCACTATTTAGGCCGACTTTAATTACAGATTCTGGGCCGACTTGTCTAGCTGTTGGAGGCCGACTTTAGGAGCAGGATGAGCGGATCTTTTAACGTAGATAGTGGACAGCCTTGAGGGCCATTATGGGCCATTCTTTCGCAACGTCTTGGAGGACATTCTTCATACTAGACACTTCATTATCATGGCTCTTAATTACACTTATAAATATAAGACAAAGTTCAAACCCTAATAGACATCAAGAAGTCGTCTATCGACCTATAATAAAATCTTGCTCATGAAACCCATGAAGCAAGTACAGCAAAAATTACATTTTATTATCTTTATCTTCTATAAATCCGTAATGGCATAGTCAACATGAAGACCGACCTAGTTACACTTTTCAACAATCAATGTGCAAGAACTCAATCTAGAATAGAAATTTGGAATAATTGTGTGAGATACCTTAGCTAACATAGATCACTTTATTTGGTGAGTGTGCTATCAAGCAGATGTGTAATCTTATCGGGATAAAGGAGGTAGTATACCCAAAGATTGGATGAGTGTGCTACAGTTACTAGCCCTCCTAACTCTGGAGAGAGACGATAACTCTCTTAGGTCATTGTGACATATTTTTTACTGCCCCTTCTTGTCTGTAGTTTGACATGGCTTTTCTGTAGCCAACTTCAACCAAGTCTGACATAGTTTGGTCCCCTTTTGGATGCTCATCATGTGTTGAAACTATGATGTTCTATGTTGTAACAATCACTTATTACAAAACTTATTTATTCTGCAATATTAGGTAAACAATTGTAGATAGAACATAAATCAAATGCACAATAGAAGACAACCAAGAACAAAATGAGACACAAAGAATTTAGGTCCAATGATCAAGGAAAAACCCACAAGGGGAAACCCGACTAGATTCGTCTTCTATTAGAAATCAATTGTTCAGCAAAGATACAGAGTACAATGAGAGATCAAGTGAATGAATAAGTTCACCTAACTCTGAACAAGCTGTAGCATGAATATCACTGGTAGCAGCAGTAGGTGCACACACTTAATCAACCTTCCCGTCAATTGAATCAACACTGAAACACTGAAGCACTGAATCAACCTTGGCGCACCATGTCTTGCTCTTACTCTCCAAGTCTCCCTCTCACAATCTTCTTTAGCTCTCTCCAACACTCTCTCAAGTTCAAATTCTTCTTTCAGAATGCACAAGTAGTGAGAAGAGATGATGAGAGGCACATATATATAGGAGAAAGGATTTTGATTCATAAAGGAGGAGTAACTCGCATGCCTTGAGGGAGAGTTACATATTGTAGAAATTTCTAAATCTTATATCTTTTGTAGAAATTATTACTGTTAACCTAGTTATGCTCCTCCTACTTGTACAAGTTATTAACTGAATAAATTCAAGTTAAAATCGAAGAAAAACACATAACAGATCTCTACCAATTCAGATCTAGAATAGGCACATGCACACCTAGACAAAGTTACATAGTTATTTTCGGACAAATAGTCCCCGGAAAAACCCAAGGTGGGAAAACCAGTCTCTGGCTGCTGGAGGGTTCTATTATTAAGAATATTTATGAATACACAACTCAGGGTTCCAGATTTGGAAAACCTGATAGAGAAAACTCTAGATCTACAACTCACTGGCTGATCTAGGGCCAAAATAATGATTGATCCTCACCCTCAAACGGGATTTACAGAACTCAACCAAATCGAGGCCTAAAAACCCTAGCGCTGCCCCTGAAAAGCTCTGCGTTAGCCTCTGAAGCCCCTGAAAGCCTCTGTGTTAGCCTTGGATGGCCTCCAAACCCTCAACGCTACTCCGGAAGGGACTGTGTTACCCCAGAATGGGTGACGCAGTCACTACGCTACCCCTAAGGTTCTTTGCGTAACCCCTGAAGGGTTTCCTGGAAATTACACTGTCCTTGCTGCTGCTACTACCGTTGCCTTCATCTGTGCTGTCCTTGAGTTGATCTCTTCTTTGCCTCTTGTGTATTCTAAACCCTGGGATCAGATCATCCCCTTGGTCTAAATTCCCCTCTCTACAGTTGAAACACTTCTGAGTATTCTTAGCAACCCTGCCCTAGAATCTCAGCTTAGCTTTAGTGCTCTGCCTCTGTGTGTCTCTACAAATGACCCCAAGCCTTTCCTTTATACTTTTTTCGTTGACAAATCAACGACCATGATCAGATCTTGAATCAATGGCTAAGATTAAAAGAAAGCTTGATCTGTGTGAGTTAAGACAATTTCATCACATGTTTAATTAAATTCATTTTAATTATTTTATTTTCCTAAGTTTTAACTTAGGAAATACATTCAAATAATTAATTAATTTAATATCTCCTAAACCTGTTGAAATTTCCCAAATCCATTTCTAGGTCTTGTAGATCAGGTGAACTCTAGTCCTTCCTCAACATTTGGGACCTAGAGCACAACTGATGCTACCCCAAATACAGAAAATATCAACACATATGCCGATTAGGGAATGTAACTCTTGCCATTAAGGGGAGAAATGTGTGCCTTAGTAACTTATGCCATAAAGGAGAGAATGTAACATATTCATTAAAGGATTTGTAAGAGGAATCTTTTATGACGTGCTTTAATGAGAGCATAAGAGAGTGTAAGAGGAATCTTTTATGATGAGCTTTTATTGAGTGTAAGAGAGTGTAAGAGGAATATGCTATGCCAATAATGAGAGTGTAAGAGGACATTATTTAGAGCCATGATTGAGAGACTTTAATTTCTTTTTAATAATAATATAAAAATCATAAGAATAATAATAATATTAATGATTATATTGATGATTAAGTTGAAATTGAAATATTAGGATTGATTGATGATCAGAAGGTATTTTCCATCAACAATACTTGATTATCAATTAATGCAAAGTGATTTACTATTTTTGGAAAGTCATACTTGAAACTTTCTATGTTTAGAATTTCTATTTTTAGATTTTTTATTTCTAGAAATTCTAATTTTAAAAATTCATCCCAGAGCTGCCAAATTTTCAACACTCCCTCTCAGCTAGGGAGGAATTTCTTGCTGCAACAAAAGATCTCTTCTTTCTCTGCTCATCTCTGTTCATCTCTACTTTGTATCATTTGGAACAATGATATCTCACTCTAATGAATAAGAATCATCATAGGGGCGCTTCAGCTACCACCCTATATCCACAGACAATAGGGGAGATTAATCTATCACCCTATCTTCACTTGGTGGGATTTCCACCTGCCAACATATGACAAGGATCTCACACAACAAGGTCTCATATCTGCTTGGGGGGATCCACTTGCCAACACATGACAAGGATCTCACACATCCAAGGCTCATCACTACTTGGGGGGATCGACTTGTCAACACATGACAAAGATCTCGCACAACCAAGTTTCATTAAACGTCAAGTGGTGGAACATCTGCATCCTAGACAAGTCACATAGACAAGTCTCACTACACCTATTGGCTAGATAAGTGGCTCTTCCCACGTTCCAGACTGTGGGTCTGATGCTTACTGAGGCCTACTCTTGTGGCACACACTACACAAGAGGTCCCTCATGCTCAAGAGCTTTTCGGCATCATTCCCTAATCCTGTAAGCTTTGACAAGGGGGAAATGCGGCTCAGTGTTCTCAATCAGTTGTGACCGCTTCCCGGAAGGGTCACGACCATAAGTCCAAGCTTCTCTCTAAAAACCAAGAAATTTCCTTTCGGTAAAGTCTTGGTAAGAATCTCAACTATCTAAGCATCAATCACAATATGATGGAGCCTCACTGCTCCTCTTTGTACCATATCCCAGATATAGTGATATTTGATCTCATTGTGCTTGGACTTGTCATCGAAAAAAGGTTTTTCTGCAAGACTAATCCCACTCTTATTGTCCCAATATATAACTATTGTTTTTAGAACTTGCTCAAATAGTTACTCAAAAAGTTTTTTTAGCCAAACTGTCTTACAACTAGCCATGTTAGCATAAATGTACTCAGCTTCTATTGTACTCATTGCAATAGACTTTTTCTTTATGCTCATCCAAGATATCATGGAAGATCCCAAGTTAAAGCAGCACCTAGAAGTGCTCTTTCTATCAGCAAAGTTACCAACACAATCAACATTAGTATATCCATGAAGTATTACTCTTTTAGCAGTATATCTCAATCCAAGATTGATGGTTCCATGCAGGTATATCAACACATGTTTTGCAGCGATCCGTTGTGCATGTGATGGCTTAATTGTATATAGGTTTAGATTATTGGCTGCAAAACATATGTCCGGCCTAGTGTTCACTACGAACATCAATACCCCAATCAGTTGTCGATACACAGGGATTTTCCAAATCAGGACATGCAACTTTACCACACAGCTTCTTGAAGTTCATCTCCATTGGAGTAGTCATGCATTTACATTCTGTCAAGCCAAATCTTTCTTCTAGCTTGACAACATATTTTCCTTGAGAAAGGAAAATCTCACTAGGTTTTTGCCATACTTCAAGACCCAGAAAGTAGTGCATCAAATGAAGATCTTTCATTTCAAATTCAGAAGCTAACTCCCTCTTACATTGGTGGATAAAAGGTTCACTGCCGATCATAAATAAATCATCAACATATAATAACAAAACAAAAAAGGCATACCCTGGATTGCTTTGAAGTAAAGATTTGGATTGACATTACTTCTAGTGAACCAAGCTTCATCAAGAAGTTATCAATGTGGGCATACCATGCTCTTGGAGCTTGCTTCAAACCATGGAGGGCTTTCTTTAGTTTGCACACATGATTTTTCCAGTCATGTACTCCAAAGCCTTGTGGTTGCTCCACAAATACTTCTTCCTTGAGGAAGCCATGCAGAAAAGTAGTCTTCACATCCATTTGGTGAAGAGACCATCCTTGGCTAGCAGCTAGAGCCACAATAGATCAGATGGTTGCATAACAGGCAACAGGTGCAAAGATTTCATGATAGTCTATTCCCTCTTTCTGAGAGAAACCTCTGGCCACAATCTATCTTTGTATTTTTCATTACTACCATCAATGCCATGTTTAATTTTATATAACCATTTAGAAGACACAATAGATTTACCTTGTGGTCTTGGAACCACTTCCCATACATCATTATGAATGATGGGCCCATATTCTTTAGGCATTGCATCGTTCAACGGACAACAAGAGATATTTCAACAAAAAGAGAGTTGCAAATGGAGTGGACAACAAGAGATATTTCAGTAGAAAGAGAGTTGCCAATGGAGCGGACAACAAGAGATATTTTAGTAGAAAGAGAACTACAAATGGAGTGGACAGCAAGAGGTATTCCAGCAGAAAGAGAGATGCAAATGGAGTTTGTCTTCTTGAGCTTTTCTTCACCAAAGCTCTGATACCATGTTGAAATTATGATGTTCTATGTTGTAACAATCACTTATTACAAAATTTATTTATTCTGCAATATTAGATAAACAATTGTAGAGGACAACCAAGAACAAAATGAGATGTAAAGAATTAAGGTGCAGTGGCCAAGGAAAAACCAACAAGAGGAAAACCGAACCAGATTCTTCTTCAATAAAAAATCAATTGTTCTACAGAGACGCAGAGTACAATGAGAGATCAAGAGAATAAGTTCACCCAAATCTGAACAAGTTGTAGCATGAAGATCACTGGTGGCAGTAGTAGATGCACACACTGAATGAAGCTTCCTTTCAATTGAATCAACAATAAAACACTGAAGCATTGAATCAACCTTGGCTCACCAAGTTCTACTCTTACTCTTTAAGTCTCTCACACATATGATATGCTTATACGTGATATTCTCTTACTCTCTAAGCATATCATGTATGAGCATATCATATGATACATACTTCTAAAATATTAATGTTATAAGAAGTTAAGTTCTTTCGAATTATTTTGTCAATTGCAAACCAAATTATGGACACTACTTTATTTACTTTTCACCTTATGATTGGTCTTGAACTTTTTCCCTTTATATGTTGTGGTTATCTACAGTTGAAGTATGTGCATCCCATTAGCAAACTATATATATGGAGCATACTTTATTTTTGGTCCTCGATATGGGATAGGGTGGTTACTTGTCCTGTCCATTTAGCCATTCCTTGAAGATGATCTTGAGACTATTCTCACTCATCTTACAATGCTTCTTCTATATTAAATGCATTCTCTTATATATAAAGAGGGAATAGATTGAGCTGAATTAGAGCTTGAGTACACCAAAACATATTATTCGCAAACACAAATGGTGTATTTGTGCCTTTTAGAATGTAACGAACAAAGTTCGTATACGCAACAAAATATTCAAAAGATCTGGTATATGTAAATATCCATAATAGGACAATATATGTTTATCTAAGAAATGTACTGAAGATATGAGATGATTACAAATGAGGGTGAGGGTTTGCTTATATACCTAGGCAGGTACCTCTTCACAAACGGTCATGTTAGAGACGTGCCTCTACAATACCAATTACTAGTTAATTAATATTTTTTACAATTATCGTTATTGTTTATATATAAACTGACACCAATGTATCAAACAAGGATAATTAATTATTAGTTAATTAATCATCCTTTTTACTGTTACAATATATATATATATATATATTATTCATAACATAGATGTCATTGTTAAGTAATTTCATTACCTTAATTATGGTAGTGCTATCAAGAATATTTCACAAAATTTCAGAGTTGTGCATATGGTAGTGAGAAAATTCTCAAATCTTCTGAAGTTATGCATATTCATCTATTTGTTGATAATGATGAAGTAACTCAAGTGAGAGGAAAAAACCTGAACTAGTTATTAAAACAATTAATAATAATAATCATCTAATTTTAATGTCACTGCCAAGCCGGGCACAATATTGGTGTATGAGACCCTCTTGTTTGTGGGACAAGGGACCCCCTCCATGCAGCGATTTGACTGCTAAAGTCTATGGAGGTGTAGATACTCTATGCCCCTCTACATTTTAGCCTGTGACCTCTTAAGAGGAAAAACATGTTCTTAACTATTAGGCCCCACTCAAGCTGTACTGACTGGTCTGAGTCAACCTCCTCAAATCTAAACTTATCTCCATAAGATCCCAGGCTGTAGAACATGGGAGTTTTCCAGGTAGCCATTTCTTTGATTTTATGTGAGGGTCAATCATAATCCATCCAGATTTTAGTTCTCCAAATAAAGCAGTGGACACCTGATGCTATAATGGGGCAGAATCTGCCGAAATTTTTGAATCTAAAAATGGAAACACAGTGGCTTTTTGCTAAATAGGTAATAAAGATCCTTCTTGGCTGTTGTCAGCTGCATCCCTCTCTAACCATTAGATTAGCCCATCTCAGTCTCTAATTCAAAAGACCAAAGAAACTGTATAGTTTTAGAATTTATTTACGGATATATTGCAGTAGATGCAGATTGTGTGACGTTACTTGAAACATTATACTGTATTGTTGAGTTCAGAAAGTGTACTTCGAATGAGAAAATTTATTAATTGAGTTTTGTTTTCTAAAACTTCTGTAAGAATTGTAATTTTATCATCCGCATTTTTTTGAAGATTAATAATGTAGTTGTGTCAATGGCAGAGACTTCATATTCCTTTTTTTCCATTCTGATATTCTATTTCATTGCCTAGTTGATAGTGCAATCCAACATAGTTATCTAGGTAAGACTTATGCCTTTTTTTTTTTTTTTTTTCTTCCAGGGAGATGCAGCTACAGGCAGTGGAGCGCTAACAAATGTTGGCAGCGCAAGTTTGCTTGGGTAAGCTTCTTTACATTTAAGCAGAGCTGATAAAGAAGCAAGGAAATGTGATATGTATCGAACAAGTGTTCACTGATATTTGAAAGACACCAATAGTTGCTGTGAGTTTGGTTTTGGTTGCTTTTTGTGCACTCAGAATTTATAGAGAAAAAATGCATGACATTCCGACACATATAAGTTACATGATAATTGGTCCCTGTGGAGCCTTATACTTCAAATTAAAGGGAAATAGCCCAATGGACTGAAAATCGAGGAGCAATCCAGGCCTATCCTCTAATTTATTTTATTAACGAAGAAGAGGTAGCTGGTACTAAACCAGCTCATATTACATTAATTTTGGCCAACACTGTTCAGAAGAATAAGGGTGAGTATGCAACCAACATAATTGGCCCTCTTACTGAAAAATCTAGCACTTGGTGTAAAACTCACTAGGTGACCTAGGCAAAGTGAAACACACGAAAGTGTTACCACTATCACCTTGTAATATTCCAAACTAGCAGTTAAGCTAATTGGAATATTAATTTTGATTAATTTTTGCCTTTCCTAATGTTGGACAGAAATAAAGTGGGTAGGGGACCACAAATAACATTTTACCAAAATAAATCCACTTCCCAAAGTTCCTAAGGGAAAATTGTGCCTCTAGTGGTGGGGTCGAGTTGTCCCTAGGTGGCCGCGTGGAGGGGACATGAAGAATGCAGCGTGTGAGTGGCTAGAGGAAGGCAGCACGTGAGTGTCTCAAGGAGAGGCAGGGCAGGCCAAGGTGGGGCCGAAGGCATACGTTGAGCCTCAATTGACAAAAGGAAGAAGGAAGCCCTTATTCCTTATTCATTCAGCTATTTTTCTTCTTATCATTTTGACAGATCACGCTTGAGCCGAAGAGTCGAGTCTGCAATGCTATTTAGCACACGAGATCTTCAAGCGGAGATCTGAACCTCTACCTCGAGGGACTTCGAGTGCTCGCTCATGAGAGGAGTTCCATATTTTATGACGGGATTATCCATCAGCAGCATCAGGTGATAGTGTAGCCATTTCTGGACTGCGCAGAGGAGACGACTGCGCAGTGGAGGACGCAGTGCAGTGTGGAATTTGTGCCGAGAGATTGGAGAGTAGGGAAGTCACATCAGGAGATTTGGAGGAGAGGCTAGCTACCTCCTACCAAGGATTATTGCAGTGTTTTAGAGACAATTTTGAGTAGTTCTGTCCAGTGGCTTGATTTCCCTTGCAGTTGATTGAGCCAAGCCCAAGAGTGCCATTTTTCGTGGTCGAGCTTTCAACAAACCATTTCCGGGTTTTTGTGGGTTTGATGAGTAGAGTCCGGTGTCGAATTCCTGGAATTTTCTGAGCAAGGGAAGCAACCTATCCAGCAGTTCGAAGTCAGACAACAACAACATTTCTGGGCTAGGCAGCGCAGAGGTAGAGCCACAGAGCCATTTCCAGCAGGAGATTTAGCTTGGGTTTGAGTTGTTATTCAGCGTGCTTGAGCAGGCCCAAGTGCAAGCCTTCCAGCACCACTATTGTACTCATTCCATTCAAATTGATAAAATGGCTCAACAGTTGTATGTTTCGATGGTGTATTTTTTGTTGCTGTAGTTTTTAGTCTATTGTGCTTAATATTACTGTCTATTCCCGATTTGGGATATTACAGTGGTATCAAAGCTCATAGACTTGGCTCAGCTTGTGGAGCACGTAGTGTGTGACACCGGAAGGCAGACAAAACGTGACTTATTGGAGGCAGAGATATAGGAGAAGAGAAAGGAGGGCTCAAAATCACTCCAGATCAGGTTGACGGCATTTCGAAGGTTGTAGAGAAAGAGATGGAGCACATAGATGATGGGAGGAATGAGGAGAAGGAATTTGCTCACCTTCTTCTGAAGTCAGTACAAGACCTCTCCAAGAGGATAGAGGAGAAGGGCCAGAGGCTTAGTAATGGTAGTAAGGGAAAAGGAGTTCAAGGGGAATTCCAGATTGGAGAGGGGTCTGGCGCTTCACAGCACCAGGCAAGCTCTCACACTCTGTACCCTACAGTCCATCACGTTCCACTATTCCCACGTTCCTAGCTTCAGGGACAAGAGGACAGCAGGAGTCGGAGGAGATTTACTATGGGGAGTTCTTCATAGAATACCAATCCTATGGGCCAGAGTTCAGAAGTGCCATTACATTCAATTAGTTTTACCAACTGAAGAACAACAATAAACCCAAAGGTCGGGCCAAAGGAGGGTACGCTCAAAATAGTGATCTTCAGCGCACTGTGGGAAGGTTATTCCTTCCAACCCTCGATGGATCTGCAAAGAGCTCAACCAAGGCTTGGGTTGAGAAGATGGATGTCTATTTCTAGCTGAACTAGATGACAGAGGTAGAGGCCATCAAGGTGGCTACACTTCACCTGGAGGGAGAAGCCCATGATTGGTGGTTTCATGGACTGACTATGCTGGGTCACGCAGGGGTGACAACGTATGATGACTTCACGAGGAGAGTGATAGAGAGATTTGACAGGAAGGGTCCCGAAGAGCATTTTGGAGAACTGACCAAACTCAAGAAAACAGGGAGTCTGGAGGCATATATTTATGAGTTCTTGAGGTTGTCAGTGATGGTTTTGGATCTATCGGAACCTAGGAGGATTTTTATGTTCATAGATGGGCAGGTAGAGCCATCGCGTGGGTTGGTAAGGTCAACCCAACCCACTACGCTCCAGGATGCAGTTGGGAGAACACGGGATCTTCAGGATGCATTGCTGAGGGCTAGGGCCCCTATGCCCAACAAACCAGCCTTCCAACCAAGAGGAAGAGATGCGAGAGATCCATCCCCGAGAGGGAACCAGGGCTGGAGACCACTAGATGATGACACCAAGAGAGATTTGAGGAGGAAGAAGCTTTGCTTCACGTGCCAGGAGCCATGGGCACCAGGTCACAGGTGTGATGGAGGGAAGGCACACTACATCGAGGTCTTCTCAGACAACGAGGGATAAGAGGAGATACTCTTTAAGATGGGAGGTGCAGACAACTCAACATCCCAGGAGGAAGGGCCTCCACCTCCACCCCCACCAACAGTAGGAGGATAAAATTTTGCATTGACCAAGGGGTCCTTGCATCTTTGCATGGGGTACCTAAATATCTAACGCTGAGGATCAAGGGGACAGTTCAAGGACGTGTCTGAGTGCTTGTGGACAGTGGAGCCACGCACAACTTCATCGATGCTCAAATGGTGCAAAGAAGGGGCATCCAAACAAAGGGGTTTGATGGATTTTATGTGCTAATACTGGGAGCTAAGACCATGCAGTGCATGCGTTATGTTCTAGCTTTGACAGTGACCATGGGGACCTACTCAGTGACAGATCATTTCTTTGTGGTTGACATTCTGGACACCAACATAGTGTTGGGGATCCAATGGTTGTTCACCCTTGGTAGGGTCACTACAGATTGGTAGAAGCTGGAGATGGAGTTCCTAGATAAGAATGGGAAATCGATGATGCTTAGGGGCATGCATTTGTATCCACCCCAGACTGTATCTGCGGATAGGATGGATGCAAATTTCAGACGGGGAGATATAGAGTGGGCAGTTGAGTTGAGGATTTCGGAGGCAAATGGTACAGTGAAACCCACTCATCCAGATATACAGGCCATCCTCGACCGATACTCCGTGGTTTTCGAGGATATTCCACCAAGGCAGCCCCCTGGCTGAGGATTTGAGCACACCATTGACCTGGAGCCCGAGATTCAGGTCGTGATCTTTACTCCGTATAGGCACCCCAAGGCCTACCGAGATGAGATCGAAAGGGCCATACATGAGCTTTTGGCCTTGGGGCATATTTAACCGAGTTTGAGTCTCTTTGCTTCATTAGTTGTTTTGGTCAAGAAGGACAGTACGCTAAGAATGTTTATTGATTATAGGGCCTTGAACAAGAAGACAATGAAGAACTGCTACCCCATATCGCGAATAGATGAGCTGATGGATGAATTGAGGGGGGCCAAGTTCTTTTCCAAAATAGATTTGAGATCAGGTTACCACCAGATTCGTGTGAGGGACAAGGATGTCCCCAAGACAGCATTCTGGTGCCATTATGGGAATTTTGAGTTTTCGGTGATGCCCTTTGGGTTAACCAACGCTCTAGCCACGTTCCAATCCTGTATAAACCATGTTCGTGTTAGTTTTCTTTGATGACATCTTGATTTATAGTTGGACATGGGAGAGCATTTGCAACATGTGGAAGCAGTGTTGCGTATTTTGGAGGAGCAAAAGTTTTATGCCAAGTTGTCCAAGTGCTAATTTGGACTGACAGAGATGTTATACTTGGGCTATATTATAGGAGAGGATGGTGTATGGGTGCACAAGGCGAAGATTAGGGCCATCAGAGATTGGCCAGAGCCTAAGAATGCAACCGAGCTGAGGGGATTTGTGGGCATTTGTACCTATTACAGGAAGTTTGTGAAGGGCTTCTCTCAGCTAGCTGCGCCCCTCATAGATTTGACCAGGAAGGGAGTATTCACTTGGACCCCCACAACGCAAGAGGATTTTGACTGCCTCGAGCAGGTGATGAGTAGCTTCTTCGTACTTGCACTCCTTGAGTTCACCAAGCCATTTGTCTTGAACTGTGATGCATCTGGGGTAGGAGTAGGGGCAGTTTTGATGGAGGATGGACACCTCATTGCTTTCGAGAGTCGGAAGTTCTTGCTACATGAGAGGCACTAACCCATATATGACAAAGAGATGCTGGACATCATGCATGCATTGGCCAATTTCAGACAGCACTTGGTGGGGAACCGGTTCAAGGTTAAGACCGATCATAACATCCTCCGATATGTCCTAGAGCAGATGCAGTTGCAGGAAAGACATCAAAAGTGCGTCAGTAAGATTCAGGCCTAGGACTTTGACATTGAGTATGTCAAGGGGAAGAATATTGTGGTGGTTGATGCTCTATCTAAGAGGCCAGCATCCCTCTCCCTGATGAGTATAAATGCAGACTGGAAAGTGCAGTTATTGGTGGAGTATTCGAAGGACCGGTTTGCATGCGAGGTGTTGGAGGGACAGGTGACGGATGACCGATACCGGATGATGGATGAGGTCATTTATTATCGGGACTGGATCTTTTTGACAACCAACTCCCAGTTGCGGGAGAAGATCTTGCACGCAGCTCATGACTCCCCACTATCAGGGCACCAAGGGTTCACCAAAACCTACCGGGCCATCCGAGAGAAGCTCTCTTGGAAGGGCCTCAAGGAGGATGTACTTAGACATGTTCAGGAGTGTGAAGTTTGTCAGCGGAACAAGGGGGAGTTGACCCATCCAGCAGGGTTGTTGCAACCGCTCCCCATTTCAGAGGGGAAGTGGGAGAGCATATCGATGGATTTTATCATTGGGTTGCCCAAGGTGCAAGGCAAGGACTGCATCTTCGTCATGGTTGATAGATTGACGAAGTATGCACATTTGTTTGCCATTTTAGCTCGGTACATAGCTTCACAAATGACCGAGTTGTTCTTCATAGACATGTTTAGGTTGCATGGTCTTCCCAAGACCATAGTCAGTGACCAGGACAGTAGATTTGTGGGAGGGTTTTGGTAGGAGTTGTTCCGATTGGTGGGCATGGAGCTCACATCGAGGACGAGCTACCATCTGCAGACCGAGATAGTGAACAAGTGGATGGAAGGATATTTGTAGAACTATGTCACAGGGCAGCAGAAGCCCTACCTGCGATGGCTTCACTTGGGGGAGTACTGCTACAAAACCACCTTCCACATGTCTATTGGTATGTCCCATTTCATGCTTTGTATGGTTATGATGCACTGACATTTGTTGATGCCATTTTTGGAGCTATTAAGGACCCCAGGGCCAAAGATTGGATCCAAGAGAGTCGGGATATCCTTAGGGCTCTTAAGGACAATGCAGAACCAACAGAAAATGTATGTAGACCGAGGCTGCGAGGAGTGGTGGTTCGAGATAGGGGACTTGGTGTACCTCCGACTTCAGCAATACATGCACTCCACGCTAAAGCAGAAGGGGGCCGAGAAGCTCAAGCCTCGCTATTATGAGCCTTACAGAGTTGTCCGGCAAGTTGCGGAGGTAGCATATAAGTTGGAGTTGCCTTAGGGGAGTAGGATCCATAACATCTTCCATGTGTTCTGCCTGAAGAAGGCTTTAGGACAGTAGGTATTAGCAGCTAGTGCTACAAGGCTTCCTCCTACAGATGATGAGGGACATTTGGTGCTTCAGCTAGAAGCCATCCTAGACACCAGGAGAGGAACTTAAGGAGCAGGGTGGTGAAGGAGTTTTTGATCAGATGGAGGAACCTTCCGAATGAGGATGCCACTTGGGAGGGGGAATAGATTCTTCAGCATCCATCTTTGCAGGCTTGAGGACAAGCAACATTTTGGCGGGAGGAATATAATATTCCAAATTAGCAGTTAAGCTAATTGGAATATTAATTTTGATTAATTTTTCCCTTTCTTAATGTTGGACAGAAATAAAGTGGGTAGGGGATCCAAAAATAACATTTTACCAAAATAAAGCCACTTCCTAAAGTTCCTAAGGGAAAGTTGCGACTCTAGTGGTGGGGTTGAGTTGTCCCAAGGTGGCAGCATGGAGGGGACACGAAGAAGGCAGCGTGTGAATGGCTCAAGGAGAGGCAACGCAGGCCAAGGTGGGGCCCAAGGAATACGTTGAGCCTCAATTGACAAAAGGAAGAAGGAAGCCGTCATTCCTCATTCATTCAACTATTTTTATTCTTGTCATTTTGATAGAGCACGCTTGAGTTGGAGAGCCGAGTTTGTAGTGTTGTTTAGCACACGAGATATTCAAGCGAAGATCTCAACCTCTGCCTCGGGGGACTTCGAGTGCCTGCTCAAGAGAGGAGTTACACATTTTATGAGGGGATTATCCATCAGCAACATCAGGTGATAGCATAGCCATTTATGGACTGCACAGAGGAGGAGACTACGCAGTGGAGGGCATAGTGCAGTGTGGAGTTTGTGCTAGGAGGTTGGAGAGTAGGGAAGTCACATCAAGAGATTTGGAGGGGAGGCTAACCACCTCCAACTAGGGATTATTGCAGGATTTCGAAGACAATTTCTAGCAGTTCCTTCTAGTGGTTCGATTTCCCCAGCAATTGATTGAGCCAAGCCTAAGAGGGCCATTTTCCGGGTCGAGCTTTCAGAAAACCATTTCCGGGTTTTTGTGGGTTTGATGAGTAGAGTCTGGTGTCCAATTCCCAAAATTTTCTAAGCAAGGGAAGCAACCTATCCAGTAGTTTGAAGTCAGCCAACAACAACATTTCTGGGCTAGGCAGCGTAGAGGCAGAGCCACGCAGAGCCATTTCCAGTAGGAGATTTAGCTTGGGCTTGAGTTGTTCTTTAGCCTTGCTTGAGTAGGCCTAGGTGCAAGCCTTCCAGCACCACTATTGTACTCATTCCATTCAAATTAATAAAATGGCCCAGCAGTTGTTTTTGGCTCCAGTTTGTATGTTTTGATGGTGTATTTCTGTTGCTGTAATTTTTAGTCTATTGTGCTTAATGTTACTGTCTATTCCCGATTTGGGATATTACACACCTTGGCAATTACTCCCCTCTTTAGTGAAGGACACAATCCAACACAAGGGAATATTCCTTGGTCACGCTTAGGGATCAAGTAACCCAAGGATTTTAAGCTAAATACCGCTAACGATCCTACAAGAAAAATCCACCAGATAAAGGTATGACAAAGCTAGGGTTTGTGGTGGATGATGGAGTAAATTAAAGACTTGGATTCAAGGGATCTATGGGTCAATCTAAAGGCTAGGATCAGCATAAGGAGTGTCAAATAGGTTATCCAAACACACCAAATCAAGAAAAACTGAAGGCTGCTATAAACTAGGGTTTCGGACCAGCAAATGGCAGCAAACCATTAGTTTATAACAACAGCAAATTAAGTTGTTAAAATTGTGCAAAAGTTATGTGAGTTGGAGGCTAAATTTGAAACTAAACTAAGGACAAAATAACAGCAAATTTTGACAGTTAATAAATCCAATAACACCAGATAAAGCTTGATGTCGCCCCCCTAGAAAATGGCTTAAAAAAACTTCAATTTAGCTTCTGTAATCAATTTTTAATCAACCTAACCGTAGTGCATACATCAACAAGTCATTGAATGCTAAAAATACAAGTTCTGTTTTTGTAATTTTACCTTAATTTACCATAAAACAAAAAGGAAATCGATTTTTATGTTTTAGATGAGTGGCTTTTGAATCTAAGTTATATGGAGTCTAAGATACAAACTTTTCTAGGGTTTTTTTCTTGGATTGAATCTAAAGCAAAATGAAACTAGGGAAATTAAACTGATCCTAGGTTTTGTGATTTAGGTTCTCAATTTTTCAGATGATTAACGGAAAGAAAAACTTATCTTTTTCTCTCAAATACTTGGAGGAAGGGTTTAGCTCAACAAGGGACACTGATGCAAATACAACAGGCCTATAGGTGACTGCAAATGTCTCTTTTGGAGACAAAAAAGACAATGAAAGTGATGGCCTTTCTTCCTAGATATCTGGCAGCAAACTGTATTCTGCTGGATTTCCTCTGATTTTCTTTGCACTGAAGTTATATTTTGCCGATTTATGGTTTCCTTCAAATTTGCTGCAGATAGGGCTTTCTTCTTCTAGTTCTCTCTTTCTTGTACTTATTTATTTATTTGTTATTGTTTTCCCCAATATCTAATTTTATCTTTAAATTTGTAGCAGAATCTTCTTTCTTCAACAGAATTCCAAAAATAGCCAAAGCCATGATTTGGTCAAAGACTCCGAGTTCAGAGAAACTCTAAAAATATAGGGGTTGGCCAAAAGCCAGATTTAAAAAGGTTTGATAAAATGTTTGTGGCCAAAGGCTGGGATCACAAATGCAACTTTGATACCAATGAAATGAGCAATGTTCATTTACTGTAATATCCCCAACGGGAAATAACCAGTAATACACAGAAAAACCACAAGCAGCTATATAGAACAAAATGCCGGAACCGGAATATGGAACAAATACACATAAAATGCCAGAACACTAAGCCATTTTATTAATCTGAGAATATATGTATATGGGTACAAAGATAATCAGAAGGAGTGCACCTATCCTTGCTCTAGGCAAGTGGAGACCCTCTCAGAATAAGAAATGGCTGCAACAGAGACTGCGTCCTAGCTGACTGGAGAAACTGCCGTAGAACAACGGCTGCTACAAGGCACTGGAACTAGGGGCTGATCCCCTCACCGGAATGAGCTGAAAACTGGAAGACTAGCTGAACTCAATTCCTCGGACAAAACCCAGAAATCGTGAAGCAAATACTCCACCTCCGAAAAACCACCAAATAAACCCCCTCCAGAGAAAACGTTGTCTCTCCCAGGAACAGCGCAGAAACCCAAGGAAACGCTGGGGGAAAGGGGCTGAATCCACCTGCAAATCCTCCGGATGGAATGGCAATCTCCTCAAGGCTGGAAAACGCTGAAATCACTGCCAAATCCCCACACAACAACTTTGATCAACAAAACTGTGTCCTCCCTAGCTGGGACTGCGTCCTCTCTCCTAGACTGCGCAGTCACAAAAAGGGGCCACTCCTCTGCAAAACGTCCACCAGAGATCCACTGCAAATCATCAACTGAAACTGAAGGAAAAGCCTTGCTCGAGCAGGCACTCGAAGTCCCCCGGAGCCAAGGGCGAGATCTCCGACCGGAGACACTCAGTTTGCACTAAACAGTGCTGCAGACCGACTAAACAACCGGCGTGCTGAAGTAGACAGAGGTCTAGCTCTCAATATCAATATCATATCAACAATACCAAATGGAGTGAAAACCCCACCTTTTATAATGCTAGCTTCCTCCAAAAACCCTAACTGCGTCCTTCACCCTCCTTGACCTGCGCAGTCACCCTTGGGTCAGCGTGAGGCCTCCTCATGTACGTGTGGACCCCCAAGGCCACTCCTTTAAGTTACAACGTTTATCAACTAGGAAAGCACTTTATTTTGTTAAAGTGAGATGACCCCCCCTTATTTCTCACTTTATTTATTATTTTTAGCTAAGGCGGCAAAATTATACAAAAATGAAATATTCCAATTAGCAATGCTAATTAGGAATATTACATTTACTGTAGAAAAATCCAACATAGGAAGTATAATAAACAAAAATCCATATAGGACAAATATATAAATATAAAATAATGAATAAGAATATGAATCAATGGTTTGATTAAAATGCCATGTGATGGTGTCCTTGTAGTATTGAAACTGTTTGTACTCTTCAGTTTCATTGACCTACTTTTGTGGTCATTCACTGCACATTATTATAATTATCTTACTTATCTGCTCAAAACAGACTAATACTTGTGTTGTTTTTTCAGTGTTGAACATTTCCATAGGTATTGAACCTGCTGATTGATAATAATTGATAGAACAAGTAAATCAGAATATTAAAATCTTGAGTATTGTCAATTACGTTTAGAGATCATGACTGTTGAGGGAATATGGGTTGCAGCTGTAGACTATTAGATCCATTCATCACCATTGTTGTGAGGTAACTGACAGGGATATTGTGTGGGAAATTGGGAGACTGCCACCACCACCAAGTAAGTCACCAAAACCAAGCAGTTTGTTCAATTCACAAAGAAACTCCTTCCGTAATTTTTAAGCCATCTGGATCCATTGTGTAATAATATTAAGTGTTCTGATAACGAAATCAAACTAGAGGTCATGATAAATTAAAGGATTATAACTTTTTAAAAGTGTTTTATTTAAAAGAGCACAAGAAACTAATACAAGTAAACCTCTAAAAGTTCCTAAGTGCTCAACCCATACCAAGGATTTATAAAGTGGAGCCTTGAAAACCTTACCTTAAAGAAAAGGGGCCTTAGGATCCATTCAAGTTATAAAGGGGGCAAGTCAAAGTTATTCCATCACTAAGTCTAGAAAAGTAGTTATTCAAGTCATTTAATCCTCAAGTTGAAGAAGTGAAGAGTCGAGGTAATCCTTCAAGAATAACTGAGGGTATATTTTGATAAAAATGTGTTTGACAACAATAAAATGGAGTCCAGTAATGAGAAAATAGGAAGATTTCCTAAAGCATCAAATAATGTTTTTTTAGTGCAACTCGGAACAAAATGGACACCTGCAGGGAAATATTTTACTATACATGGCTGCATGGGAGCGGTAGTGGAAGCAAGAGCAGGGAGCGACATTTTCAAAAGCTCCCAGGTTGGGAGCAATTTTGGGAGTTAATTTTATATAATATATATTTTATATAGTTTGATCCATATATGTCAGAAAAAGCATGTAGAATGATTAATAAATAATAAAAAACATAACAACATGGATTAAACCATATAACATCATTCATCTAGTAGTTAATAAGTTATACTTAATCAACCATAGGTCCACAAGTGCAAATCTCGATTCTCATCAACCTTGAAGTTTCAAAGTTTCAAAATTCAGTATATAATCATTACTAAAGTTGTACATGTAACCATTACTAATAACCAAACTATAACAAAGAATATCAAAGTTTCAAACATGAAATGAAATGTCTCATGAAGCATCATCATATTCATAATTCATTACCATTGAGTTATAAATGCCAAATTCAAACTTAAATTGTCATATATTGTTTACAAAAAATACCATAATAAATATGAAAGAGTCAATAGTTATAAAAATTACACAAAGTACAAACTAGAAAAGACATGTAAATATTTACTCTAAAATTTCTTCTTTACACGAGAAACTTCTAGTTTCTATGAGTATCCATGAGCAATGGGATTCTCCTCCCGCATAGTGGGATGACCACGTCCAGGACTAGAAGGCACATGACCTCCATGCAATGTTGTAGATGGAGGTGGCAACAAAGGCAAAGCTGGTGCAACTTGAGCACTACTAGTGGATGATGGGGGTGGCATGGCTGATGCTACTGCTGCTTCATCATCATCATATTCCAAAAGCTCTACCTCCAATTCTTCTAAATGTATAGCTCCATTGTCCAAATTATCTATTAGAAAATCAGAAAGGTAGAAAGATTTTCTTGATCTTGATTATTTACTTGTGATGTTCTTTAATTATTATTATATTCTTCTTTCTTCTTAGTTCATCAAGCAAATATCAAAGCAAAAGCACATATATCAAGGACACCATACAGAGGCCAACAGCTAGGGAAAAACCCCACTCTAGGGGAAAACCCAGTCAGTGATTCTTCCTTCAATGGTATTCTTGAGACTTTAAACCTTGACTCAGACTTCCTCCACACCAAGCCAACCTTCTTTTTTATCCTACCTCAATCTGGCAGCAACAGCAGTTGTAACAATACTATGCAGCACTTTCTTTGACTTTGGAACTTCGATCTTGGAGGAAAGACATCGGTCTTTCTTCTAGGAGTTCGATTTTGACCCAAGGGCCTTTACAACTTCTCAAGGCACCAACACCCAACAAACTGATCTTTGACCTATTCTTCTCTTGGAAGTAGCAACATGCTGCAACTTCCAGCAACAAAACAATGAGGGACTTCGATCTTCCAATCTAGGGCACGTGAGAGCGAGAGAGAGATACACCAAAATTTCTATTTTTCTTCAATCCTTTAGCTTGTCCAGACTCTCACTTCTTTTGACCCCTTCCTTGACTTTGCGCTTTTTCCAATGCAACGGCAAATATCAAATTTCTGTGGTGTGTGAGTTCTCCAAACGTGTTCGATCTTCCTGTATATATAGGCGTGTGATGAGCTCAAATTCCTGGTTTTTGAGGCCGATTTGATCACTTGAACGCTGAGTTGATGTGGAGGCTCCATAAATCATATTTGACTCAATACTTGACCTAATTACATTATTCAAAAGCCCAATATGGGTCAATTTAAAATTGTAATGAATCTATAAGCTAAGAATAAATCCTAAAAGTCCACAATGGGGACTTTGACCTAAAATAATATGACCCAAGCATGAAACCCATGCTTTAATAAGTCATCTACTAATAATATAAAATTATGTTCTTTATTCTTTTGACAAGTACATTAAATATTGACTCAAATATAATTTATTAAGATCGAACCTAGTTACAATCTTCAACACTCCCTCTTAATTAGGAAGGTATTGATAATACATAAGTAGAAGGAAGATCTCAACTATGGGAACTATGAAGAATCTTTAGGCACGTCAATGCCATGGACTAGATTTCTGACTAGGGAAATCTATTCAAGTGGGACTAAGATGGACTAAAGCTTTCAGCCTCTGTAGGTACCATCGAGCTTATTTACTAACCATCAACCTAAGGAACTAGGTGCACATCCACCCGATTGCACCCTCCCTACCAGACATCAAAACAAAGTGTTGGCCTGATGTCTTTCGAGGTAATGCTTCACTCACAAAGCCTCAACAGTAAATCTCTCCCGATCAAACTGATCGGTAACCATCATACTTTTCAAATTTTCGAGAGATTTACCTGTACAAACACAACCCCAATCAGCAATACACTTTCAAATATATAATCAAAGCAAACCTTCATGGTTTCTATGTTGCCCTTCAATTAATCTCTGTAGAATTATCAGTTGAATCTTTTGAGAGAAGATTCCTCTTCCTACTTTACATGTAGCAACATTTCATCTAGAATATATTCTCCAATTAAGAACTATGTGATATCCTCCCTCTTAACCAGGGAGAGTTCTTCTATCTAGGCTCCCTCTCAATATAGTGATATTTAACTTGTTTCTTCGACGTTGGAGAATCTTTCATGCCTTCCATCCTTCTCATCATGCTGATCATATTAACTTCTCTTACGAACTTCTTTACCAACTTGAATATGATGTACCTGCACAACTTTAGATAGCAATTACAACCAAATCTTATACAAGCATGAAGTTAGTCATAATGAAATCTTACAGTAGCAGAAGCAGGGTTGCGGGGGAGCGGTGTTGATGTAGAAATTTCTTGTTTCCCACCCCGGTTTTCAGTTTCACCTTATTTATCCTTTTAGTTAAATGCCCTTTCCCATATCCTTACATTCAACAACAGAAAAATATTTTTTTGCTGAAAACACAAATTCTGAAAAATTTACAGAATGCTGGAAAATGCAGAAATAAAATTCAGCAAGCTTAAAACAGCTATTCAACACATTTTAACACAAAGATTTTTGGTCAAGGTGACCCTGGAAAAACCCCCTACAACTCTTGGGGAAAACCAGTCTGAGAGCTGCTTCTTATTTCTAAAAATGTTTTTTACAGTGAGGCAGAAATTACAGCAAAAATTTCAGCAACTAAACAACTGTACTTATCTCGATTTCCGTGCATTCACTCCGCCTTGGAAAACATGCAAAATAGTAAAAACCCAAAACAGAGATTTTACATCTTTAATGACAACATTAAATGCTGAAATGAGCTTCTTGATTTTTGTGCCCAGCTGTACGGACTGTACGGAAAACCCATCAACTTCTCCTCGAAATCTGTGCTCCTTTGCCTCGAAATCTGTGTCGAAACTGATTGTACGGCTGCTATACGGATTTCTAGAAATCTGTACCACCAAGCAGCAGTCTCTCTTCTCGATATTCGTGCCCAGAATCTGCCCAGAATTAAATGCTGAACTTGTTGTATAGTCTTCCTCGTTTACTGTGCCTCTCCCTCGAAAAATGTGCCCAACACTTGCTGTACGGATTTCTACCTTGGAAACCGTGTCTCTTTGCTGCTGTACGGATTTTGCTGAAGTCTCTATCAGCTGCCCTCTTTCTTCTCTCTGCTCAGAAATCTCCCTTGCTCTCCTTCTCTTCCTCTCTCAATCTGCTCATGAAAGAAAGAATGAATGACCTTTTCCTCCTTTTCCTCTTTTAACCTAACCCTAAGTGACTTTTTGGGGAATCCCTAAATCCAATGGCTGAAACAGATTTAGATCTAGGGCTGAGATTAAATGCTCATTTAAATCTCACTTTCTATTTTTTAATTCACCCCACTTTAATAAAGACCCACTTAGTCATTTATTTCCAAAGTCACTTTTCTCTTTCTAATTTCACATTGACTTTATTAAAGTCACTTTAAAATTAGACTTAGTAACTTTATCACTTAAAGTCACTTTTAAATTAGATTTGACTTTATAACTTTATAAAGTCACTTTAGGAGAAAAATTAAATTCTTTTGGACACTTATCCCTAGGCCAAAGATCAAAGCCTTAGGGAGCCACCTGTCCTCTGGTAACCAAATTTCAACACTCCCTCTTACCGAGGAAGGTGTTCCTCACCACACCCATCTTGTCTCTGAAGTAGACATGCTTGCCTCGTGGTAAGGCTTTGGTAAGAATATCTGCAACCTGCTCATCAGTGGGAATATACTCAAGCTTCATAGCTCCCTTCTGAACATAGTCTCTGATGAAATGATATTTGATCCCGATATGCTTTGACCTGTCATGAAATACTGGATTCTCCGTGAGTTTAATGCAACTCTGATTATCACAGTAAATCACCGAAGGTCTCAACGGCTGACCAAATAAGCCAAACAACATCTTGCGAAGCCAGATGGCCTCACAACTAGCTAGACTGGCTGCCATATACTCTGCTTCCGCTGAACTCAATGCTACTGACTGCTGCTTCCGGCTGAACCATGACACCACTGCCGAACCTAACCCAAAACAGCACCCTGAAGTGCTCTTCCTATCAGAAGCACAACCTGCCCAATCAGAATCAGTGTAACCTGCCAATCTCACTCCATCCCCCTGCCTGTAGTCCAGACCATAATCCACTGTCCCCTGCAAGTATCGCAAAATGTGTTTTGCAGCCACCCAGTGAACCTTCCTAGGCTCACACATAAACCGACTCATCGTGTTGACTGCAAAACAAATATCTGGTCTAGTGTTGACCAAATACATCAAGGAACCAATCAGCTGTCTGTACAATGTGGGATCCACCAACTCGGAATCCGAAGCATGGAGCTTCTTCTAGTTGGTGATCATCGGTGTCGACATGGGTTTACAGTCCTCCATGTGGAATCTGCCAAGGATGTCCACAATATATTTCCCCTGCCCCAGGAAGAAATGCCCCTCCTCCTGCCACACCTCCAAACCCAAAAAGTAATGCATCTGTCCTTCATCTCAAACTCCGCTGCAAGATCTCTCTTGCAGTGCTCTATGAGTCTCTCTGCACCTGTAATGACTAAGTCATTCACATACAGCACCAGAATGAGAGGCTCCTCACTTATCACAATATAGTAAAGGTTCGGATCTGCCTCACTCTTTGTGAAACCCATCCCCTGCAAGTATGTATCTATCCTGGAGTACCAAGCTCTGGGAGCTTGCTTCAGGCCATAAAGGGCCTTCTCCAGTCTGCACACATGGGACTCCTTCCCATGCACCTCAAATCCCTGTGGCTGCTCAATGTACACCTCCTCTTGTATGAAGCCATTGAGAAATGCGGTCTTCACATCCATCTGGTGGATCTTCCAACCCATCTCTGCTGCTATCGATATAATGGAGCGGATCGAAGTATATCGAGCCACGGGAGCGAAGGTCTCCTCATAATCAACTCCCTCTACCTGGGAGAACCCTCTAGCCACAAAACTCGCTTTGAATTTCTCAATGCTGCCATCTGCAGCATGCTTTACCTTGTAAAGCCATCTGGAAGTAACCACGGATTTGCCCTCAGGCCTCGGCACCACCTCCCAAACATCATTCTTCATCATAGAAGAATACTCCTCCTGCATGGCCTCTCTCCAGACCTGCTGGCTAGCTGCCTCCTCATAGCTAGAAGGCTCAGAGTCAAGGATGCTGGTAGCCATTGCCATATAGCTACAAAACCTCTCAGGTGGTCTGCTCTCTCTGACCGGCCTCTTAGGCCCAGCAACAGATGTGGCCTCTCTCAAGGTGTCCTAAAGCCACTTGGGCTTCCTCTTCCCTGAGCATACTTCTCCCATTGGAGAATGAAACTCATCCTCCTCATCATCATCGAGAGATTGAACTCCCCGACCGTCCGTCCGCTCAGTCTCTCCCCGCCCGCACCGAACCTCGTAGAAGCCGAGGTGAACGCGGTGAACCGCCCATCGCGGGACTCCCAGTGAACCCAAGCCTCGTGACCGCTCCGCATGGCCGGCCAAGCACCACCCTCCGACTCGTGAGCCACCGGCCACCGATTTCGACTCCGACATCGTCATATGTACACCCGATCTCCTCCCGATCCCCGACCTTTGAATCCCCGTGACCGACCTGCGAACCGTCGGGCCGAGTCCTGGCTGATCCAGATACTCTAACTCCCGTGACCTCCTAAAGGCTCTATCCTCCTCGAACTTCACATCCCGCCTGACAAAAACTTTCCTCTGTGCAGGAATGTAAATCCGAAAGGCCTTTGAGGTCTCACTGTAGCCCACAAAGATACCCTTCTCTGCAGTGGGCTCTAGTTTGGTCCTCTTCTCCTTGGGTATGTAGGAGTATGTGATACACCCAAAGATACGAAGATGACCAATATTAGGCTTCTTCCTAGAAAAAGCCTCCTCCGGAGTCATGTGCCCCAAGGCATGATGCGGACTCCTGTTCTGCAAATAAACAATAGTGTTGCAGGCCTCTGCCCACAAAAACAATGGCAACCCTTGATCATGTAACATGGCTTTGGCAGCCCCTCCGATGGATCTGTTCTTCCTCTCCACAACCCCATTCTGCTGGGGGTTGTAAGGAACAGTGAACTCCCTCCTAATGCCTGCCTCCGCACAATAGTCAACAAACTCTCCAAGGGTGTACTCTCCTCCATTGTCCGACCTCGGGGACTTGATCTTCCGACCTGTCTGTGTCTCCACAAGAGCTCTGAACTCCTGAAACCGCTTGAAGACCTCACTCTTGGTCTTCAAGAAATAAATCCAAGTCCTCCTGGAGTGATCATCAATGAATAAAACATAGTACTCATATCCACTCAAGGAAACATGAGACATCCGATCGCTCACATCGGAATGAATCAAATCAAGTATCCCAGTCGCTCTGCTGTCACTGCTGGGAAAAGGGGATTTGGCAAACTTGCCCATCGCACATCCTCTGCAAGTATCAAAGTGATCGGTACTGAAATCTGGCACACATGTAGTCATCTCCCGCAAAGTCCTCAAGGCTCCATGATACATATGCCCCATCCTGCGGTGCCAAATCTCACACAGCTCAGAACTGCTAGCTCTGCTGTCGGTACTACTGCTCAATGCCAAAAGGGGCTGAAATGCAAACTTGTACACCTTTGCATGGCGTACACCTATCACTCTAGCTGAATCTGCTGGAGTACCCCTGGGATATATCAACACCTGTCCTCCCCTGAACAGTATCTCATATCCTCTGTCCTCCAAAGATGAGACGGATATAAGGTTCTTCCTCATCCCTAGCACAGATAGAACATCTGACACCTTCAAGGGAGGTTTGGATTCCCTCTGAAATGTCAGTGTCCCCACACCGACTGCTCTAACAACTCTGTCATCACCGAGTACTACCTCTATATTAGTGTCACTCTCTGAGAGCTCTGAGAAGTACTCACGGACTCCTGTCATATGACGTGAAGCCCCACTGTCCACATACCAGATACCCGAAGATGCTCCGCTAGTCGAGGGAAATGCATGCTCCCTCTGAACCTCTGTGGCAGGTGATCCTGCACTAGTGGACTCACATGCAATGAACCCAAACTCTCGGTCAAAGCGATCTGTAAAGTCCTCAACCTTTGCTGATGCTGCCATGGTCTGGTTCTTCCCCTTCTTCTTCTTCTTCTTCTCTGGACACACAACTGCATAGTGTCCCATCCTCTGACAATTCCAACACTTCATCTTAAAATAGTCCTTCTGTGTGTTACCCTGTTTACCTTTACCTTTGCCTTTGCCCCCACCACTGCTTGTGGAAGCTTGCTTCTTTCCTTTGCCTTTCTTGCCTCCTGCCAATAGTGCTACATCCTCATCCTGCTCAACTGGCTTGGCTGCCCCAAGCTGACCTTTCCTGATCTCTGTCTGAATGCAATCATCCCAAAACCTCTCCCATGTAGGAAGGGTCTCACGTGCACAAACCCCATCAGCAAAGTTCATCCATGAACTGGGGAGGCCATTCACTGCAATCCGCACCAACTCAGTGGGTGGAATGACCTCTCCAACTGTTGCCAACTCATCTCTCACGTTAGTAATCTTTGTGAGATATCCAGCTGCACTATCAGTCTTACCCATCTTAATGGTCTTCAGCTTCTCCTTCAGGACCGTTTTCCGGTTCTCATTGGTACTCTGGTAGGATTGGACAATGCTGTCCACATCTCATGAGAATTTCTCTTTCCTCTCACATGAGGAATGCAATGGTCTTTGACTTCGTCTAGAATCAGTCTCTTACCCTTGTTGTTCTTTTTATTATATGCTGCCAACTGAACAGCATCAGTAGGCACAACAACAGGGTTCTGTGTGGTATGCACCATGATGTCCCAAACTTCTGCCTCCTCAAAGATACTCTGCATTCTCTCCTTCCAAACGTTGTAATTGGTATGCCCATCCAACCTATCCTCCACCCTCAATCCCAATGACATCCTGCTGTCCTAAAAACTGAAAAATAGCACTGTTGTAGTAAAGATAAAAATTCTGTGTGTGAAAAATCAGCTTGCTGGAATTTTCTGAGTGAAAAATCAGCAGACTGTATTTTTCTTCTTGCTGTCCCAAACTGCACTTTCAGCACTCAACCTCTGATACCATGTAGAAATTTCTTGTTTCCCACCCTGGTTTTCAGTTTCACCTTATTTCTCCTTTTAGTTAAATGCCCTTTTCCATATCCTTACATTCAACAGCAGAAAAATATTTTTTTGCTGAAAACACAAATTCTGGAAAATTTACAGAATGCTAGAAAATGCAGAAATAAAAATCAGCATGCTTTAAAAAGCCATTCAACACATTTTAACACAGAGATTTTTGGTCAAGGTGACCCTAGAAAAACCCCCTACAACTCTTGGGGAAAACCAGTCTGAGAGTTCCTTCTTATTTCTGAAAATGCCTTTTACAATGAGGCAGAACTTACAGCAAAAATTTCAGCAACTAAACAACTGTACTTATCTCGATTTCCATGCATTCACTCCGCCTTGGAAAACGTGCAAAACAGTAAAAACCCAAAACAGAAATTTTACAACTTTTATGATAGCATTAAATGCTGAAATGAGCTTCTCGATTTTTGTGCCCAGCTGTACGGCCGTACTGCTGTACGGACTGTACGGAAAACCCAGCAACTTCTTCTCCTCGAAATTTGTGCTCCTTTGCCTCGAAATCTGTGTCGAAACTGACTGTATCGCTGCTGTACGGATTTCTAGAAATCCGTACCACCAAGTAGCAGTCTCTCTTCTCGATATTCGTGCCCAGAATCTGCCCAGAATTAAATGCTGAACTTGTTGTACGGTCTTCCTCGTTTACTGTGCTTCTCTCCCTCGAAAAATGTGCCCAACACTTGCTGTACGGATTTCTACCTTGGAAACCGTGCCTCTTTGCTGCTGTACGGATTTTGCTGAAGCCTCTATCAGCTGCCCTCTTTCTCCTCTCTGCTCAAAAATCTCCCTTGCTCTCCTTCTCTTCCTCTCTCAATCTGCTCATGAAAGAATGAATGACCTTTTCCTCCTTTAACCTAACCCTAAGTGACTTTTTGGGGAATCCCTAAATCCAATGGCTGAAACAGATTTAGATCTAGGGCTAAGATTAAATGCTCATTTAAATCTCACTTTCTATTTTTTAATTCACCCCACTTTAATAAAGACCCACTTAGTCATTTATTTCCAAAGTCACTTTTCCTTTCTAATTTTACATTGACTTTATTAAAGTCACTTAAAAATTAGACTTTAGTAACTTTATCACTTAAAGTCACTTTTAAATTAGATTTGACTTTATAACTTTATAAAGTCACTTTAGGAGAAAAATTAAATTTTTTTGGACACTTATCCCTAGGCCAAAGATCAAAGCCTTAGGGAACCACCTGTCCTCCGATAACCAAATTTCAACAGTTGATTTATGGTAGCATCGAATGTGCTCTTGCCTTGTAACTTTGTATATAGGACACATATATTCCATAATACCCAGAAATGGTTTTGGAAAATTCCACTTAGAGATGGTTTAATTAAATTAAGTAATCATTTTTTAATGTTTCTCTAAGTCTAAACTTAGGGAAACTGATTAATTAAAGGGTATTAATTAAACTAAGTGTGAATCTTCTAGATAAACTCATGGATCACCTCCAAGTTAATCTTAGCCCTTGATTATGATTTAATCTTGATCGTTGAAGGGTCAACGGAAGAATATAAGAGGGTGGGCGAGGGGCCTATGGAAAAACACATTGTGACATTGAGCATTTGGCATTTTCGAGCTTGTGAGAGAGACACAACTTTTTGATCAAGATCGAATCACTAGGATTGGGTTTACTAAGTGATTTGATATAGTGGTCAGTTTCAGAGAGGGGCAGATGTAGTAACTGGTGAGGAGGACCAAGAGTACATTTCAGAGAGAGGCAACACAGTCACCTAGAGGGGTGACGCAGTTCCTGAAGGGAATCACGCAGAAGTGACGTAGTGTCTTTTGTGATCAGTCCGGAGATAGCTGGAAGCTGGGGTTTTTGAGCCAGGAGGGCCAAAACTCAGTTTCTGATCATGTTGATCTTTGCAAAGGAGAGGTGACGCAGTTCCAGAGCTTGCCCACGCAGGCTTACGCAGTTGCAGTGTAGGCATCACACAGAGGTATACCTCACATTTTCATCTGTTGTCCAGATTTCTTTGAAGGGTGAGCCAGATATTGGCACCCTAGTTGTACTCAAGATTTTGTTGCTTAATAATACAAAACCCTCAGATCTGTTGCACCGGTTTTCTCGAGTTGGGTTTTTCCGGGGACTTAGTCCAAAAATAACTGTGTCAAATGTGTATGTTTTTCATTGTATTTTGTTCAGTTATTTTCTGCACTTAGATTTATTCTGCAACATTATTTGTGTAGACTGCTTCAGTGATTACTTTGATATTTCACTGTAATGAAATAATTATGAAAAATAATAGAAGTAATTCAGATTTGTTACAGTAGGAATCCAGGTCTAGGATTTTTCACATGGTATCTGAGCTTAATCAAGCTGAAGTGTAGGAGAAACAAGATTGAACCAGCAGATCAGTGCTGAAGAGATTGGGATCTGCGTAAGCAGCAACAGACCTTCCCAGTTACGTTGTCCAGGCCAGGAGGGCAATCTAGCGCAGAAAAGGCTCCCTCTGAGAGAGTTGACAGAGGGTTAAGATTTTTCAGTTGCAAAAGAGGCAGTGTAGCAGACCACTGTAGCTGAAGGACGCAGTTGCTGCACAACAGTAAGTGTTGGTGCATAAGTGTCAGAAAATTTCTGAAAAACACAAATTAGGGATTTCTTGACCTGAGAGAGTTTTCTTACTCAAAGAAACTCATTTTTTCCCGTGCAGCAGCAGAAGCATTGACTTACTCCTCAAGGAGTGCGTAAGTCTAGCTGAGTAGAGGGTTAGAGGAAGATATCGTCAGTTGAGGAGATGGCCAGCAATGCACTGTGTTACCAAGATAGATTGGAGGGTGCCTCCAACTATGTTATTTGGAAATCAAGGATTCAGTTTCTCCTTGATGAGCATGATTTAAAAGCCCTCATTGACAGCGCAATTGTAGGACCACTGGATGCAGCACATTTGAGAGCCTTCAAGAAGAACGTGGCTAGGGCCAAACAATTGATCCTAGATGGTGTGAAGGATCACATCGCGTTCATAGCAGCAAAGAATACTGCTAGAGAAATGTGGGTAGGGCTGGAAAAGCTATGCCAAGGATCTTCCGAGCAGCGGAAGATGTATCTGGAGGAGAACATGCGTAATACCAGGATGAATAAGGGAGAGTGTTTTGACTCCTTGTTTAGAATTTAGGATAATCCAGATCAACTGTCAGCAGTGGGATCAGCACCCAAGGACTCAGAGCTAATAAGGCTCACTATGAACTCTGTTTCAAAAGATTATCAGGTCTTTGTCCAGAGCATTCTGGGCAGAGAAAAGCTTCTAGGATGGGAAGCAATGTGGGCAACCTTGCAGCAAGAAGAGTTGAGGAGAGATCTCCTCAAAATCCATATTGAGGATGGCAACAACAATTCGAAAGTCAAGAAGGAGGAAGAAGATAACATTGCCTTTGCATCAAAGGGGCAACAAAAGCAGAAGAAGAAATATCTGTCCAAGATCAAATGCTTCAGGTGTGGAGAAATGGGACATTATGCCACATAATGTCCTCTTAAGAAAAAGGATAAAGAGGAGAAGCAAGATCCTCAAGCTAGAGCTGCCAAGATTGAGGTAGAAGCAGATTGTGCTATGTTAGCTCATATTCTGAAAGGAGAGAAATGGGCTGACTTGGAGTTGTAGATCCAGAATCTACATGTGGCAGGATCCTTGAGTATTTCCGGACTCTTGGATCACATGTGAGCTACGACAGCGTAAAGATAGTTGCAGGATGGACAGTGGCAGTAGAAGATGAGAAGACAATGTAGTGGCTAGCAGTACTAGAGCCTGATCAACGCAGAGAGGGAGCAGAAGCATCAGCATTTGAGCAGCAACAGCGTAGTGCAGTGCAATGCAATGCTCACACAGTGCAAAGCAACAACACCGCAGTATTTTCAGACAGCTAGTGCAGAAGCTAGCAACAGTCAGTCTTATTTTTCAGATGCAGTTTTACTTGTCCAATTTCGGATGTTTTTCTGTTGCAATTAGCAACAATGCAGCTGTGAAGCAGTAGCAGTAGTTGAGCAACAGATGAGTAGCAACAGCGTAGTGCACAGTGGTGCAGCGTAGTGCAGAGCAGTGGAGTAGCATGGTTGCAAAATTCAAAGGGAGTTGCAATACAGTGGCAGTCGGCAGCAGCATGCAGAGTCAGCAATAGTACAGATGCAACATTTTTGAGCAGTGTTGGTGAGCAGCATCAATAGCACAACAACAAATGTTCTAGAAGTCAGAGCAACACGTTGAGTTGTCTTGATAGAGCACTTTCCTTGCTAAGAGGGAGTGTTGATTTATGGTAGCATCGGATGTGCTCTAGTCTTGTAACTTTGTATATAGGCTAGGACACATGTATTCCATAATACCCAGAAATGGTTTTGGAAAATTCCACTTAGAGATGGTTTAATTAAATTAATTAATCGTTTTTTAATGTTTTCCTAAGTCTAAACTTAGGGAAATTGATTAATTAAAGGGTATTAATTAAACTAAGTGTGAATCTCTAGATAAAGTCATGGATCACCTCCAAGTTAATCTTAGCCCTTGATTATGATTTAATCTTGGTCGTTGAAGGGTCAACGGAAGAATATAAGAAGGAGGGTGAGGGGCCTATGGAAAAACACATTGTGACATTGAGCATTTGGCATTTTCAAGCTTGTGAGAGGGACAACTTTTTGATCAAGATCGAATCAGTAGGGCTGGGTTTGCTAATTGATTTGATTCAGTGATCAGTTTCAGAGAGGAGTAGATGCAGTAACTGGTTAGGAGGACCAGGAGTACATTTCAGAGAGAGGCAACAGTGACACAGAGAGAGGCAACACAGTCACCTGGTGGGTGACACAGTTCCTGAAGGGAATCACACAGAAGTGACACAGTGTCTTTTGTGATCAGTCTGGAGATAGCTGGAAGCGGGGGTTTATGAGCCAGGAGGGCCAAAACTTAGTTTCTGATCAACTTGATCTTTGCAGAGGAGAGGTGATGCAGTTCCAGAGCTTGCCCACGCAGGCTTACGCAGTTGCAGCATAGGCATCACGCAAAGGCAGAGAGGGGCTTCACCAGCGCCGTTCAGATCAGCCGAGGATTTGGAGAGTGAGGTATACCTCACATTTTCATCTGTTGTCTAGATTTCTTTGAAGGGTGAGCCGAATATTGGCACCCTATTTGTACTCAAGATTTTGCTGCTTAATAATACAAAACCCTTAGAGTTGCTACACCGGTTTTCTCGAGTTGGGTTTTTCTGGGGACTTAGTCCAAAAATAACTGTGTTGAATGTGGATGTTTTTCATTGTATTTTGTTCAGTTTGTTTCAGCACTTAGATTTATTCCACAACATTATTTATGTAGACTGCTTCAGTAATTACTTCAATATTTCACTGTAATGAAATAATTTTGAAAAATAATAGAAGTAATTCAAATTTGTTGCAATAGGAATCCAGATCTAGGATTTTTCACAAGCGGCTCCCCCCCTCGAACCGGCTCCCGAAGTGCACTCCCAAAATAGCTCCCGCATGGAGAGATTTTCGGGAGCGAACTAGGGAGCGAAATTTTCGCTCCCTAGCCTTTTTCTGCAAAAAAAATCCAAATGCAATTTTTTTTCAAAGAAACAGTAATTTGTGAGTGGGGCAACCTAATGGTCAAGCCTATGGCCCTACTATTGATATGTGATGCATGGTAATATTAAATTCTTAAAGTAAAAGTGACATTCTCCTTAATCTTCATTTTCATCCTTTTACTTAAATTTTTAACATTACCATGAAATGACTTAGGATGTTTGAGAGTGGTTCCGACCTCATTGGATTTGATATGGAGAAATTAGAATTTTAGATCTCATTCAAAATCCAACAGACTTATCATTTTTTCAGGATCAAGGGGATTGCAATGTTTCCATTGGATTTTGTCATGTATTAGGGTAAGGAACTCGTATTTAATCAAGAGCACCAATCCATCTATGTACCTTGATGTTAGTGACATTGGTTGTCAAACTCCTCTATCATGACCCTACTAAAAATGTACCCATCACTCAAACAAAATCTTGACTTGACATGCTATGTTTTTTACATCTTATGTTAATGCTTAGAGGGTGATATTATTGACAAAGATCCCTATACAGATCCAGAGGTAATGACAAAGATACCTCTGGATATTAATGTTTAGAGGGTGATATTAAGGACAAAGATCCTAATTTTCCAACAAGACTAAAAAATTAGACATTTCTCGTGGCGGCAAGAGGCCCAAGCATTAGCTATAGATAATAGATTTACTTGTCTTTTCTAGTTCCTGGTAGCTTTTATAATTGTTTACTCTTCTATATTTATTATGATATATTTTGTAAACAATATATGACAATTTAAGTTTGAAGTTAGAAGTTGGCAATTATAACTCATTGGTAATGAGTTACGAATCTGATCCTTCGTGAAAGTTGAAAGTTGTTTCTTTTCATTTCATTTTATAACATGTCATTTCATGTTAGATATTCTTTGTTGGAATGGTTACACTGAGCTTACAAGTACATTTTTGGTGATCAATGATGATCAATGTTATATATTGAATTTTGAAATCTTAAGACTTTAATATTGATGAATTATGAGACTCAATTTGTTGTATGTTACTAACTTGTGGACGTGGTTGATGAAGATTATAACTTCTAGATGATTGATGTTATATGGTTCAATCTATGTTTTTATGTTTTTTTATATCTAATTCATCATTCTACATGCTTTTGTTGACATATATGCATCAATATATATATATATATATATATATATATATATATATATATATATATATATATATTCGCTCCCAAGTAACCTTGAGCGGAGACATTTAGACTTTACATAATCAACAAGAAACTATACTTCAATACCTCAACTTCTAGCCCATGTTTGATGCAAACCCTAAATCACATCAGCAATTCAATTAAGATGACAAAAGATTAGTTTTGTCATATAGCAATCCCTAGAAGTAAGTCAAAAGAAAAATAAATGTATCTAATAACTTTCGGAAGCGATATGATATACTATCCACTAGGGTTTTATGTAAACCCTAGATTTCATAAACACAACTTGAATAGCTTCTACTAGGGTTTGATGTAAACCCTAGATTTTTCCATTTATAAATTCTCAGCAATCATTATATAGATTTAGATAAATATACATACTAGAGAATTTTAGTCATTACTGTGAAATTTTTTGAATATTACTTATGCAGAAACCCTACTATTAAATCTGGTTATACTTCTCCTACTTAATCAAGTTATTACTATGAAATTTTAGCATTAACATTGAAGTAAACACATTAACAGTCTACACAGATACAGATCTAAACTGAATACATGCACAATGACAAAGTGACACACGAGATTTTTTGGACAACTGTACTCGGAAAAACCCAATGCGGGAAATCCGATCTTCTGGCTGCTGGAGGGTTTATATTATTAAGTAGATTCTAAGTACAACAAATCTGGGCACCTTACTGGTTAACCCGACAGAGAAATACAAAATTTGCAGCAATACCTTTGTTCTGGAGACATAAAACTAGACTGATTCACACCCTCAAACGGGATTTACAGAACTCAACCCTTTTCAGTCTTCAGAAACCCCAGCGCTGCTCTGAAGCCCTTTGTGCCAGCTCTGCTAGCCTGTGTCAGCCCTTGCGCTGCTCAGGAAGGGCCTGCGTCACCTCAGACTGGGTTACATTGCCCTGGTTGGGCCTGCGTTAGCTTTGCTGGCCTCCTGTTGCCTCTACACTAGCCTTTCTGAGCCAGCGTAGCCCCTAAAGCCCTTTGAGTTGCGCAGTAGCTGCTCCCTCTACGCTGCTCTGACTGTTGCTTCTCTGCTTCTTGCTGAATCTTGGCCTGGGATCAGATCATCCCTCTCGCCAATACTACCCTTTGATGCAGCTGAAACACTTATGGAAATTCTTAGCAAACCACGCCCTAGAATTCCAGCTTAGTCTCAATCCTCTGCCACTATGTGTGTTCTCCAACTGACCCTAAGCCTTTCCTTTATGCTTTTCTCGTTGGGAAACCAACGGTCGTGATCTAATCTTGAATCGACAACTAAGATTAAAAGAAAGCTTGATCCGTGTGACTTAAGTCATTTCCATCACATTTTTAAATTAATTACCTTTAATCTTTTAATTTTCCTAAGTCAGACTTAGGGTCCTTAATTAAAAATATTAATTAATTAATTTTCTCTTAAACCGGATGGAATTTCTCAAATCCATTTCTAGGTCTTGGAGATCTTATGTACTCTAGTCCCTCCACAAATTTTGGGAGCTAGAGCACATCCGATGCCACCCCAACACTCAAAAATCTCAACACTCCCTCTTAGCGAGAAATGTTCTCTACCACAACACTTCACCCCGAAGGTTGCACTGATCTCTGGTGTGGGTCTTTGCGTTGATGCTTGGCCTACTGCTCTTCATCACTGCGTTGTTGCTGCTCTCTTGTATTGCTGGCCATGATGCTGCCACCGCCACTGCCACATTTGTATTGCAACTCCCTCTCAATATGTTGCACTGTGCTGCCAAATGTTGCACTTCAATTTGGTTGTTGAGAGAAACAACTAAACATTCATGCCCAATCTTTGACAGACAAGTCGGTTGGGCTACATCCTCATCACTGAAGCTCCATAGGTTGCTGCTTTGTGTTGTCATCTGGAGGTTGTTGCACAACTACAACTCTGCACTGCATAAGCATATCTCCTCTGCATTGTTGATGTCACATCAACCCCTCTGCGCTGAAGTCCCCTACGTTGTTACTGCGCTGCGATGTCCTCCTGAAGCCTCTACGTTATTGTAGCTTTGCTCTGCGTAAGCTGGCCTGCTTTGTGCTGCTGAAGTCACATCAGCCCCTGTGTTGTTGTTTATCTGCACTACGCTGCTCCCTCTCAGCATCCAGTTCTGCCTCTGCTCCATCTGTGATTCTCTGCACCCACTGCTCCACTTGTCTCGCTACTGTCTTAAGGCTCCCGTAGCACGAATGTGATCCAAGAGTTGGGCTACTCAAGGATCTTGCCACCACTTTGTAGCCGCTCTACCGATCCATGTCGCCCCACTTTTGTGGTTCATGAGCGCCCATGGCTACGTCATCTTCGGAGCCATTGTCTGCCACAACAGCCTTGCAACTAGAAGCTTCCTTGTCCTTCTTCTTTTGAGGACAATTGCTGGCGAAATGTCCTACTTCGCCGCACTGGAAACAATTGATCTTAGACAGATCTCGCTTCTTTCTCCCTTGCTGCCTCTTTGATGCCAAGGCCGCATCTTTCTCTTCTTCCTTCTTTACTTTTCTCGACCTGGTGATGAACTGTCTCTTGATGATCCAACGGATTTCTTCTTGTCAGAAGATCGCCCACATACTGTCCCAGTTGGGAAGGTCCACTCTGCCGAAGAGACTTTGGACAAAAGTTTCCTAGTCCTTTGTGACAGCATTTAGAGCCATCCTCACCATAACATCGTCCTCCACCTTCACACCCATGCCAGTCAGCTGATCTCGGATTGCTTGAAGTCTGGATAGAAAAGGCTCAATCTCCTCTCCCTTGGCCATCATGAATAATCTCAGCTGGTTCTCCAGAAGCATCTTTCTTTGGATGGATCTTCCTTTACATAGTGTGGTCAGAGTCACCCACATCTCATGAGTCGTTTTCTTATCAGCTATGTGTGGAACCACATGATCTTTGAGCCCGTCCATTATGAAGCGCTTGGCATGTGTCGTTGCTTCTTCATGCTTCTCTAGGAGCTTCGCATCGGTCGGCATGGCCAGGACTTTCTCTGCATGCTCCCTCAGATCATATGCCTCCATGACTACCAGGATTTTGGCCTTCCATATTGCAAAGTTGGACAATTCGTCCAACCTATCCTGATCACATAGTCCGTTAGGTGCCATCTTCTCAGCAAATCTGTCGGAATGAATCCTCCTCTCTATGCTAGAGACTTGGACCTAGGGTCCTTGGCGAAACAGACACCCTCTGCCCCCTCTGACAATTGACTCCCTCTCTTTGAAGTCTGCCAAATCAAAACGAATCAACTCTCTTTGATCCTCTGATTGATCTGTAGATTTCTTTAGCTGGAAATCCTCTGAGAAGTTGTTCTCCTCCCGCTCTTTGTCAACTTGCTCAGGTTAAATTATGAATCGACAGAATTTTAACCCAACTAGCAACTCCTAAAGCTCTACAGCATGACTTCTGGCACTCTGAATCAGCAAACAGCGTCAGGACTGCATCACCTTGGTTGGCCTCTGCGTGAGCAGACAGTCCCAACACATCCTCTGCGCAGTAAGTACATGGAGACTGTGTCACTCTGGCCTCTGCGTGGCTCTGCTCCCTTCTGTTGCTACGCTGTCCTCTCTGGCCCGACTTTCTGCGATTGATGTTGCTTTTTGCAGCAAGGATTCTTTAGTCTTCCTTCTGGTGATTTAGCTAGATCTGTAATCACTCTGATACCATGTGAAAATTTCTGAATATTACTTATGCAGAAACCCTATTGTTAAATCTGGTTATACTTCTCCTACTTAATCAAGTTATTAATCTAAAATTTCAGCATTAACATCGAAGTAAACACATTAACGGTCTACACAGACACAACTCTGAACTGAATACATGCACAATGACAAAGTGACACATAGGATTTTCTAAACAATTGTCCCCAGAAAAACCCAATGCGGGAAAACCGGTCTTCTAGCTGCTGGACGGTTTATATTATTAAGTAGATTCTAAGTACAACAAATCTGGGCACCTTACTGGTTAACCCGACATAGAAATACAAAATCTACAGCAATATCTCTGTTTTGGAGACAAAAAATTCGCTGATTCACACCATCAAATGGGATTTACAGAACTCAGCCCTTTTCAGTCTTCAGAAACCCCGGCGCTGCTCTGAAGCCCTCCGCGTCAACTCTGCTAGCCTGTGTCAGCCCCTGTGTTGCTCGGGAAGGGCCTGCGTCACCCCAGACTGGGTTATGCTACCCTGGCTGGGCCTCTGTCAACCCTGCTGGCCTCCTGCTGGCCTCCTGCTGCCTCTGCGCTGCCCTTTCTGGGCCTGCATAGCACCTGAAGCCCTCTGTGCTGCACAACTACTGCTCCCTATGCGCTGCTCTGACTGATGCTTCTCTGCCTCTCGCTGACTCTTGGCCTGGGATCAGATCATCCCTCTCGCCAATACTACCCCTTGCTGCAGTTGAAACACTTCTGGAAATTCTTAGCAAACCACGCCCTAGAATTCCAGCTTAGTCTCAGTGCTCTGCCACTATGCGTGTTCTCCAACTGACCCCAAGCCTTTCCTTTATACTTTTCTCATTGGGAAACCAACGACCGTGATCTAATCTTGAATCGACGGCTAAGATTAAAAGAAAGCTTGATCCTTGTGACTTAAGTCATTTCTATCACATGTTTAAATTAATTACTTTTAGTCTTTTAATTTTCCTAAGTTAGACTTAGGGTCCTTAATTAAAAAGATCAATTAATTAATTTTCTCTTAAACCGGATGGAATTTCTTAAATCCCTTTCTGGGTCTTGGAGATCTCATGTACTCTAGTCCCTCCACAAAGTTTGGGAGCTAGAGCACATCCGATGCTACCCCAACACTCAAAAATATCAACAATTACTAGGGCTTAGATGTAAAACCCTAGACTTTTCAATCATCGTCCTAGAACTTCAAACTTTGACTAGGGCTTGTTTCTAAACCCTAGGACTTATGACCATTAGAGATTAACACACATATCTAGTAGATTACCATCATGTATAAGCATATCATATGTCTGACAATATTAATACATTGGACATATGCTGACCTAGACTAAGCTAGGGATTCAATCAAAGGAACATATACCTAAGGTTTCATTCCTAGGACTTTACATAACAAGGATTTTTCTTGTAGACCTAACCAAAACCTAGGGTTTCGGTTCATGTCAAAGCAAACCCTTATTATATCAAAACTTCAAAGGTTCGAGATTTCGAATAGTATCATTTCAACCCTAATAAGTTAGAGCTTTCATGATCATATCAAAATCCCAAACATGACATCATCAATTTATCAATCAGTATGGCAATTTCTTCATTAATAACACTAAGTAGGTTTAGGGTTTCACGCAAAATCAACATACCCTTAGGTTAGGGTTTTCCAGAGAACCTTTCAAGGTTCTTTTATGTAAGCAATCAAAGATATAAGGGTGAGTAGATTCATCAGGTGATGAATCATCCCAAATAAGAATCTTTAAGATTCAGGAGAGCTAGACACAACAATAGTTAGTAATGTAGATTGAATATATCAAAGAGAATAATAGGGCTTTATGATCTAGGACATATCTTTGTTTCTTGACAAACCTTTTTGATTCCAATGCTTTGTCTTGTGAGGCCTTCTCCCATGAGTCTTGAGCATTCAGCAGGTTAATTCCTAGAGAAGGAAATAGAGGTAGAAAAGTGATTAGTATTTAATATAATCAAAACTTTAAATAAGTATATGAAACCAAAATTGAGAGGGAATGAGATACTTATCTTGAGGAGTTGTTGTGGGTCCCTCTAAAGCTTCTAGGGATACCTAAAAACTTATAAAAACAGAAAATGTCTTTCCAAAAAGATGTTAAACCTATAACTAAATATAAAATATACAAATGAAATATCTAAAGTTAGGAACAAGGGGCTTAGTAGTGTAAGTCTCTTGTGTCATTCTCTTCGGGCTTCACTCTCTTGGGAGAGGATTCTTCTTCAGCCACATTTTCATGATCTCTTTTTCTTTTCTTGTATTTAGGATTGTTGGGACACTCACTTCTAAAGTGACCCATTTTATGGCAATGATAGTGACACTCAAAGAGAAACCAATTGTTTTTGCATCCACGTCAACTCTACACCCTTGATCAAGGAATTTTGATATTGTTCTAAGCCTTAAAGAGATGTCTGTGCTTGTGGCTACGTATCCACTACCATGGGTGGATGTTGATGTAATTCTTGCACTATGTGGGCTAGTGGTGTGATTTTCAACTTCACCCTTTGATCTTTTAGCTTTGTATTGGGCTTCCTCCTCTTCCCTTATGTGTTTGGCTCTTTGTTGTGTTGACACACTTACACATGCTTTGATTCATATTTGCCTATTTCCATCCCATGCCATTTTCCCATAGAGATGCTTTTCGGCACAAGTATATGAACCCATGTAAGTGATTTTTCAATGGGGGCATATAAATTTATTGGTTTTGCCTCCTTTCCCACCTAAAAGCCCAGTAACATATTTCCACAGGGGGGTTTGGTCTAGCTTGGTTTTATTTCCATCATCACCTCCACTCTCATTATCCTCCTCCTCCTCCTCGTCTTCCTCTTGGTACTCCTCTTCTCCAAGGTTTCCTAATCCACCACTACCCACTCCTTCATCATCTTCATCACTTCTTCTTCTGCTCCCCACCACCATCATAACAAAAAAAGGAATCAACAAGAGAAGGCTAATCCATATACTCGTCATGTTTGGTTAAGTTTGAGTTTCTTTCCTGCAATAAAATGGAGGAATTGGAATTGGGAAAGAGTAGGAGAAGAGAACAAAAAACACAAATGCTACATGGAAAAAAAAAGAATGGAATTAGACCCTACCTCTTTGGCTCTCCAATGGTGGTACCTTCATTCTCCCAAGCTCTCTCAAATGGCAGGCTTCAATCTCCCTTGCAGGCTTCTCAAGCTCAAACCCTCTCAAGCTTCCTTTCTCTCAAGTTCCTCAACTCAAGGTCCTCAAGCCCTCTCAATCTCTCTCAATCTCATGAAAATGATTCATTGGGGCAGGGGAGGAAGCCTTTTATTCTGTTGGCCCCTCCCTTTCCCTCCAAAAGAGTCGTGCACCTTTTTTTCCCATGGGAGTGATTTTTTTCATGCAGGAGCAATCGAGAGTGATTGCTCTCGTATCGCTCCCCGAACTTAAAATCCGCTCCCAGAGCGATACAGGAGCAGTCGCTCCCGATATGGCAGGATGCACAAATATTTTAGGGAGTGTACTACCGATCAGAGCGTTCCTCCGCAACCTTGTTACTATATCTATTGCTCCCACCAGATGTAATGATTATGTTAGTGCCAAATTCTCTAACTAGATATTGGTTCCTAAGTCAAATAAAATTGAAAACCTAGACTTTTGAAAGAAAAAAAAAATATTACATAAGTGATTTACAACTAGAGACTACACTTTGATATCAAAGTCAATGTTAGATCTTTGAGGAGCGATGATAGTGACATAATTCTAGGCTCACCCTAGACAGAAACACATGGCACTGTCATTTTAAACACACAAATTTTTTACATTCTTCTATAAGAAGAAGAAGATAACATTATGTTGTTTTTCTAGTGCAAACAAGGCTAGAACAATTTTTCAAATCTGGTAACTACTTCCAATGATACAACATACTTCTTTAGAGCATTCAGACTTTTAGATTATTCCAATCATAAATCATCAAGTAGTTACGTATGAAAAATTACAACCATTAACAATATAGAGCAGTAGAGATCACAGTGAATCTATGAGACAAGAGACACCATAAATTATGCTAGCAGCCAGGGCAAAACCCACAAACGGAAAACCCAATCAATCTTTCCTCATGAGAAAGAATTCAATTCATCAATTTGTACATCAGTCATAATAGCATGCCATTCACAATGATCTTCAACAAAACATATAAGCAAGACTGACCATCATGGTAGCTCAAGTCAACTCTTCAATTCTGTCCACAAAAATTCCTTTCAATTCTGTCCATAAAAGGTCTGCAACTAGGTCTTCACATGGTCTCCAAGAGGCCCGAACATCGACCTCATTTTAAGATTCAGATTAATCACATTAGAAGGTAACATAGACCTTCCTATTATCCACAGAGAGTAGCTTCAGTACTTCGCATGAACAAGAGCTACAGACCTTCGCTTAAGTGTCACAGAAGAAGTGCCACAGAACTTTTGCATGAGCTACAGAGCAGCTCGCATATCATAGAAGAACAGTGTCACAGAGGGGCTCACATACCATAAATAATGGTGCCACAAAAGCTTGCATTCCATAGAAGAATAGTGCCACAGAAGCTCGCTTGAACCACAGAAAACAGTGCCACAGAAGAAGCTTGCATGAACAGAGAATAATGCCACAGAACTTGTTCGCATACTTTAGAGAACAGTGCCACAAGTCCACAAGGTTTCACAGCAGATAATGACCCTCAGATCTGCACAAAAGAGAGACATAAGAGATGAGCCGAATCTGCCCAAAAAATGAGAGTGAATAGGCTCAATATATACTTGTTCGTCCATGTGAAAAGACGTCTCTTGGGCAGGCCAACATGATCTAGGAGAGCCGACTTGAACATTTTGTGGGGTAATAAACCAATCATTTTAATTTTAATTTTTTCTCCTTTAGATCTGCTAATGAAAAGACCAACCATATCTACCAATTTTCAACACATTATCGGATGTTACATTGGAGTCAAATTCAGTAGCATGAGAAGACTTTAAAGATATCTCGAAGTCTTCAAGGTATTGAAAATTTAATACAAAAGATGCAAAGTGAATTTGAAAAAGTTGTCGTAGAAAAAGGTGAAGAAAATTTTCATTTTAATAATTATAGTCAAAATTTGATTGCATCGATTAAGAAGCAAAAAAGTGAAAACAAGTCACAACAAGAAATGATAGATCAATGTGTCAACAAAGAAACACTAATCTGACAAAGAAACAATGATTGTTCCAGTTGAAGTGTAGGGATATCGTCAGATGTTAAAGTACAAATGATGGAAAATCAAAGTATCTCTGACAACAAACATTTAATGACCAACAAAGAAACACATGAAAAGAAGATATACAACCAGTTGTTTTACAAGAAGGCACTGCAAGTATAGGAACAAAGACAAATTTACAAAGATTCCTTATCGTTTTCCAAATCACAAGAGTCATTGTAACGAAGGTTGAAATCAATATGAGAAACTAAGTGAAGATCTTATTGTATTGGAGAAAATTAGGTATGGAATCTGATCATGTTCAAAATCATTGTCGCATAGTTTTGCAGAAAATTGAATTAGAGTGGTGTCACCACTTCAGAGTTCGAAAATTCTGCTCAACACTAAGAAGATCAGATCGTCTCATATCCTCAACCATGAAGAACGTGCGAAAATTTCTAAATACATTAATGCAGAAATCCTACTGTAGCATCATGGTTTACTTCTCCTACTTGTGATTAAATTATACAAGTTATTTGCAGAAAAATATTCAGAAAATACCGAAGTAAACACTACCAACAGCCTACACATATGCAGATCATTTACTGAATAATATGCTCATTCAAACAAAGTGATACACAAATTTTTAGGACAATAGTCCCCAGATAAAACCCAATGCGGGAAAACCGGTGCAGCAGATATGAGGGTTTATTATTGTTAAACTCAACAATGGTGAGCACGGTAAATACACAAGACACATGAAAAAGATAAATCTTTGATGTGCTATTACTCACAATGATACATATTTATCATACATGGAGTGACCCTTGGATTCCATATTCCAGGGTCTCTTGGACTTCCTATGTCCGTTCGTCTTCTACACCTACCCACAGAGGATTAGGAGTCCAACATTCCCCCCTTAATCCGAAGGGGTATGTGTGAGTCCAAGAAGAGAGTTGTAATACAAATCTACAAAGTATGCATGCTAGCACTTAGGCTGAATCAGCTCTCTGAAATGTTGGCATAAAGAGGTGGTTTAAGGATGACCACCAACACTGGAACACTTATTGCAGTTCTTAGAACTCTTCCAAATCTGGCAAGAAGCTGAGGGCTTCTGCTAGAGGAAGTGTCCCTCATATATGAAGAGGGAGACCTTCAACATAGAAAAAGGGAGGTCTAAAACCTGTGATGGTTTAAGGATGACCACCAACACTAGAATGCTTAATGCATTTCCCGGATGTAATATTCCCAATTAGCAATGGCTAATTGGAATATTCGATTTTGGTCAATTTTGCTTTAAGTAGTTAGCTTATGAATAAACGTGAGTAAAGGCACCACGACTCACTCATGGGCAATTAAGGAGGAAAAATTGGGCACATGGTATCATGGGTGGAGACGCACGCAATAAAGGGATATTACCGTAGTATCGTGGGTTGAGGCGGTCGTAGGATTCGAGAGTGGCCAACGCTATATAAAGAAGATAATTTCCTCATTCGGACATCATGGAGAATTTATGCATTTGAATCTGGTCATTGTGACTTGGAGCACGCTAGCTGGTTAGCCTGTCTGCAACGCTGTTTAGTGCATTGAGTGTCTCCGTTCGGAGATCTCGCCCTCAGCCCCAGGGGACTTCGAGTGCCTGCTCGGGTGAGGTAGTCCCGTTAGTATCTTTAGAGGGAGATCGATTCGCTGCATTGGTAGAGGGGCAGCGTCTCTATTGACTGCGGGTCGTCTGTGGAGGAACATCGCGTTATTTGACTGCGCAGCCCTGGGTGGAGGACGCATTCCGTATTGGGGAAATCTTCAGTGGGTATTCGTGGAGGATCTTTGTCTATTGAGGATTTCTGGATCAGCGGGAGAGCCTAAATCACAGATAGAAGTGGCCGGATCATTGGGAGGAAAACACAGATCCGCAGGAAGGTATTGTTGGGCAGTGGTACAGCTGTTTTTAGCAGTGGGACGCAGATCTGAAACACGGTCATTCCATGAGAACAGATCTTAACTTGCCTTGTGCAAGATTTAGATGCTATCGCTTGATCACCTATTGTACTCCTCTGTATTTATCAGATTAATAAAATGGCTCAGCTTCTCTTATCTCTTGAGTATCTGTGCATGCTTTATATATACGCTATTGTATGTCTGTAATCTGTTATTTCTTCACTTTTGCATTTAGATTTCCATACCACTTGTTATGTTTTTCCCACACTCTTAGACAGAGTCTGGAAAGGGCCAGATAGCCTCCGATCTCATACTCTTTTAGATTGGAAATATTTGGTAAATGCCCTCCCAGTCCATCTCTGGTTAGAGTTTGTTGTGTTTTAGAGATATTCCTGAAAAGGGAATATTACAGTGGTATCAGAGCATAGATCTGGCTCAGCCTGTGGAGCTAGTAGTCTATGTCATTGGAAGAAAAACCCTACATCTGCCACAGAGGTAGGAAGTACAGAGATATTGAGCGTAGGCTGAAGAACACCTACAGAGGAGACTGCGTTCAGGTGGTGGACACAGAACAGGAGCAGCCTGCGGTAGAAGCAGAGCAGAGAGAGCCAATGGCAGACGATAATGATGCAAAACAGTTTGGGGAAGCACTCCTCAAATCAGTGCAGGATCTGGCAAGGCAGATAGAAGTAATGGGCCAGAGATTCACGGCTATCGAAGCTAGATAACGTGGAATCCCAAAGGGTTTTCATGTTGACGAGGGGTCGGACACATCCCACCATTTGTACGAAAGGGTTGCCGCTTCGCTCCAAGCGTCACATGGCCCCATTCGTGCCACTATGCCCACTTTTCTGAGTGTAGAGACGGGGACAGGAGCACAAGAAGAACCAGACCGCATAAGTGAGTATTTTGTTGAGTACCAGGCAGCGGGGCAAGAGTTCAGGGATGCTATTTTATTTAAAGACTTTGTTCAGATCAAGCGGGACAGCAGATCTCACGACCATCACAAAGGGCACAGACATTATCATGATGGAGACACCCCGCGCATAGCGAGCCGATTCCATTTGCCTACGTTTGATGGTTCATCAAACAGTTCAACGAAGTCTTGGGTGGAGAAGCTGGATGTATATTTCCAGCTCAACCAGATGGCAGAAACAGAGGCCATCAAGGTGGCCACAAAGCATTTGGAGGGTGAGGCTCAGGATTGGTTGTTCCATGGAAGGGTGACACTTGGGCACTCCGCCGTGACTACTTATGCCGAGTTCACTTGAAGACTGATAGAGAGGTTCGACTGGAAGGAACCGAAGGAGCACTTTGTTGAGCTGACAAGGCTCAAACAAACCGGGAGTCGTGAGAAGTATATTGCAGATTTCCTGAGGATTTCAGTGATGTTACCAGATCTATCCGCAGCACAGATGATCTATATGTTTGTGGAAGGGTTAACAGAGCCGCTTCGGGGTCTAGTCAGATCCACCAGACCAGCCACACTCCAGGATGCCATTAGCAGAACTCGGGACTTGCAGGATGCCTTACCTCGGACTAGAACACCTTACCCCCAGAAACCGGCTTTCTAGCCAAAGGGGAAGAATGTGAGGATTCTGCCTCGAAAGGGGAATCAGGGTAGGGTACAACTCGATGATGATGCTCGGAGGGAGTTCAAGAAGAAGAGGTTGTGCTTTACCTGTCAGGAACCATGGGCACCAGGTCACAGATGTGCTGCGGGCAAAGCACATTTTATTGAGGTCTTCTCCGAGAGTAGCGGGGAAGAGGATGAGTATGAGGATGGGGAGGCAGGAGACAGTCAGACGGAGCAAGATCATTTGCCACCCCCACCTTCAAGGGCAGGAGGTGCAGCTTTTGCACCCACAAGGGGGACCCTTGCAGCATTACGAGGAGTACCGAAGTATCTGACACTACAGGTCCGAGGGACAGTATGTGGACAACGAGTTTCAATCCTAGTAGATAGTGGGGCAACCCACAACTTCATCGATGCACAGATGGTTGACAGGAGAGGCATACCGACAGAGAACTTCGATGGATTTTCAGTATTGGTCCCAGGGGATCAGACAATGCAGTGTGCTAGGTATGTTCCAGAGCTAGTTGTGACAATGGGTACCTACACAGTGACCGACCACTTTTTCGTGGTTAACATATCGGATACCAATGTGGTATTGGGTGTGCAGTGGCTGATTACTTTGGGAAAAGTCACCACAGATTGGGAGGCCTTGGAAATGGAATGGGATGACAAGAAGACCGGGAAGCATGAGAAGATACGTGGGATGCACACTTACCCGCCTTAGACTATTTCAGCTCACCGTATGGAGGCAGACTTTCGGAAGGGAGACATAGAATGGGTAGTTGAGTTACAGGCATCATTGGGAGGGGCTACCAGGCAAACAGTTCATTTGGATATATAGGCCATCCTCACTAGGTATGAGACGATATTTGGAGAGATATCGCCGGGACAGCCACCAGATCGGGAGTTTGAGAACACTATTGAGTTAGAACAGGGCATCCAGGCCAGTATTTCCATACCCTATAGGCACCCCAAGGCCTATTGGGGTGAGATTGAGCGGGCCATCCAGGAGTTGTTGGCTCTTGGACATATTCGGCCTAGTACCAGTCCCTTTGCTTCTTCGGTGATGTTGGTAAAGAAGAAGGACGACACATTAAGGATGTGCATTGATTATAGGGCCCTAAATAAGAAGACCCTGAAGAACAGGTACCCCATACCGCGGGTTGACGAGCTGATAGATGAGCTGAGAGGAACCCAGTTCTTCTCAAAGATCGATTTGAAATCTGGGTACCACCAGATTCACATGAGGGAACAGGACATTCCTAAGACCGCTTTCAGGTGCCATTACGGCCACTTTGAGTTTTTGGTTATGCCTTTCAGGCTAACCAACGCCCCAGCTACTTTCCAGTCATGCATGAATCATATCTTCCGCAGTCATCTGAGAAAGTTTGTGTTGGTCTTTTTCGATGATATATTGATATATAGCAGGATTTGGGAGGAGCACCTCCAGCATGTAGAGGCAGTACTGCATATATTGGAGGAGCAACAGTTCTATGCTAAGCTCTCCAAGTGTGAGCTTGGGATGACGGAGATGCTGTATTTGGGACACATCATAGGAGTGGACGGAGTGAAGGGTCCACGAGGAGAAAATCAGGGCCATCAGAGACTGGCCAGAGTCGAGAAACATGACGGAACTTCGAGGATTTATCGGCATCTGCACCTATTATGGGAAGTTCGTCAAGAGTTTCTCTCAGCTTGCAGTACCCCTTACAGATTTGACAAACAAGGGGGCATTCAGTTGGTCGGATACAGCGCAGTGGGCTTTTGACAGGCTTAAGGAGGTTATGAGCATCTGTCTAGTGCTTGCATTGCCAGATTTTACGCAGTCGTTTGTTTTGGAGTATGATGCGATAGGAGAGGGGATCAGCGCAGTCTTGATGCAGGGAGGCCACCCTATAGCCTTCGAGAGCAGAAAGCTCCTTCCTCATGAGCGATTGTATCCTATATACGACAAGGAGATGTTGGCCATTATGCATGCATTGGCCAAATTCCGGCAGTACCTAGTGGGCAATAGGTTCCGGGTAAGAACTGATCACAACAGCCTCAGGTTCTTTTTGGAGCAAAAAAAGCTACAAGAGAGGCAACAGAAGTGGATCAGCAAGATCCAGGCTTATGACTTTGACATTGAATATGTCAAAGGGAAGAATAACGTGGTAGTCGATGCACTTTCACGTAGGCCAGCTACATTGTCTTTGATAAGCTTGGATTCAGATTGGAGGGCTCGACTCTTGGTGGAGTACTCCAAGGATAGATTTTCCTGTGAGGTCCTGGATGGTCAGGGGACAGATGGCAAATATAGGGTGATAGATGAGATCATCTACTACAGAGATAGGATCTTCTTGACGGAGGGCTCCCAGCTCAAGAAGAAGATACTTCAGGCATCTCATGACTCACCATTGTCCGGACATCAGGGGTTTACCAAAACCTACCGGGCTATCAGAGAAAGGTTCTCATGGAAAGGCCTCAAGGAGGACGTGCTCCGACATATCAAGGAATGCGAAGTTTGCCAGAGAAACAAGGGGGAGATGAACCACCCCGCAAGCTTGCTGCAGCCTCTTCCCATTCCGGAGGGGAAATGGGAGAGCATTTCGATAGATTTCATCACAGGGTTGCCCATGGTGCAGGGCAAGGACTGTATATACGTCGTCATTGATCGTCTAACAAAGTATGTGCATTTTTTTGCCATATCCACACACTATACAGCAGCACAAGTGGCGGAGCTGTTCTACAGAGAGATTTTCAGGTTGCATGGTCTTCCCAAGACCATCATCAATGACAGGGACAATCGCTTTATGGGCGGATTCTGGTAGGAGCTTTTTCGGCTGATGGGGACGGAGCTGACACCGAGCACCAGCTATCACCCACAGACAGATGGGCAGATGGAGATAATTAACAAGTGGCTGGAAGGCTACTTGCGTAACTATGTTAGTGGGCAGCAGAGAGCGTGGCTGAAATGGTTGCATCTGAGGGAGTACTGTTACAACAACACATATCACCTGTCCATCGGTATGACACCGTTCTATGCTTTGTATGGGTACCATTCTTTATCTTTTGTTGATATGATGTTGGGTGCTAGCAAGGCTCCGAGAGCCAAAGATTGGATCCAGGAGAGTCAGGGCATTCTCCGCGCTCTCAAGGATAACATAGCTACAGCGCAGAACCAACAGAAGCGGTATGCCGACAAGGGTCAGATGGTAAGACAGTTTGAGGTAGGAGACTTGGTCTACCTACGTTTACAGCGATACCGACAATCATCGCTGAAACAGAAGGGAGCTGAGAAGCTCAAGCCTCGTTTTTACGGGCCATACAAGGTGATACGCAGAGTGGAACATGTTGCGTATGAGTTGGAGCTGCCCCAAGGCAGCAAGATTCATAACATTTTCCACGTGTCATGTGTGAAGAAGGCATTGGGGCAACAGGTGACAGTGACAAAGGAGCTGCCACCTACAGATGATGAAGGGCATTTGGTATTACAGCCCAAGGCAATTATTGATACCAGGGAAAGGCAGCTGTGGAACAGAACAATCCGGGAGTTCTTGGTAAGGTGGAAGAATTTGCCGGATGAGGATGCAACTTGGGAGAATGAGAAAATCTTGCAGCATCCATCACTACAGTTGCTTGGGGACAATAAACATTCTGCTGGGGGAGATTGTAATATTCCCAATTAGCAATGGCTAATTGGAATATTCGATTTTGGTCAATTTTGCTTTAAGTAGTTAGTTTATGAATAAACGTGAGTAAAGGGACCACGACTCACTCTAAAATAGGACGCACGTGGTAATTGAGGAGGGCCGAATTGGGCACATGGTATCATGGGTGGAGACGCACGCAGTAAAGGGATATTACCGTAGTATCATGGGTTGAGGCGGCTGTAGGATTCGAGAGCGGCCAACGCTATATAAAGATGATAATTTCCTCATTCGGACATCATGGAGAATTTATGTATTTGAATCTGGTCATTGCGACTTGGAGCACGCTAGCTGTTTAGCCTATCTGCAGTGCTATTTAGTGCATTGAGTGTCTCCGTTCAGAGATCTCGCCGTCAGCCCCAGGGGAGTTCGAGTGCCTGCTCGGGTGAGGTAGTCTCGTTAGTATCTTTAGAGGGAGATCGATCCGTTGTATTGGTAGAGGGGCAACGCGTCTATTGACTGCGGGGCGTCTGTGGAGGAACAACGCGTTATTTGACTGCACAGCCCTGGGTGGAGGACGCATTCCGTATTGGGGAAATCTCCAATGGGTATTCGTGGAGGATCTTTGTCTATTGAGGATTTCTGGATCAGCGAGAGAGCATAAATCACAGATAGAAGCGACCGGATCATTGGGAGGAAAACACAGATCCGCAGGAAGGTATTGTTGGGCAGCGGCACAGCCGTTTTCAGCAGCGGGACGTAGATCTGAAACACAGTCATTCCATGAGAACAGATCTTAGCTTGCCTTGTGCAAGATTTAGATGCTATCGCTTGATCACTTATTGTACTCCTCTGTATTTATCAGATTAATAAAATGGCTCAACTTCTCTTATCTCTTGAGTATCTATGCATGCTTTATATATACGTTATTGTATGTCTGTAATCTGTTATTTCTTCCCTTTTGCATTTAGATTTCCATACCACTTGTTGTGTTTTTCCCACACTCTTAGACAGAGTCTGGAAAGGGCCAGATAGCCTCCAAATCTCATCCTCTTTTAGAGGTGAAATATCTGGTAAATGCCCTCCCGCCGATCTCTCGTTAGAGTTTGTTGTGTTTTAGAGATATTCCCGAAAAGGGAATATTACACCGGAACTCTACTAAAGTTGCAAGAAGTCAAGTCTTTTGCTAGAGGAAGTGTTCCTAATTCTTTGAAGAGGAAGAATATCAACCTCGTGTTTTTAATATTGACAAACCAACACTCCCCTTGGTGTTTCGTGACATGGACTAACCGCCTCGTGGATCCTTATCTCCTGCGATGCGATCGTTGATCAACACCTGTGGTTTTGGTCTAACGGCACCGTGATTCCCAACAAGTGGTATCGCAGCGTAGTCGTGAGTTCGATACACACCCGGCTCGCGTTGGGGGGGAGATTGTTGGACATTGGATAAACCAACACTCCCCATGTGTTTCGTGACATGGACTAACCACCTCTCGTGGATCCTTATCTCTGGCGATGCGATCGTTGACTAACACCTGCGAGTTTTGGTCTAACGGCAATCGTGATTCCCAACACCTCGCATAGATGGTTTAAGGTTGTCCACCAACCAAAGGAATGCTCATGGGCATCCGTGTTTCTGGCTACAACTCTGAATCTGGAATGACAAGTTGTGGCTCAGGCTCGCTTGAACTACTATGTCTCTAGCTACAACTCTGAATCTGGAATGAGAGATTGTGGCTCAAGCTCGCTTGATGTGGCTTCGAAGCTTGTAGATGACCACCATTTTCCCCCCTGTCAGATAACAGGCGAGATGATGGCGAAAACTCAACTGCAAGATTGTTCAATATTCTAGAACAAGTTCCAACATGCGACTTAAACATCTTCTTGGCTGTTGATGCCCACTGCCAAGAAGCGATCCATCCAAGATGAATCTTTGTTCTTGCAGGAGGTTTGTTTCTGAAGCATCTGTGTGAAGAATGGGTGTGTTGACCACAATGCTTGCAGGGGTGAAGATCGAAACTGTGATCTTTCATATGGCCAACTCGATCACAGTGTTGGCATTTTTCAATCCGTTGTTGTTGCTTTGGAAGAGGAGCAGGATCTGGAACAACTGAAGGTGAATTGTCTTAAAGGCATCCGTCACTCTGAAATTTTATGGGCTTGGAGTAGTCTGGAATATGAAAGGACAACTCCTTGTCATATCCAAGACCAATTCTGTGCTTGTTATGGACAAGCTCTTCCCAAGCTCTGATGATGGGCTTGGGAGGTGCATGTTGCTTTTCTGCATCTTTCTGAACATCTGCTCTTGAAATGGGTACTGAATGTGGACCAACCACAACTTTATATTCTTGCTGCTGATGGGAGTACCTCTCAATTTTCTGAACAGAAACAGGTTCAGAATGATTACTCCGCTTTTGTAATTCCTCTTCCTATGGCTGAGATTCAAGCTGCAGAAATTCAATCTTCCATTTGTAATTAAGTCATATGCATTTTGCAAACAGGACTTAATGTCAAAAAGAGAGGCTTTGCTGATTTTAACCATATCATGAACTGTGGAATGAATGAGGTTATTCAACAACTCTAATGTATTATCAATTTTGGTCATTTTTTTTCTTTTTTTCTTTTTTCAACAAATAAATCTTGTCCCTCAAGGCATATAAGCTTCATATGCCATTACATATTAACCATACATGCTTCATATTCTCCAACCTATAAAATTTCTAACATGCTTCTCACTCTCCAACATATAAACTTTCTACCACATTAGAAAGCATAAATATATAGATTGATCAACGCCATATGAAGGCTCTCATACCTATCATAATTGAACAATAATACTTCAACATGCCATATACAATGACCAACACATGTATATGATAAAAATATGAAGTCACCAACACACCAACCAGTTCACAATAACTAATTCTATTCATGCATTCATGGCCTTTCAAAGCATATGGAGAGCCACAAACATTTTGCCACCAAGAGAGCGTATGTACTCAGCAACTGTATAAAATTGGATCTTCAAGTCAATGGTGCACACAACAACAATCTATGTACAAGGCTCAACATTATCTGTCGACTGATTTGCAAATCAACTTAAAATGAGGTCCGTAGGCATTGTTGGTCTTCTTTAAACATGCCAAACAAATTCATTTTCATTCTAAGATATATTTTTCATTCAGCATGTATGCGAGGAGGAGATCTAGTCGGTTGATTATTTGTAAATGGCGGCATAGAGGGAGAGGAGAATGTAAAATTTCCTTATTAAGAAGAAGTTACCTCATCGACCTCGACATCGTGACATTATCCTCTTTTAGTAGTCATTCAATTCTCAGAGCAAGATCTCCATTAAAGGAGGCAGCGACGCTTATTCAAGCCTGCAAACCCAACTCCTAAAGTCCCCATCATGGGTACAAAAAAGGATGATCCATCATTCATATGTTACTCGAAGAGTCTCCCAATCCCTTGAGGACTTGCAAGGTTCTGCAGAGCCTTTGCCATAGAAGAAGGAGGTTGTGGATTACACAACGCCCGAGCGGAATGAAGATGCCCACGCTAAGGGAATCAACAGAACTGGCCAAGGATTTGATGCGCTGAGAAGACGATTGGGAGGATTTTCTCACAATCCCTCTCTTTCATCTCTCAGACAGAATGATTTGGCTGCTGCAGAAAAAGGAGCTCATCTTGGGACTCTAGTACCTTCAGGTCCAAACCGCAATGGTGGTAATAAGGAGGTGATGAAACTTTTGACTCCAAGTGAAGCAGCTGCAATGGCTACAAAGATGAGACTTAGCAGTGGAAAGGAGGAGGGAGGCCGACAATAGAGGGCCGACATTGGACGACGCAAAGGCCAGCAAGTGAGAGGGACTACCAGAGGCGTAAGGAGGTCGACAGGCCTGGAGTATGCGAAGGCCAATAAGTGAGAGGGAGCTGCGTCAGAGACTATGTGTGGAGGAGTCGTTATTGTGGAGGAAGTGCAGGGTTGGCCCTGGCAGATATTGCGATACCATACACCTTAAACTAGGACGAAATCACTCTAAAATTAAACTCATAATTTAATAGAGTGCAACACATACTCATGCTTTACTTAATACCTATTTTGGAAGACTTTCAATATTGCTGTATCCCTTGCAGAATGATTTTATATATAGGAATAGGGAACGTTATGCATCGAATGAGGGAGTATACAGAGCACGGATATGGAGAGATATGAACTGGGGAATGTAAGGAGTCTAGCGTTACGCTGGAGAGAGAATGTTTGTCAGATGAACGTTAACATGTCAAGGTTCGTATGTTGAGCGTTAAGTTGTCAGGGCGGATATTATATTGTTGGCTATGCGTTATACGATATGACTGTGCTCTGATATGGAGGGTAGACTGTCCATGTAACGTTTTATGTGAGTCAACCAATGGAGAGTCAATTTAGAATAATTGAATCCGATGAGATTTGGCAGGACGTTTGGCGTTGCAAGTTTTTGAGTATTCTTAGCACTGTATGCGGCTCAAAGAGAACGTTAGTGTACAAGAGCTTTAGAACAATAGCATAGGGCGTTAAGGTCGTTGAGTGTGCAGAGGATATGGCATTGAGTTAGGATCAGAAAGGAAAAATTGAAATTCAGAACATGCACACTGAGGTGGAGGCCACAAAAACCAGTGGCTCAAATTAGAGCAGGTCCAGAATTCGCCCGCTTTGATACCATGTTAAACTCAACAATGGTGAGCACGGTAAATACACAAGACACATGAAAAAGATAAATCTTTGATGTGCTATTACTCACAATGATACATATTTATCATACATGGAGTGACCCTTGGATTCCATATTCTAGGGTCTCTTAGACTTCCTATGTCTGTTCGTCTTTTACACCTACCCATAGAGGATTAGGTGTCCAACAATTATTTTATGTAGAATCCGAGTACAGCAAATCTGGGCACCCAGCTGGTTAACCCAACAGAGAAAATGATAAATCTGCAGCAATACCTGCTGTTCTGAGACCAAAAGCTAACTGATCCACACCCTCAAATGGGATTTACAAGACTCAGCTATTTTATGGCCCTATAAACCCTAGCATTGCCCCTGAAGCCCCAACGTCAACCCTGCTAGGCTCTGTGTGCCTCTACGCTGCTCAAAAGGGGACTGTGTAACCCCAGAGTGGGTGACGCAGTCCTTACGCTGCCTCTGGAGGCCTCTGCGTAACTCTAGAAGCCCTTTGAAGCTGCAGTGTTGCCCCTCCTGTGCTTGCGTAGCGGCTGAAGCCTCTGCACTGCGCAACTGTTGCGGTTGTCCTTGCTCCTCTGCGCTATCCTTGATCGCTGCTCCTCTGCGTCTTGCTGACTCATGGCTTCGGGATCAGATCATCCCCTCATCCAATACTACCCCTCGCTGCAGAAAACTCTTCCCGAAATTCTTAGCAAACCCTGCCCTAGAATTCCAGATCAGATCCTCAGCTCTGCTTCTGTGTGTGTGTCTCCAACTAACCCTCAAGCCTTTCTCTTATACTTTTTCGTTGAACAAATCAACAACCATGATTAAATCTCTTATCAACGGCAGAGATTAAAAGACTGATTTATCCGCATCATTTAGAACATTTTGGCACATGTGTTTAATTAATTCACTTTAATTTTTCTAATTTCCTAAGTTTAGACTTAGGGTCCTCATTAAAAATAATTAGTTATTTGGATAACTTCAATACCAGATGAAATTTCTCCAAAGGCTTTCTGGGTTTTGGAGGTGATGTGTTTCTTAGCCTCTCCACAAAGTTTCAGGGCTAGAGCACACCCGATGCTACCCCAATACACAAAATCTCAACAGAATGAAGAATCGTGAGAAAGGAGTTCCAATCAAAATGAATGAATGACTTTTTTATTCTTCGAGGACAAATCATTTCTAAAGGCAAAGGAATTGCAATAATAATAATAATAATAATAACTCTTAGAATAAATGAAATGACATATCATAACAAATGGATATGACCTATCGAACATTGTGACCAATCAATACTATAAGTACACCATCACATGGCATTGTAATCATATGATTCATTTATATTTTTGTTGATTATTTATATTTACATATATTTCTTATATATGGAATTTTGTTTATTATCCTTCATATTTTGGATTTTTCTACATTAAATGAACATTTTTTATTTCAGTGTCATCTTAAATGATTAATGTCATTGGGTCACAAATCCTACTATGTATGCGTACATATTCACGTAGAGTACATTATCTCATTATACATCTACAGTTTCATTTTGCCATGAAATTTGTTTCTGATTATTGGTGAGAGACTATATTAGTTCTTTTTTCTCTATATTCATATTTACTCCAGGAGAGTCTTGAAATTTTAATAGAAAGTTCACTCTCTTTTGATTCATTGTGCAGTTTATCTTGCATAAGCCCTTGCATATATTGGAAAGTGGTAGTGTGACAACCAGTGCATGATTATTATTTTATTTTCATGGATAACTGTTTTTCTATTGGCAATGCAGTTGGGCAATGAGCTCTTTGACATTAAAGGGGAAGGGGTCTGAACAAGTTCTAGCTTCATCTTCCAATTCTGTTGTGTCTTCCGCACACCAAGTAACCACGTCTTCTAACAACTCAGGTATGCTTTGTATTGATATCTTCAGGTACCTGGATAGCATGTAATCATTGTAAAATCATCAATGATTGGTTCTAGCTTCAAAGTTCATTTAACATCACTCGTACCCTTAGTCCAGGACTCAGGTCAAGTTGGCTCAAGTCAGGCAAGTTTTGGTATTGGCAAGTCTTTCTTAACTGGAACACTGGATGCCATGAGTGGAGCTAATCTACCTGTTTTGGTGCACTGAACTATCCCAGGCCCACTAGCATCACCCCAAAGCTTCCATTCAGGGTTGTACTGCCAAAGTTATATAGATCCCTCTATTCGATATAGACTTTCCTCCTTGCTTAAGCATGAAATACACATCATCTAGTTGGTCGATATATCTCTAAAATTAATAGTTCACTAACCTGACAGCTCAGCAAGCTTGGATACACTGTCAAGTACACTCTTTTCCTTCTAAAATTACTTAGCATTTCCCTAAACTATAAATCTTTCTGAGGACATGCTTTAGTCTGGCAAACCTCAGTCTATGAAATTGCAAATACAAGTATTGTTATTACACTAATTCCTTTTCTTTATGAACTTTATAAGGCTAGGAATGAGTTGCTCCTTCAATGTCTTTGTCTGAACCTTGCTTGAGAGCTAGAACTGGAGCAATTCCAATTACGGATGGTCTTCTTGAAAGCTTGCTTGAAATTTGGCTTTTGTTCTCTTTATCTAGTTCACCTGTGCCATTTCTCTACCCAAAGTTTTCCTATTTATATTTAAACATTAACATATTTGATTAGCAACATGGCATACTTGATTGATGGTTTGAATACTTATATGAAAGGATGCAACTGCATTCTGATTGGTTTGGCAGTATCACAAGCAAACAGGGATTCTCATTCTCAACTATATACAGAAATATATAAAATGTTGTTTGAGCTGTCCAACTGTTCATATCTGCATCATTGTAGGCCACATACCTTCTGGTCATTGTTTTGGCTAACTTCTCTAATATGAAGATCTCATTCGTTTTTGCATTAAGTCTACCAGATGCTTATTGTGTCTTTTAGCTGAAGACAAGTGCCTACTAACTGATTGTTTTCACTGGCATCAAAAGCTGAATTCAATATTTGATTTATGCTTTGTGCACCCTGATTCTGACTTTTTCTCTGGATTTTGGAACTTTGGCAATCAAATTCTGTGATCTTAAATAGCTCTGAGTTGTTCAGAACTCTGGTCATTTTCATGATAGCTAGAAGGCATCTGTTTAACTTTAATACCCATTTCCTTGCTCTTACCCATTGTACACAATGATATTTGTTTCTGGTCATAATTCATGAAATTTACTGTTTGCAGCATTATATGTTTCAGATACTCCTGCAACACATCTTTCATCTGCAGTTGACCATATTGATCATTCTCCTCCATCTCCAACCTCAACAGATGGATGGGGAGAAATTGATGAAAATGGAGTGCAAGAAGAGGAAAGTGACAAGGATGGGTGGGATGATATAGAAGTAATGGAAGAGAAAAAACCACCTGCTGCTCTTGCAACTATACATGCTGCACAGCAAAGACCCATTGTCCAAACTAAAATATCAGGTCAAAAATTGTTGAAAAGTTCATTACAGGCTGCTATCATAATTTTTTATGCTACTAATTTACTTCTCTATAATTTCATTTTTTTTCTGTTCTGCAGGTGCAAACAGTTTGCCTTCTAGACATCAAAACAGAGTATCCAAGGATGTGACCAGGGTAAGTGATGATGAAGATCCTTGGGCTGCAATTGCTGCCCCTCAACCCACAACGAAGGTGAAATCTCTTTCTGTAACCTCAACAAGCTCCCATGATGATAATGATCCATGGGCTGCCATTGCTGCCCCTCCACCTTCCACTACAGTAAAACCCCTTTCTGCAACTACAACTGCACGTATCAGGTCATCTTCAGAGAACAGCAATAGACCCAATTCTGCAAATATTCATCCTTCAGGTTCTGGAAGAGGGCGTGGTAGTAAGACTGCTCCCATGAAATTGGGTGCACAACGGTTGAGTCGCAACTCTGAGCTGTAAACAAAAATATGGTTAGATTGATCTCCTTACGTGATTGGTTTGCTAATTTTCAGATATGTGTAACATTCTTTATGAATATTAGAAATAAAGTTCCCGGTCCACTTGTACGCATAACAAAAACGCTATTTTTCCCATCTTAGGTGATGTTTAGTTGATTCCATCTGTATTGATGAGCACATTGTGCAGTCTATCAGAGATTTTCTGCCTGTTTGAATGTATTCTAGTAGTGATTTTTGCTTCTTTTGATTCAAAGCAAGAAGTGCACGGGCACGCCCTAATGTAATCAAAACTGTACTTCGATTTGAACAGTGTCTACATCAGCATATGCAACAAGATGTGTATTTGCAAGAGTTTTACATATTTATGTAAAAATGGTCTATATGCAGTTCAAATTTTTAATGGGGCTAAAATTGCATTTGTGTATTGGCTTTGGAGCATGATATGACTCGTAGTAAACATTCATAATCTTCAACAAAATCATCACTACAATGTAAGAACCAAGTAATTGTGTTTCATTACTATCTATGCAAGATTGACATATGGTGGATCCCCAATATCTCCTACTGCCAATGAGAAGATGCATTCATTCACTTTATCGTTAGATTCAAAATAGACGCTGATTTCATATCTTCATGTGCTCAAATGGCAATTTAAAGTAACAATCTCAAGGGTTAGCTAAAGTGGTTACGAGGCAGGTGTGAGATCTCTCCTCCAAAGTTTGGGAGGTCACAGGTTTGGCTGTCTTGATCCCCTGTCAGGTTCATAACGAGGGTCAAGGTCAATAGTTTACCTCATTTACCATCCAGAGATCATGAGAAAGTATGGAGAGGGTTTTCAGCAAGGTGTTTTCCTTGGAAAAGATCTCATTGTCCCAAGTTTCATTCTCACCTTAGGGTAATAGTCAATAACACACAAATTGTTGTATATTCGACTAAAATGTTCTATATTAGCAGCAGTCACAGCAATGAATAATACCACCTAATATAAAAATTGACCTTTACAAGTCTGGAAAATGTATGTGTAAGAATAACTTCTGGTAATTTTGGAAAATTTTAAATATAAATCTAATTTATGCTGTTTCTTTTCAAGCAACTTTTGAAATCTATAATGGGTGTTGAGGCTCAATGGAAAGAGACAACCTTGGAGGGGAAGTGGTAGGAGATTGCCACTGTGGCAGGAGCTGGTGAGGCATGGGGCCATATCCAGTGTTATCTGATGGTATTATTATATTTAGCTACAGTACTGCTGGTTTAATAGGAGAGATTATAAAACTGTGATGAGTATATATTTTGAAATAGTATAGTGTACTAAGTATATCCCTCCATGCAAGAAACCAAGTGTACCCATGCTATTTAGGGCCCAATACCCTCGTCAAAATGCCAAATATCCATCCAAGTGGGTCATTTTTCAAGCAAACAACCAAACTTTGAGTGTGCATTGTTACCCATTAAAAGTGGGTAACCCCCTAGGAGAAAAAGTTCTCTTTGGTCAGCCAGCCAACCTGCTGCCCTATGACTATCCACAAATAGCTTTATTTCAGATCTCTCCACCTATGATCATGCCAATCTTCTCCCATTTAGCATACTTCTCGAAGGAAGGTGGGTCACCTATAAGAGGGTACATTAACAATTTCTATAATCATGTGCTTTCATTTAATGTTAAGGGCATACTAACATGGATCATAGATCAGACTAGATAATTGACCATTCTTGAATGTAACCTTGTTTTGTTGAAATGTAATTGGTGTTGGTCTTCATAAATTGTAATTGTTGTTGTACTTGTCAAAAGGAAAAGAAAAAGTAAAATTATTTGTAAAAGAAAAATTATTATTTTTTAAATGGGTTTCGTGCACATCAATTTGTTGTCCTAGGTCAAAGCACTCATTGAGTGCTCTAGGGGTCTTGATGTCAAGTCAAAGAGTCAAGGTCACGATGTACTAGCCCTTGGATGGCTCATGTAACAAGAAAGAAAAATAATTATTGTAAAATATGGAGTCTAAAAGCCTCCAAGAGATGGGTCAGCCAACCCTCCTCAAGTAGGCCTAAGGAGGCCTAATATGGCCTCACAAGAAGCCTATAAAAGCTCGCTCTCACAGTTGAAGGTACACACAACAAAACATACTTCTGATCCTAGTGAGAATGAAGAACTCTGATTCAACAAGGAGGAGGAGCAAAATTATTAAAAGGCCAACGAAGAAGTGAAGAAAGTGAAGTTTTTGTTCTTGACATTTGTTTCTACTAACATATGCAAGTTTGATGGAGGATTTAGGGTTTCCTCAGTTCAGATTTTGCAGAGATAAGTTTGGGGTTTGGCTGGCTCATCTCTTGGGTTTGGTCAAGGTCAAGGTCAAGGTCAAGGTCTTCAAAGTGTTCATTGAAAATCTATAAGATATTTTTGTAGGTTTTCCTCTCTAGGAGAGGTTTTGGCCCTGGCTTGTAGCCTACATTAGGTGTTCTTGTGTTTGCATTGTGATCTTCTTATTGCCATTTGTCTTGATGATGAACAAAACTAAATAATGATGATAATGTCCTAATATAAATCACAAGAAAATGTCAAGGATTAAAGAGAAATCAAGTTAATAAATACTCTAACTCTCTGCCCTAGATTTCTCAACATGGTATCAGAAGGTTTCAAGATATCAAGAAGACAAATCTTTATGATCGAGCTCCTTGGAGGAAGGGAATCAAATTCTAGGCATAATCTCAAGCCAAGCCCGAGTCACTGTAATAAGGTCACTGGCTTGCTCAGAAGAAAGCAAGGGTTTTTTAGAGCATTTAAGCTCTGTTTCAAGGGATCGAATAGGGGAGGAAGTATCCCTCTCAAGGTTGAATTCATTAAAGAGGAGATCAAAGTCCTATCCACAGGGACAAGGCCGCAAACCTACTTCAACAAAGCCAAGGCATAAGAAGCCTTGTCCTTGAGGACCAAAAGGCTAGTCTAACAACTCAAGGATGGCCAGACTTGTTCATGGAGGAGCGAAGGTCTAAAGAGACCTCTTCAGGTTTGTAACTTTTATCCAAAATTTTGAATTTTTGAGCAACTCCTATCTCTGGTATATACATTGTAGATCAACGAATTTGTTGTTTTATTGAAAAATTGTTGTGAGATTTCCAAAGCATCAAAGACTTGTGCTTTATCATATCTATTAAACCTAGAAAAGAGGCAAAGGTCCAAAATTTTGTATTGTTCTATCCATACGTCTTTTAGTGGAAGCCCTAAAATACTAGCCTCTGTCACCTTTTCAAAGAGAGTTGAAAGCACTATTGAAAGAAGGCCTACCTGTGCATAAGACCGAATTCATTAAGGGTTTCGTTGGAAGGCCAATTTGAGCATAAGTCTGAAATACTAAAGTACAAATTTTTGGCTTTGTTGAAGGACTAGGAAAAGCATAAGAAGACTGAGATATTCTTACCTAGAGTTCGGGTTGTGTAGACCTATGCAATATATTTATGCATGAAAACAACGCTTATTCGATAGAAGTTATGGGTCCATCAATGTCATCATCATTTTCTAGATTAAAGTTTTGAAGCGTATTTGTGGATCCGTAGTATCAAGAAGTTGTAGAAGGCTATAAGAAGGAAGTCGAGATTTCCTTCACTTATGATATAAGCATACCTACAATAGGATAGATCCACGTAGAAGTGACAACTTTATGTATAGGAGACGAGTTTTTTGATCCAATGTTCTAAGTATACATATACAGGATTCAAGCCTAGTCAATCAAAGGATGAACCAACAAAGAACCTGTGGTAGGAGATCCGTGAAGGTATGAAGGATGTGTGCATGCATTAGTGACAAAATTAGCATATATATATATATATACACAATCCAAGTGTACAAAAGTCAGTAAGATGACCTACATTAAAAAGGTACATTCATTTATCTTTGAAACATATTGTGGCATTCTTTTGGGAATCAATTTTGAGTATGGGTCTATATTAAAATTTTGTTCCTAAGGTATAGACATCAGTGAGGAAGTCAGATATAGACCAGGCATATAAGTTATAGGTAGTAAGTATTGCCACAGTGACAACAAGGATGCCTCCTTGGAGTCAATGAAGTTCTGACAAGAAATATTCAAAGTCAACATTTTTTTTGAAGAAGACTTTATAGTAGCAGTCAACTCTGTGGGATCTGTGCAATAAAAAAATTGCAAGCAAAAAAGTAGCAATCTACTTTGAAGAGATAACAGTCCAGAGGCAGTAAGTAGGGTCAAAGGACTATTGTTTCGTTAGTAGATGGCAAGAAGATAAGTTTTGTTGACAGTCATTGTCAACATATTGCAAATTTCTAGTTCTTAGGAAAATGATATATCGTGCAAATGGTTCTCTAGATTTGTGCATCATTGATAAAGAGTAGTATCATACTGATCATGAAGCAAGAAAAGGGAAGATAAATACAGTGAAAGATATCTTGAGTTGATACACACCTTGAGGAAAAATGATAAAAGGACCATGGCATCTGGAATAGCAGGTCACTACGACTAAGGTATGTGATCTTGAGGTATGTATGGAATATTTTATTAAGGATCTAACATGAAATGTTGTAGGGTTGGTTGAGTGTATGGTTCTAGGGTTTGTTGTTAAAATTGTTGATATTGATATTGATATCTAAAACAATTGACGACTCATGTAAAACCCTAGTCATATAGAAACCCTAACCTTGTACCCTCATATAAACCCTAACCCTTGGTCTTTAGGGTGTGTTTGCAATCTAGGGTTCATAACTAATATGAATAGGTAAGGATGATAAATTGGTCTAGGGTCGACACTTGAAAAACCTAGGAATACATCCTCTAAATCTCATAGTAACCCTACATTAATAGATTGACATCATGTTCTTATTATTGTATATTTTGCTTAGGTGTACTTATCAGTGAATGTCATAGGTACAAGAAGTAAAGGAAGAACGATGAGTCAATTCTCTGTTTTGGTAAGCATGATGGAAGAAGGGAACTGTAAGGACCCTTGGATCCTTGGGTACTTTGATATATAAAGATAGATTCATGGTATAATCATTGGATTGTGGATGCCTGGAAGAGAAGAATTAGTAGCATCATATGGAAGGTTTCATGAACCTGAGATAACACTCAGCTAGCCAATAGAACAGATCTTGTTGTAAGTCAATGATAAGGATCATTTATGGATCCTCCTTTGTGATGACATGGAGTGATTTCTTCTTCTTAGAAAGAATGCCCATGATCGTATCACTACTCTTTGTTTTGGAGCAGGCTTATTAGGAGTTTGCTAATTCAATTGTAGCACGATGGACCTCCTTTTGAAAAATATGAAGTAGGACTAGATGAATGGTTGAGACTTGTTGATGTTTCGCTAAAGACTTTGATGTTGATGATGACATGATAAACTGTTAGGTTTTTCACAATCTTGCTATATGAAGAAGATTTGCTTTAAGAAGGATATGATGATTCCATTGGGTTGTTGCCTTGGTACTTGGTCTAAGGAGATGTTGTACACCATGATTACAATTGTGATAGCAAGTCACAGATGGTTCGATGATCATGTCCCGGTTGATCACTTTCTCGATGTTCTGAGGGAGCTATGTTCGAGCTCTATGATGATTGGTTCGTGAAGATGCAACAGATGTTGACTAATGATGTGGAGATTGATGGTGGACCCTATCTTGATGATAATGTTGTATATAGAGGGCTTTGTGAGGTTCGAAGAAAGCTCACACCTATGAGAATGATGATAGGGCCCTGAGAGCTACCATCATAGTAGCTAATGATGGACACTTCTCCCTAGCTAAGAGGGAGCTCCTCCCTAGTTGAGAGGGAGTGACAGATATGGTTCTCTGCTTCATGTGTCATGCACTAGACCAAGACTAACAACTGTAAGTTTCAGTGAAGGCCATGAGGAGAGAATGGCGTTCAGAGGTTTGGATAAGCATCTAAGACAAATACTCCTTGAGGATTAGGAATCCAAGATAGGAAGTAGTGTGGTGACTGATACTCTATGAGGATGAGGTAGAGAATCCATTAGGTAAGAGTAGTCGAAGAGGAAATTCCTTGAGGATGTGTAAATCCAAGATAGAAATGGTCCTCGAAGGACATACCTTATGAACATCTGAATGGGGTATGTGCCTTGAGAGGTAGTGTAGTGTCCCACGTAAAGCCTCTCAACATTGTGCTCTCATCTATTGCGAGATAGAGCTTGTTAATCAAGGCCTTGCTATGTTTACAATGTTGGTTGTATATTGATCATAATGTTGATGCTTAAGATGGCTTACCAATCTGACTCTTCTTATGAGAATAATTCAATCTAAGTATTGTTCTTTGTTAGTCAAGGCCTTGCTATGTTTACAGTGTTGGTTGTATATTGATCATAATGTTGATGCTTAAGATGGCTTACCAATCTGATTCTTCTTATGAGAATAATTCAATAGAAATATTGTCCTTGTACTTGTGGTCAAGGCCTTGCTATGTTTACAGTGTTGGTTGTATATTGATCATAATGTTGATGCTTAAGATGGCTTACCAATCTGACTCTTTTTATGAGAATAATTCAATGGAAATATTGTCCTTGTACTTGTGGTCATTTATGAATACCTCCATAGTTAAGAGGGAGTGTTGAATTGTAATTAGTGTCGGTCGTCATAAATTGTAATTATTGTTGTACTTGTCAAAAGGAAAAGGAAAAGAAAAATTATTATTCTTGAAATGGGTTTCTTGCCCATCAATTTGTTGTCCTAGGTCAAAGCACGCATTGAGTGCTCTAGGGGTCTTGATGTCAAGTCAAAGAGTCAAGGTCACGATGTACTAGCCCTTGGATGGCTCATGTAACAAGAAAGAAAACTAATTATTGCCATCTCTCCTCAAGTCGGCCTAAGGAGGCCTAATCCACCCTCACAAGAAGCTTATAAAAGGAGCTCGCTCTTACATTTGAAGGGACACATACAACAAAACATACTTTTGATCCTAGCGAGAAAGAAATCTAATCTAGCAAGGAGGAACAAAATTATTAAGAGGTAAGCAAAGAAGTGAAGGAAGTGAATTTATGTTCTTGACCTTTGTTTTTGCTCACACATGCGATTTTGATGGATGATCTAGGGTTTCGTTAGTTCAAATTTTGCAAAGATAAGTTTGGGGTTTGGCTGGCTCATCTCTTGGGGTTTGGTCAAGGTCAAGGTCAAGTTCTTGGAAGTCTTCATTGAAATTCTATAAGAAGAGGATTTTGTGGGTTTACCTCTCTAGGAGAGGTTTTGGCCTAACATAAATCACAAAAAAATGTCAAGGATTAAAGAGAAATCAAGTTAATAAAGACTCTAACTCTCTGCCCTAGATTTCTCAACATGTTCCCATCCTTCTCTTGAGAGATTAACTTTTTCCCCTAGTCCACTGTGACTTTCCTTGAGGCCCTTTTTCTTCCACTATTTAGGAGTGGCACTAATAGGAGGCATTGATTCATATATTGCGCCCAAGGTAACCCATACTTGCCACTTTCCAACTCTCCCATATATTCACTTCCAGTCTTTGGGTTGATTATCATTGGCCATGGGACTAGCACTCTAAGTCCACATCTTTGAGTAAGGGCTTGGAACTTGATGCAACTAAAAGAAATATAAAAGCATATGAAGCCACAAATTGAAAGAAAGTGAAAAATGCAAAAGATGGTTGGGACATGTAATATGCATGTGGACAAAAACCTTGCATGAGCTCTATCCCCCCCTCATTAGCCATCACCCAATTCCTAAGCATTTTATGCTTTATCTAAACAAAGAATGTATAAATGTCTTGACCTCGATGAACGATAATCTACTACGTATTTAAGGGGTGTTGTAATAGCATAAAGCAAGTTGGTTACCCAAGTTATGTAAAAAAGAAAAGAAAAACATTTAAGTGGAAGACACACCAAAGGGGTGGAAAAAATAGACCAAGGAAAGCGATAGCTCATGCTTCACAATTACTCCCTCTTATCATCATTATACTTAAGATGTTGGACTTCATTTAATTAATAGCATGACTATGGCCATCTTCCTTGAAGTGTTTTCCATTCCATGACCACATTTATCATTTGCATCTATGGATTGATGGGCCTACCTAAGAAATGTGCCTTCCCTTGGGGGTTGGAAGCACCTAATAGGGCTAATTTCATAATCACCTCTAACACTAGTGTGATATCTGTTGAAATTTGTAACTAGGTTTGGTCTTCATAATATCTTATGTATTCTTGATTTTATGTATTTGATGTAAAGAGAAAATAAAATTTACTATTATTATTTTATAGCATTGGTTTCATGCCCAAGGTCAATTTATTTTTATGTCAAAAGCACCCATTGTGTGTTTATAGGGTTTATGAGAGTCGAAAGAGTCATTCTCATATATGATCGACCTTAATGGGAATTTTGTATCAAGTCAAAGAAATATTTAGAGTCAAAAGTGTCATAGTCTTCCTCCCATACTAAGTTAGCCTACAAGAGAACAAGTCAGCTTGCAGAGATTAAATCAGCCTCATTAAATATTGATGTGACTATAAATAAGAATGAACTTTTCAATAAAAAATCATTATCATTGAACAACTAATGCATCTGTCCTTTGTACTTAAATAACTTAAAATAAAATATAAATATAAATTTATCAATTCTTAATTATATTTTATGTTATTAATTAAAATTTATATTATTTAAATTGTATAATAACATGTAATTAATATACTATATAAAAATAATATAATATAATAAATGTATAGGGATATGCATTGTTTCTTTCAAGAAATATGAAATGACAATAATATATTTTATTCAAAAAATGTGAAATGACATTTATTATGTGTACTTTACTTTGACTATAAAAGTACTTAGAGCACTACTATGGTTAACTATGAGTTTTTATCCACCATTGAAAATATGACAAGTAAGTACCTTTAACTCAAACAATGCCACCTCAACCGTTAGGGATGATGTCATCCCCTAAAATTTGATTGGTTCTCATAAAGTGAATTTTGATTGTACATTTTCCTTAGAACGCCCATTTTAGACCTCAAAATTCCCCTAATGTCACTCTATTGAAGAAGTGATCCGAAGTAATGAACGCAAATGTATCAAATAAAAAAACTACAAATACGTAGATGTAGGCGGAAATAACACTTCATTTCATTAATATCAAACAACCGAAATTTGTTATTCTACGTTTACGTATTGTGAATGGAAATAAAACTAGCTAGGGCGCTGGTAGCTATCTATGAGAAGAGATGTGGCAGCTACAGGCCTCTGAACTGAGTTACAATGAGGCTCGAGGGACTATTTATTATTGAGAAACAATGGAGAACTCTAAACATCCAAAACCCTAACCCTAGGAGATGAAGCGCCAAAACTATGGGCCTCGTTTGGGTAAATTGGTGTTTCAACTTCCTAGGGACGTAACTTTGGCATACTATCTCCGTTTGACGCACATGGTACATCATTAGAAAGATCTATCCAAGGACTACAAATTTTTCCATGAATATCAATTCCAAAACAAAATGATATTTGCTGGAGGTGAGATGCCCAAAAAACGTCGTTAGGGCCTCAAAACGGCTCCGGAAGTTCAGGACCTGAAAAACTGCTAACAATAGTAAGTTGTGCCGAAACTGAAAAACTGAAAGAGGCAATGGTGGGGCCCCAAGTGGAATAGGCGGGTGGCCACCAATATCCACCGATCAAGAAGGATACATAAGGACCAAATACAAGAAGAGCAACCATGACGACTCAATATCACATCACAAAAATCCTATCATCTTAAGAAATAATCCTGAAGATGAAGGGAAGACTCCTGAAGACCCTACTCCCCCCAGATTCAAAAGGACTCTACACATTCGAAGCATCTTGGGAAGTTTCAATATCTTCTACATCCAACGAAGCAAGAACACTTCAACATCAAAGGAAATAAAGTGATCTCCCTCACATTGAAGAAAGGATCACACCTCAAGCATCTTTGAAGAAAGACATCTCCCCTCATCTTGAAGAAGTAGCATTACCATTCTAAAGAACGAAGATCATCCCTCCTTATAAAAGTTCACAAGGAAGCATCTAGTGGAAGACACCATCAAGGAGGCATCTTCATTTATCAAGTAAGTACTTTATATTTATGTCTCAATCTACAAACCAAATGACTTCTTTCTGCAAAGAGAACAATAAAGTTGTTGGGACATCGAACTACCTTGCATGGAAGAAGAGAATAGATTTAATTCTCATAGAAAATGAAGTCATTGAATATGTCAAGGGGTCAATCTCCAAAGCTCCACAAGAGCAATCTCAAGCACTATCAAAGTATATGAAAGGAGAAATAATGGCTCAAAGGATCCTCATTGAATCAATCAAGGATTCTCTCATTCCCTATGTAGCAAAATTGAAGATATCAAAAGAAATCTATGACAAATTGGTAGAATTTTTCTTTATAAGTACTGTAGGGGAAATAATATCGTTAAGAACCTAATTATACAAGATGAAAGTTTTAAAGGAAGAGGGGGTAGCCTCATAGCTTATGAAGGTATCTCAAATAAGAGATCAACTACAAGAGCTAGGAGAAACAATGTCGGATTAAAAAATGAACACTCCTGTACTCAATGCATTACTAGATGAATGGGGCAACTTTGTATCAAGCATCTATGGAAAGAAGGAAGCCACTCTATTCATTGATCTATGGTCATTATGTAAGAATGAAGGAACCAAATTAAAGGCCAAGAATGACATTGGATCAAATGAGCAAACACAAGCATATGCAACTATGACAAGGAGGAAAGGAAGTTTGGAAAATTTGAGTCTCTAAGAAATTTCAAAAAATTGAAATGTCCAAAATTTAGTGCTATGAACGTAATGAATATAAGCACTTCAAGAGTAATTTTCCTAAAAATCAAGAAGGAAACAAGAAAAAGAAAGGAAATAATGTTGGAAATATTGAGAGAAGAATCATGTTTTTTCAATTGTTATGTTTACCAATTAATATTCTCACAAGTATAATTAGAAAATGAATAATAAGAATTTTATTAAGAATAAGTGAGGACACCAATCCTCTTTTTTTACAAAAAATTCTTTGTACAATGATGTTAAGGGCTCAACCCTTCAACCTACCAAAGCCCAACCTCTGTGGCCCAACCCCTTTTCTTCTCAAGGCCCAACCCATAGGGCACCATCTCTCTTGTCTGAATAAATGACTTACTTGAATTGCTCCACAAGTCTCTTCGCTGTTCAACACTTGCTCTAAACAATGCCCGTAATTCGCGTGAGAGATATCAATGGGTTGCTTCCAATTCTGCTCAATAATTCAACACCTAATCTGAGCTCAAAACTGAGCCCCTCAAGTGACTGCAACAATTCCGAGAATATAATGTATAAGTCTCCACAGGTCCAAAGGATTGGTGATAGTTGTTTGAGTTGCTACAGGTGAACAAACTTCAAGTAATAGTGCACTGCTATCACAGATTCAAGCCTTAAATGAGCTCCTACAGGTGGTAATGTAATTGGAGGCATGGTGTAATTCTCCACAAATTAGCTGAGATATGTTAAGACAATTCTCTGTGCAAACCGATTTACATAGGTGAATGTCCCCTTATTAGACCGAGACTCTAAAATAGATTACTAAATTACTAAGTTCAGATCCTTCATAGATCCTTCACAAGTTCGTTATTGGTCCAAGGTTCTAACAACCACAAACCGAGGGTAGAGTACAACATGTCCGAGGTAAGTTTTCATCAATAGGTATGTCTTCTCGTCTTCCACAGTTGATTGTTTCAAGTTTTATTTTTCCAAGCTAACTGTAATCTGGTTAGCCCAAACAATATGCCTTGAAGTCTTCCTTTGCCACCTCACTTCACGAGATGTGAAATTCACTTGATTCCTAGTGCTCTGATCTTCATTGACCAAATGTATGGATGGAAAATGAAGTTTCACACTTCTATTTATACATATTTTTTATTTGGATGAAGGGACAAGTCTCATGGAGGGAGGCCGACATGAGTATAACTGAGCATAGGTCGGCTAGGAGAAATAATTTTATGTGTTGTCTTAAAAATTAATTTTCTCCCAAGCTACAACGAGTTGGAGGGCATGTGAGGGCTCGTTAGAAAGGGGAAAAAGTCCTATATAGTATGGTGAAGGATTTATTGCAATATGATGTCTTCAAGATGTCAAAAAAAATAATTTTCTTTATGAATGTTTGAAATTGCATATTATAAAACTTGGGGTTTTTATTACTCTTCATGTATGAGGATATTGGGATGAGGATGAGGGTTATGGAATCTTTATTAGGAATCCAAGTATGGTCTCCAACAATCATCCAATTCAAGTATGGAATCATGTGGTCTCCAACAATGTTCATATTTCTATTAATGACAATTATTGACCAACAATCTCCCCCTTTGTCATTGATGGAAATATCCTTTTCTCCAACATTTTCTCCCCCTTTGACATCAATGGCAAATAGGGTATCCAAGTACTCCCCCTATCAAACTACTTCTTGTCATACTGCTCCCTTGTCATGGTGCTCCTACCCCTGTCGATGTGTTGTCATAATGTGATGCAAGGGCAATGACCCCCATCTTTTGGCGAAGATATTCAAATGCTTCTCGTGGTAGGGATTTTGTGAAGATATCTGCAGTTTGTTCCTTTGTATTGACATATTCCAATATGATATTATATTCAGCAACCTGTTCTCAGAGAAAGTGGTATTTGATTGGAATATGTTGTCTTTGAGTGCATTACCAGATTCTTTGAAAGATTGATGGCACTAGTGTTTTCAAAATAGATAATGATCAGTTGAGTAGTCTCTATGTTGACATATTTCAATGCTTCCTTCATCCACAATATTTTTGTACAACAATCTACAACAGCTATATATTCGGCTTCAGCTATGGAGAGGGATATAGAGGATTGTTTCTTGTCGAACCAAGATACAAGATAGTCTCTCATGAAGAATGCATTTCCGCTAGTAATTTTTTTTATCGTCTACCCTTCCATCCCAATCAACATCGATGTAAGATGTCACGGTAAGTGTTGTGCTTTTGGGATACCATAGGCCAAAGTTTGGAGTACCTTTCAAATATCTGATAATTCTCTTCAAAACCAACAAATGGGATTCCTTAGGAGCTGATTGAAATCTTGCCACTATTCCTACTGCTTGCATAATATCGGGTAGAGATCCAATTATTGACCTATAAATAGTTTCATCCATCAAAGGCGATTCATCATCTTTGCTTAATTTTCAATCTATAGTCATTGGTGTGCTCATAGGATTACATTATTCCATCCCATATCTTTTAAGCATGTATTTAAGCTATTTTTCTTGGGATATAAACAAACTTGCATTGATTGAGTTACTTGTAGACCAAGGAAGTAAGATAGCTCACCAATCATAGACATTTCAAACTCCTTAGACATATTTTGAGAAAATTCTTGACTCATCTCATCATTGTTGCTGGCAAAAATCAGATCATCAACGTATACAAGAGTGACTAGAAATTTGTCTTTGTCCATATTCATGTAGAGATTGCTTCCTGCCACCCTCTTTTTAAAGCCTTTTTGTTGTAGATAATGATCCAACCTTGCGTACCAAGCTCTAGGAGCTTGTTTCAATCCATACAACGCCTTTTTCCACTTACATACAAAGTCTTTCCCTTATGTTAGGTCAAACCCTTCCGGCGACTCCTTGTAAACTTCTTCCTTTAGATCACCATTTAGAACTATTGATTTCACGTCCATTTGATAAAATTTGAATCATTTTGAACAAGAAAATGCCAAAAAAATCTTATATCTTCCAAACGAGCTACCAGGGAAAAGTTTTCTTCAAAGTCAATTCCTTCAATTTGTGAATACCCTTTACAAACAAGCCCTGCTTAATTTATGATGATTTTTCCATCTTCATTCATTTTTGTTTTTAACACCCACTTGGTTCCAATTATATTTTTATTTGTTGGATGAGGTACAAATTCCCATGTTTCATTCTTTTCAATTTGAAATATTTCTTGCTCCATAGCTTCCACCTAATGAGGGTCCTTACTAGCTTGAGAAAAGTTATTTTGTTCTACCATGGATAGTAAGTAAACATCATCTTTTCTTGGTGTACTTGTCATCCTTCTTCGGGTTTGTATTTCATCATCTACATTGCCAATAATTTGTTCTTTTGGATGGTGTTTTTCGAGGAATTTTACCTTTGATGGAGTTTGGGATGGTTCCTTTTGATTTTCTTGATCTTTTTCTTCCTTTACGGACTCTTCTTTGACTTGTTCAAAAATAGAATCTTCTTCATGGACTTCAATTCCTTTTTTTGGAAGTGCTTTGTCAATATTTACATCAATGATTTCTACTACCTTTCGTAGTTTATTATTGTAGCATTTGTATGCTTTGCTCCTTTTAGAGTATCCAAGAAATACTCCATCATCAACACGAGAATCAAACTTTCCTGGTGAGCCATCATTGATCTTCATAAAGCATTTGCTTCCAAAAATTCTAAAATATTTCACTGAAGCAAGTCGTCCTTTCCATAATTCATACAGAGTTTTTTCATTATTTGGTCTTAGTTGATCTCTATTCAAGACATAGACTATTGTCCCGACTGCTTCTCTCCAAAACTTGCTCTACAAATCAGCTGCTAGTAACATTGTAATATCCCTTTTCAGCGATATCTCTAAAACACAGGCAACTCTAACCAGAGATGGACTGGTAGGGCATTTACCAGGTATTTCACCTCTGAAAAGAGGATGAGTTCTGGAGACTATCTGGCCCTTTCCAAGCTCCATCTAAGAGTGTGGGAAAACAAAACAAGTGGTATGTAAATCTAAATGCAAAAGGGAAGAAATAACAGTTTGCAGACATACAATAGCGTATATATAAAACATGCACAAATACTCAAGAAATAAGAGAACGTTGAGCCATTTTATTAATCTGATAAATACATAGGAGTACAATAGGTGATCAAGCGATAACATCTAAATCTTGTTCAAGGAAAGTTAAGATCTATTCTCAGAATGCTGCATGGAATGGCTGTGTTTCATATCTGCGCCCAGCTACTGAAAAACAGCTATGCCGCTGCCCAGCAATACCTCACTGCGGATCTGTGCTTTCCTCCCAATGATCCGGCTGCCTCTATTTGTGATCTTCAATATTATGCTCTCCCACTGATTCATAAATCCTTAATAGACACAGATCCTCCACAAATACTCACTGTAGGTTTCCCCAATATGGAATGCATCCTCCACCCAGGACTGCGCAGTCAATAAACACGTTGTTCCTCCACAGATGTTGCGCAGTCAATAACGCGCTGCTCCTCTACCAATACAGCACATCAATCTTCCTCTAAAGACACTGACGAGACTACCTCACCCGAGCAGACACTCGAAGTACCCTGGGGCTGAGGGCGAGATCTCCGAACGGAGACACTCAATGCGCTAAACAGTGCTGCAAACAGGCTAAACAGCCAGCGTGCTCCAAGTTGCAATGACCAAATTCAAATGCATAAATTCTCCATCATGTCCCAATGAGGAAACTATCTTCTTTATATAGTGTTGGTTGCTATCGAATCCTACGGCCGCCTCAACCCACGATACCACGGTAATATCCCTTTGTTGCGTGCGTCTCCACCCATGATACCATGGTAATACCCTCTTGTTGCGTGCTCAATTCGGCCCTCCTTAATTACCATGTGCGTCTTATTTTTAGAGTGAGTCGTGGTCCCTTTACTCACGTTTATTCATAAGATAACTACTTAAAAGAAAAATTTACCAAAATCGAATATTCTAATTAGCCATTGCTAATTGGGAATATTACAATCTCCCCCGGCAGAATGTTGCTTGTCCCCAAGCAACTGTAGTGATGGATGTTGCAATATTTTCTCATTCTCCCAAGTTGCATCCTCATCCGAAAAATTATTCCACCTCACCAAGAACTCTCGGATTGTTCTATTCTGCAACTGCCTTTCCCTGGTATCAATAATTGCCTCGAGCTATAATTCCAAATGCCCTTCATCATCTGTAGGTGGCAACTCCTTTGTCACTGTCACCTACTGCCCCAATGCCTTCTTCAGACATGACACGTGGAAAATGTTATGAATCTTTCTGCCTTGGGGCAGCTCCAACTCATACGCAACTTGTCCCACTCTGTGTATCACCCTGTATGGCCCATAAAAACGAGGCTTGAGCTTCTCATCTCCCTTCTGTTTCAGTGATGACTGTCGGTATGGCTTTAAACGTAGGTAGACCAAGTCTCCTACCTCAAACTGTCTTACCATCCGACCCTGTCGGCATACCGCTTCTGCTGGTTCTGCGTTGTAGCCATGTTATCCTTGAGAGCGCGGAGAATGTCCTGACTCTCCTGGATCTAATCTTTGGCTCTCGGAGCTTTGCTAGCACCAACATCATATCAAAAAAAGATAAAGAATGGTACCCATACAAAGCATAGAACGGTGTCATACAGATGGACATGTGATATGTGTTGTTGTAACAGTACTCCCCCAGATGCAACTACTTCAGCCATGCTCTCTGCTACCCACTAACATAGTTACGCAAGTATCCTTCCAACCAATTGTTAACTATCTTCGTCTGCCCATCTATCTGTGGGTGATAGCTGGTGCTTGGTGTCAGCTCCGTCCCTACCAGCCGAAAAAGCTCCTGCCAAAATCCGCCCATAAAGCGACTGTCCCTGTCACTGATGATAGTCTGGGGAAGACCATGCAACCTAAAAATCTCTCTGAAGAACAGCTCCGCCACCTGTGCTGCTATATAGTGTGCAGATATGGTGAAAAAATGCGCATACTTCGTCAGCCGATCAATGACGACGTATATACAGTCCTTGCCCTGCACCATAGGCAACCCTGCGATGAAATCCATCGAAATGCTCTCCCATTTCCCCTCCAGAATGGGAAGAGGCTGCAACAACCCTGCGGGATGGTTCATCTCCCCCTTGTTTCTCTGGAAAACTTCGCACTCCTTGATATGCAGGAACACGTCCTCCTTGAGGCTTTTCTATGAGAACCTCTCTCTGATGGCCCAGTAGGTTTTGGTAAACCCCTGATGTCCGGAAAATGGTGAGTCATGCGATGCCTGAAGTATCTTCTTCTTGAGCTGGGAGCCTTCCGTCAAGAAGATCCTATCTCTGTAGTAGATGATCTCATCTATCACCCTATATCTGTCATCTGTCACCTGACCATCCAGGACCTCACAAGCAAATCTATCCTTGGAGTACTCCACCAAGAGTCGAGCCCTCCAATCTATATCCAAGCTCATCAGAGACAATGTAGATGGCCTTCGTGAAAGTGCATCGGCTACCACGTTATTCTTCCCTTTGACATATTCAATGTTAAAGTCATAAGCCTGGATCTTGCTGATCCACTTCTGCTGCCTCTCCTGTAGCTATTTCTGCTCCAAAAAGAACCTGAGGCTGTTGTGATCAATCCTTATCCGGAACCTATTGCCCACTAAGTACTGTCGGAATTTGGCCAATGCGTGCATAATGGCCAACATCTCCTTCTTGTATATAGGATACAACCACTCATGAGGAAGGAGCTTCCTGTTCTCAAAGGCTATAGGGTGGCCTCCCTGCATCAAAACTACGCCAATCCCTGCTCCTGACGCATCACACTCCAAAACAAAAGGTTGCGTAAAATCTGGCAACGCAAGCACTGGACAACTTCTCATAACCTCCGTGAGCCTGTCAAAAGCCCGTTGCGTTGTATCTGGCCAACTGAATGCCCCCTTATTTGTCAAATCTGTAAGGGGTACCGCAAGCTGAGAGAAACTCTTGACGAACTTCCTATAATATGTGCAGATGCCAATAAATCCTTGAAGTTCCGTCACATTTCTCGGCTCTGGCCAGTCTCTGATGGCCTTAATCTTCTCTTGGTGGACCCTCACTCCGTCCACTCCTATGACGTGTCACAAATACAACATCTTCTTCATCCCAAACTCACACTTGGAGAGCTTAGCATAGAATTGTTGCTCCTCCAAGATATGCAGTACTGCCTCTATGTGCTGGAGATGCTCCTCCCAAGTCCTGCTATATATCAGTATATCATCGAAAAAGACTAACACAAAATTTCTCAGATGTCTACATAAGATATGGTTCATGCATGACTGGAAAGTAGCTAGGGCATTGGTTAGCCCGAAAGGCATAACCAAAAACTCAAAGTGGTTGTAATGGCACCTAAAAGTTGTCTTGGGAATGTCTTGTTCCCTCACGCGAATCTGGTGGTACCCAGATCTCAAATCGATCTTTGAGAAGAACTGGGTTCCTCTCAGCTCATCCATCAGCTCGTGAACCCATGGTATGGGGTACCTGTTCTTCAGGGTCTTCTTATTTAGGGCCCTATAATCAATGCACATTCTCAATGTGTCGTCCTTATTCTTTACCAACACCACCGAAGAAGCAAAGGGACTGGTGCTAGGCTGAATGTGTCCGAGAGCCAACAACTCCTGGATGGCCCGCTCAATCTCATCCCAATAGGCCTTGGGGTGCCTATAGGGTGTGGTAATAATGGCCTGGATGCCCTGTTCTAACTCAATAGTGTGCTCAAACCCCCGATCTGGTGGTTGTCCCGGCGGTTTCTCTCCAAATAGCGTTTCATACCTAGCGAGGATGGCCTATATATCTGGATGAACTGTCTGCCTGGTAGCCCCCGCCACTGATGCCCGTAACTCAACTGCCCATTCTATGTCTCCCTTTTGAAAGTCTACCTCCATCCGGTGAGCTGAAACAGTCTGAGGTGGGTAAGTGTGCATCCCACGTATATTCTCATGCTTCCCTATCTTCTTGTCATCTCATTCCATTTCTGTGGTGATTTTTCCCAAAGTAATCAGCCACTGCACACCTAATACCACATTGGTATCTGGTATGTTAGCCACGAAAAAGTGGTCGGTCACTGTGTAGGTACCCATCGTCACAGCCAGCTCTGGAACATACTTGGCACACTGCATCGTCTGATCTCCTGGGACCAACACTGAAAATCCATCGAAGCTCTCTGTTGGTATGCCTCTCCTCTCAACCATCTATGCATCGATGAAGTTGTGGGTTGCCCCACTATCTACCAAAACTGAAACTCGCTGCCCCCGCACTATCCCTCAGACCCGCAGCGTCAGATACTTGGGTACTCCTCGCAATACTGCAAGGGTCCCCCCTGTGGGTGTAAAAGCTACACCTCCTACCCCTGGAGGTGGAGGTGGCAAATGATCTTGCTCTGTCTGACTACCTCCTGCCTCCCCATCCTCATATTCATCCTCTTCCCCGCTACTCTCGGAGAAGACTTCAATGAAATTTTCTTTGCCAGAAGCACATTTGTGACCTGGTGCCCACGAACCCTGACAGGTAAAGCATAACCTCTTCTTCTTCAACTCCCTTTGGGCATCATCATCTAGCTGTACCCTACCCTGATTCCCCTTTGGAGGCATAATCCTTACATCCTTCCCCTTTGGCGGAAAGCTTGTTTTTGGGGGTAAGGTGTCCTAGTCTGAGGTAAGGCATCTTGCAAATCCCGAGTTCTACCAATGGCATCCTGGAGTGTGGCTGGTCTAGTGGATCTTACTAGACCCTGAAGCGGCCCTGCTAACCCCTCAACAAACATATAGATCATCCGTGATGCAGATAGATCTGGCACCATTACTGAAATCCTCAGGAAATCTGCAATATACTTCTCAGGACTCCCGGTCTGTTTGAGCCTTGTCAGCTCAACAAAGTACTCCTCTGGTTCCTTCCAGTCAAACCTCTCTATCAGTCTCCGATTGAACTTTGCATAGGTAGTCACGGAGGAATTCCCAAGTGTCACCCTTCCATGGAACCACCAATCCTGAGCCTCCCCCTCCAAATGCAACGTGGCCACCTTGATGGCCTCTATTTCTGCCATCTAGTTGAGCTAGAAATATACATCCAGCTTCTCCACCCAAGACTTTTCCGAACTGTTTGATGAACCATCAAACGTACACAAATGGAATCAGCTCGCTGTGCGCTGGGTGTCTCCATCATGATAATGTCTGTGCCCTTTGTGATGTTCGCGGGGTCTGTTGTCCCACTTGATCTGAACAAAGTCTTTAAACAAAATGGCATCCCTGAACTCTTGCCCAGCTTCCTAGTACTCAGCAAAATACTCACTTATGCAGTCTGGTTCTTCTTATGCTCCTGTCCCCATATTTGCACTCATAAAAGTGGGCATAGTGGCACGAATGGGGCCATGTGATGCCTAGTGCGGAGTGGCGACCTTTTCCTGCAAATGGTGGGATGTGTCCCACCCCTCATCAACATGGAAACACTTTGGGATTTCACGCTGTCTAGCCTCCATAGCCGTGAATCTCTGGCCCATCACTTCTATCTGCCTTGCCAGATCCTGCACTGATTTGAGGAGTGCTTCCCCAAACTGTTTTGCATCGCTATCATCTGCCATTGGCTTTCCCTGCGCTGCTTCTATCGCAGGCTCCTCCTGTTCTGTGTCCACCACCCGAATGCAGTCTCCTCCTCCGTCTCAATATCTCTGTACTTCCTACCTTTGTGGCAGATGTAGAGTTTTTCTTCTGATGACATAGACTACTAGCTCCACAGGCTGAGCCAGATCTAAGCTCTGATACCACTGTAATATCCCTTTTTAGGGATATCTCTAAAACACAGGCAACTCTAACCAGAGATGGACTGGGAGGGCATTTACCAGATATTTCACCTTTGAAAAGAGGATGAGTTCTGGAGGCTATCTGGCCCTTTCCAGGCTCTGTCTAAGAGTGTGGGAAAACACAACAAGTGGTATCGAAATCTAAATGCAAAAGGGAAGAAATAATAGTTTGCAGACATACAATAGCGTATATATAAAGCATGCACAGATACTCAAGAAATAAGAGAACGTTGAGCCATTTTATTAATCTGATAAATACAGAGGAGTACAATAGGTGATCAAGCGATAGCATATAAATCTTGTACAAGGCAAGTTAAGATCTATTCTCAAAATGCTGCATGGAATGGCTGCGTTTCAAATCTGCGCCTAGCTGCTGAAAAACGGATGTCCCGCTGCCCAGCAATACCTCCCTGCGGATCTGTGCTTTCCTCCCAATGATTCGGCCGCCTCTATCTGTGATCTTCAATATTATGCTCTCCCACTGATTTAGAAATCCTTAATAGACACAGATCCTCCACGAATACTCACTGTAGGTTTCCCCAATACAGAATGCGTCCTCCACCCAGGACTGCACAGTCAATAAACACGTTGTTCCTCCACAGATGTTGCGCAGTCAATAGACGCGCTGCTCCTCTACCAATATAGCGGATCGATCTTCCTCTAAAGACACTGATGAGACTACCTCAACCGAGCAGGGACTTGAAGTCCCTTGGCGCTGAGGGCGAGATCTCCGAACGGAGACACTCAATGCACTAAACAACGCTGCAGACAGGCTAAACAGCCAGCGTGCTCCAAGTCGCAATGGCCAGATTCAAATGCATAAATTCTCCATCATGTCCCAATGAGGAAACTATCTTCTTTATATAGCGTTGGCTGCTCTCGAATCCTACGGCCGCCTCAACCCACGATACCACGGTAATATCCCTTTGTTGTGTGCATCTCCACCCATTATACCATGGTAATACCCTCTTGTTGCGTGCCCAATTCGTCCCTCCTTAATTACCATGTGCATCTTATTTTTAGAGTGAGTCGTGGTTCCTTTACTCACATTTATTCATAAGCTAACTACTTAAAAGAAAAATTTACCAAAATCGAATATTCCAATTAGCCATTGCTAATTGGGAATATTACAAACATTGTTCTTTCCATTTCTTGTATAGTTTTGTTTCTTCTTTCTACAACTCCATTTTGTTTAGAAGTTCTAGCTATAGAGAGTTCTCTTTTGTTTCCATGTATTTTACATAAATTTTCGAATTCCTTTGAAGTGAATTCTCCTCCTCTATCTGTTCTAAGACATTTGATTTTTTATTCTTTGTCATTTTCTACAAGAGCTTTGAAATTCTTAAAACATTCAAAAGATTTGGATTTGAATTTTATAAGGAATACCCACATCATTCTAGTATAGTCATCTACAAATAAAGAAAAGTACATTTCTCCTTATAGAGCGGGAGCTCTGGTTGGTCCACATGAATTTTCATGTATGATCTCCAAAGGTTTTGATGTTGAGAAATCCTTAGTCTGGAAGCAAGTTCTAGTTTGCTTTCCATGTTGAAATGGGCCAAACACAACCTGTTTTTCCTTTATAATTTTTTGAATGTCCCTCACTACACTTTTTTTGCTAATATTAAGAAAGTTGTTGAAGTTTATATGTCCCAATCATTTGGGCCATAACCAACTTTCATCTGTTCAAATCATATATCATTTTTCATCTTGAATTTTACTCAAAATGTATACACTATTAGGTGTTCTTACTCCTTTTCCCACAAGTTCTCTTGAGGGGGATTTTCTTATCTCACATTTTTTAGTACTGAAGACAACATTATGTCCTTGGTCACAAATTTGGCTAACAGTTAGAAGATTGTATTTGAGCCCTTCCACCAGCAATGCATTTGTGCTTTTCCTTTCCATTAACAAGAGAAATTGTCCCTTTTCCGGTAATTTTAGCAGATCCACTTCCACTAGATACATTTCCATCCTTTTTGTTTAATGAGATAAACTTCCTTTGGTCAATTTTCATGTGTATTGAACATCCACTATCCACGAACCATTGATTTTTATCACTATGTGCATATTAAGCTAGGCCACACTTATCTGTAGTGGGTTCCTCCTTCTTCAACTCTTCCCTTTTTGATATAAGTGGACAACTTTGTGCATCATGGTCAAAATCATTGCATTTTGAGCATACTAGATCATATTTAGCCAAAGGATCAAATGAATTGTAGGTCTTGATTTGACCTTGTTCTTTTAAGCCATGTGGCTTGATTGATAATTGGTCCTATATCTTGAGCAATTATCCTTATAAGCCTTGCAATGCTTAGCTTGATGACCAAAGTTCTTACAATGGAAACAACAACCAAGAAGGATTTTTTGATACTTGTTATGATAGCCTTAACTTGATGTAATATACTTCCCTGGAGATGGCTTTCCTTCATTCCTTGTGTTGTTGTAGGTGAACCTTTGTTCTTGGTGGAAAGACTTCTCTTCTTTTGGATTATTTCAGAGGATGTTAGCATAACTTCTTTGGATATTTTCATTGGAAATCTTATTTGAACTTGATGATTCTCCTTTGAAGCCAATCTCGGTTTTATCATGTTGAGGTATTTGAGTATTAAGGATGTGATTAAGAGTTTGAGAGCTTTCCCAACTCTTTTTAACCTGATTCAACTCTTTCCTTAGAGAGAAAATTTTAGCTTCTCGTTTTTTTCATATTTCCTCTCGTTATTTTAGTTTGTTGTTCAAGAATTCTTCCTTCCTTTTTGCTTCTTCCTTTTCTACTTTGAGAGAAATGACTTTCTTCCTTAATTTCTCATTTTCTTCAATGGAACTCATTAGTAATTCATCCACATTTCCTTCATCTTCTTTTTCGGAATCATCATCATTTGTAAATTCCATGAATAATACTTCATTGCTTCCAACATAGTCATCTTCTTCATCGGACACATCATTATCCCTTTGAGTAGAAAGGTATATTTAGTTGATTTTTTCTTTGTAATCAAGAATTCTTCATTGGATTCATCTTGTTTGGAGAACAATTTTTTCTTATTTGACCCTTTCTTCTTGAACATCCTCATCTTATATTCGTCATCATCATTGCTATCATGTTTTTTAGAAAATTTTGCAGCATAATTTCCAATTATTCCACACTTAAAACAAATGAAAGGATACTTACCTTTGAGCTTGGATCCTTTCCTTAGTTTCTTCATGAATTATGCTAGTTTAGTTTCAGTATCAGAATCATCACTGCTATAATTACAAATTTTCCCTTTCTTTGATGATCTTGAAGCCTTGAATGCAGCTTATTTGGAGTTTGGTATTCTTTTTCTCATTTTATATTCAATGAGAACACCATGAATTTCATCCATCTTTAGAGTATCCAATTATTTTATTTATTCTATTGCACTTACTTTGGAATCAAACCATTCCGGAAGTGATCTCAAGACCTTTTGGACAACTGTGATTTCTTCAATGTTTTCACCTAGACCCTTGAGTGAGTTGACAACTTCGTCCACTCAGAGGAAAAATGTTGCAATGTCTTCTTTGTCATCCATCTTAAGACTCTCAAATTATATTCTATGAGTTTTTAGTTTTTCCTTCTTGGCCTTAGAGTCTCCATTATAGATAATAATAAGCTTGTCCCATATTTCCATGGAAGAATCACAGTTCATAACTTTTGTAAATTTTGAATCGGAAATTCCACTAGTTATGGAATTTAGTGCTTTGGCATTCGCTATATAAACTATCCTTCCATATTGATCTATTTGAGGAGTAGGTGGAACTTTATATCCATCCAAAACTGATTTCCATACTTCAGGTCCACAAGTAATTAAATAGAATGTCATCCTTCGCTTCCAAAAGCCAAAGTTTTTTCCATCAAATTGGGGGATTTTTTCCTCAATCTTGATTCTTCATTGTGACTTTAGAATCCTTCTTCCAGTTGTTAGGCTGATTATGAAGAAGCTTGCTCTAATAACAAGTGTTTTGAATACTGAGAGGGGGGTGAATCAATATTTTTTTTCATTTGTTATTTTTACCAGTTAATATTCTTCACAATTATAATCAGAAAATGAATAATAAGAATTTCATTAAGAATAAGGGAGGACGAAAATCCTCTTTTTACAAAAGTTTGAGTACAATGGTTTTGAGGGCTCCAACCCTTCAACCTACCAGACTCCAACGTGTTTCCAAGCTCCAACTTGGACTTCTATGAGGTTGTAATATTCCGTTTCAGGAATATCTCTAAAACACAGGAAACTCTAACTAGGGATGGACTGGGAGGGCATTTACTAGATATTTCACCTCTGAAAAGAGGATGAGATCTGGAAGCTATCTGGCCCTTTCCAGGCTCTGTCTAAGAGTGTGGGGAAAAACACAACAAGTGGTATAGAAATCTAAATGCAAAGGGAAGAAATAATAGATTGTAGACATACAATAGCGTGTATATAAAGCATGCACAGATACTCAAGAAATAAGAGAACGCTGAGCCATTTTATTAATCTGATAAATACAGAGGAGTACAATAGGTGATCAAGTGATAGCATCTAAACTTGCACAAGGCAAGTTAAGATCTATTCTCAGAATGCTCCATGTAATGACTGTGTTTCAGATCTGCGTTCCAGCTGCTGAAAAATGGCTGTGTCGCTGCCCAGTAATACCTCCCTGTGGATCTGTGCTTCCTCCCAATGATCATGCCGCCTCTATCTGTGATCTCAAATATTATTCACACCTGTTGATTCAGCAATCCTCAATAGACCAAGATCCTCCACGGATACCCACTTGAAATTTCCCCAATACGGACTGCGTCCTCCACTCAGGACTGCGCAATCAATAAACGCACTGCTCCTCCACAGATGTCGCGCAGTCAATAGACGTGTTGCTCCTCCACCACTACAGGGGATCAATCTTCCTATAAAGACACGGACGGGATTACCTCACCCGAGCAGGCACTCGAAGTCCCCTGACGCTGAGGGCGAGATATCCGAACGGAGACACTCAATGCGCTAAACAACGCTGCAGACAGGATAAGTAGCCAGCGTGCTCCAAGCCGCAATGAATAGATTCAAATGCATTAATTCTCCATGATATCAGAATGAGGAAACTATCTTCTTTATATAGCGTTGGCTGCTCTCGAAACCTACGACCGCCTCCACCCACGATACCACGGTAATATCCCTTGGCTGCGTGCACCTCCACCCACTATACCATGGTAATACCCCTTTTCTGCGTGCCTGATTCGGCCCCCTTTATTACAACGTGCATCTACTAGGAAATCCCCCTTATTTTAGAGTGAGTTGTGTTTCCTTTACTCACTTTTATTCATAATCTAACTACATAAAAGACAAAATTGACCAAATCGAATATTCCAATTAGCCATTGCTAATTGGGAATATTACAGTCTCCCCCGGAAAAATGTTGCTTGTCCCCAAGCAACTGTAGTGATGGATGCTGCAAGATTTTCTCATTCTCCCAAGTAGCATCCTCATCTGGTAAATTATTCCACCTCACCAAGAACTCCCGAATTGTCTTGTTCCGCAACTGCCTTTCCCTAGTATCAATAATTGCCTCGGGCTTTAATACCAAATGCCCTTCATCATCTGTAGGCGACAGATCCTCTGTCACTATCACCTACTGCCCCAATGCCTTCGTCAGGCATGATACATGGAAAATGTGGATCCTCCATCCCCAAGCAATCATCCAAACAAAATGAGCCACCTCCCAACAAGGTAACTCTTGAAAATCTCCTTCCACCTCAAGCTCCGGAAATGAAGGTGGGCTGAAAATATGAACATGGCAAGTATTGTAGCCCACTTCAAGCTGTCCTCCTCTCCACTTATGATAAGTGTAGAGTATGTGTTGATCCTGGGCTGCAAAAGTATTTCCCTCAAAGCCCTCAAATGGCAAGGTGAAGAGAAATCCTCCAAAGAATTCTCCTCCCACAATGAAGAACGTGCTGGCCCAAAACAATCCATCCATGATGAATAGGACAAGATCATCATAGAGTGTCCCAATGAGAAGTTTGCTGCAAGTTATACATGATAGTGCATGATACAAACAATATCTCAATAAGATGCAACGCAGTTTCACCCACTGCAACTTCAGAAAATTACATGGAAAGCAATGTACAAGATTCATCACATCTACTAAAAGATAGTAAATGGTTGAATGTAACAACAATACATGATCAAGCACTTGCCCATGGATGTACATTGGATGAATATCAACCTCATGGCCCACCTCAAAAGGAAACAAACATGTGGTTGTGGTGGCTATATCTCCTCCCATGCCCCCATTAGAACATGTAGTGCATAAAATGTGGGAATTCTCCCCACCCAATGACACATCCATCTCATGTGTCACTCTCATAATCATGCTCCCTTGACAAATCTGATCTATATCAACATATGAAGTCATGATCAACAATGATATGAAGAAAGTGCTGAAGGTTTCAAGTGATGCTAGAAGGTACCAACAGCTTCTCAAACAAGCACAACGCAGTTTTACAAGTTGCTGCTTGATAAAAGTACATGGAAAAATGTTTCTTCTTACATGGTTAATCATGCATGTCTTCATATGACACATGTTAGAGTGCACAAGATGAACATGCATGTGATGATAAAACATTTGCCCAAGGCCACAAAAGAGATGGTTGCCTCCATCATGTATATTGGCCCAATATAACTCATGGAGCAATGTGACAAGCTTGTCCTCTTGTGAAGAAATGCACTACATAAGGTCGGTAAGAGTGTGCAAATCAATGAATGTATAAACAAAATCCTCACCATATGCTGGAAGTAAGATGGTACATGGGTCCATAAATGAGTCCTCCATAGTTTTTTGGCATGCTATGAAGAAGAATGAACCATGTGCTGCAAGAAGATAGTCCTCCTCATGCTTGGAAACCCAAGCCAAGAAGAATATGCCATAGTGATAGATGTCTCTATCATCATTACCTCCTCTTTGTTCATCAAGTGCAACAAATATGAAATGATCCTGGGACCTGTGGATTATGGATCCTCCACATTTCTGCTGGGCACACTTCATACATAAGGCTCTGCTCCAAAGTGACAGCACTGTGAGCTTATGCAAATAAGCCCCTGTCAATACCAAACTCTGTTCTTTGACATGCTCCTTGTCAAATATCCCTCTAATAATGCTGCAACAAATATGGAATACTCCCCAAGATGGAAGAGCTCCCAAATCATCAAATACCAAAGAGATAATGCCATCTCCTCTTCCTGCAACATTATGCAAAGTGTGAGATCAAATCTGCTCTTGCTCTCCCCGAAATAGGCAAAGAAACCAAACATTTTGCTACCTCCCCATACCTCCATCATACCGATCATGTGATGAAGACATGATGAATGATATGAGTATCATATCAACACCATGCATCCATACTCTATGCTGCTCAATGATGTAAGTACCCATCCTCTTACTCTTAGGAAGAGTGTTTTCCAAGCGATGGCCAAACTCTTTCAAGAGTAACCAACGCAGCCAAGCCTCCTGTTGCCCAATATCATAGATATGCAAGTATCCTCCTAGCTCCTTTCTCATCAACCAAATCCACTCAATTGCTTGTGGATGCCTCCTTCTTCTCCTCATCTTGGTACTCCTCCCATGAGGGCTACCATCCTCCCAAATCAAATTCTTGTCTTTTCACTTCATGGGATTTTGAAATGTACGCTTCTCAAGGATCAGTGAGACCCTATCAAGAATCAAATAGGTGGTAGGAAAAAACCTCCCATCATGATCTGTATGGCTCAAGGAATGTCCAACACAGGCATGAGAGATGTTATCCATCTTAAGATGTCTTCCAACTTCTATCTGCTCTTGTGAGAAAGGAAGAAAATCTTTGCACTCCATGGTGTGTTGAAGTGCACCTCTGATGAGATCTCTCCTTGAGACCTCCCTTTTATCAATATTCTTCCAAAACCAATGAGGTCTTGGATCTGAAAGTAGAAGTTCCTCTTTGAGCTGAGAGGATCTCATTGAGAAAGTGTCATCTTGAAGGGAGAAAGGGTTTCTTACTCCAATATGTCTATCATCAATCTTCAAGGCTTAAAACCCCAACCTCCAATGTGATGTACAATCCAATATTGGCTCATGAGAATGATGGTTTGATTCCTTCTTGAGTGTTTCCATGTTGCACAGCGCAGTGCAACCAAGCTGCTCTATAGTAGCAATGGAATTTGACCCTTGGTCATGCAAAAGTAAATCTCCACATTGATCAAAAGAATTTGCTGCAATAATGGAATGTGGAAATCTGTTCATACCTTTATGTGCATTTGGAACTTCTTGCAGGGCTGTAAGAGTCCCTTCCTCAAAAGTGTTGGCTGCCCAACTGTTGATGCATGTGGCTGCTCCTCCATGAGTGTGACAGCGTTATCACAAGCCTCCTCAAGAGGTGATGTGATCTTTTCTTTCTTTTCTCTTTCTCCATCAAATGTTTGGATCAACCTTTGAGTGAACTCTACAAAATTCGTCACCCTTGCATGGCTCAAGTGGTTGCACCACCAATCATAGGCTTCACCCTCCAAGTGCAACGTTGAGATTTCAACAGCCTCTTTCCCTGCTACAGGATGTTGTAGTAAAAATGCCTCCAACTTTCTCACCCAAGTTTTTGCATTAGATGACCCATCAAAGGTAGACAACAGAAATCTATTGCCTTTGATCTCTTTTCTGCTACATGGTCTCTTCTCTTCCTTCAACTGGATGAAATGAGGAAAAACTAGAGTCTCCCTGAAGGCTCTAGGTTGAGATCTATACTCAACAAGGTAATCACTGAGGATCTGATGATCCAAGTATCTTCCATGCTCAATATCTTCTTCTTGATGAGAATAGGAAGTGCATGGTACTTCATATTCTTTTTCTTCAATCTTCTTGACCTCCTCAAAGGTGGATGCATCTCCTCTAGATCTGAAAATAGATGAGAATAAACTCATATTTTTCAACATTATGATCTTCTTGGGCTTAGACTCACTGGGTGTATCCACATGCTCCCCATGATCCTGTGTGCTCTCATCCACCAAGTGCGTGGTAGCCATTTTGATGGCTTCCCCTTCCGTTATTTGGTCATGCTGGAAAGAGGTATCCAACCTTTCCACCCGATCTCGAACCATGAAATCAGTGGATCCATCATATTTGGGAAAAGGTGTCCTCCTAGTGGTATGCTGCAAATCTGAACTCTGTGTGCTAGACCCCCCACTGTTCCTTCCTCCTTCATCCTGCCTGAGCTGACAATAATCTCTGAAGGGAAAAGCTGCTCTGAATTTTTCCCCCATGGACTACCATTCGCAGAAATAATCTCCATCATGATAATGTTGATGTCCTCTGTGATGGTCGTGGGGTCTGCTGTCCGCTTGATCTGAACAAAGTCTTTGAATAAAATGGCATCCCTGAACTCTTGCCCATACGCCTGGTACTCAGCAAAATAATCACCTATGCGGCCAGCCTCTGGCTCCTGATGTGCTTCTGTCTCAGTGTCTGTGTCCAGGAAAGCGGGCATAGTGGAACGGGCAGGGGCATGTGAAGCTTGGTGCGGAGTGGCAACTCGCTCTTGCAAATGGTGATATGTTCCTGACCCCTCACTAACCTGGCGACCCCTTGAGGTTTCACGCTGTCTAGCCTCCACAACAGTGAATCTATGTCCTATCACCTCTATTTTCCTCGCCAGATCCTGCATTGATTTGAGGAGTGCTTCCCCAAACTATTTTGCATCGCTATCATCCGCCATTGGCTCTCCCTGCTTTACTTCTACCGCAGGCTCCTCCTATTCTGTGTTCACCACTCGAACGTAGTCTCCATCTCCGTAGGTGTTCTCCAACCTATGCTCAATATCTTTGTACTTCCTACCTCTGTGGCAGATGTAGGGTTTCTCTTCCGATGACATAGACAACTAGCTCCACAGGCTGAGCCAGATCTACGCTCTGATACCACTGTAATATTCCATTTCAGGGATATCTCTAAAACACAGGCAACTCTATCCAGGGGTGGACTGGGAGGGCATTTACCAGATATTTCACCTCTGAAAAGAGGATGAGATCTAGAAGCTATCTGGCCCTTTCCAGGCTCTGTCTAAGAGTGTGGGGAAAAACACAACAAGTGGTATAGAAATGTAAATGCAAAGGGAAGAAATAATAGATTGCAGACATACAATAGTGTGTATATAAAGCATGCACAGATACTCAAGAAATAAGAGAATGCTGAGCCATTTTATTAATTTGATAAATACAGAGGAGTACAATAGGTGATCAAGTGATAACATCTAAACTTGCACAAGGCAAGTTAAGATCTATTCTCATAATGCTGCATGGAATGATTGCGTTTCAGATCTACGTTCTAGATGCTGAAAAATGGTTGTGTCGCTGCCCAGTAATACCTCTCTGCGGATCTGTGCTTCCTCCCAATGATCATGCTGCCTCTATCTATGATCTCCAATATTATGCTTACCTGCTGATTCAGAAATCCTCAATAGACCAAGATCCTCCACGGATACCCACTGGAAATTTCCCTAATATGGACTGTGTCCTCCACTTAGGACTGCGCAGTCAATAAACGCGTTGCTCCTCCACAGATGCCACACAGTCAATAGACGCGCTGCTCCTCCACCACTACAGCGGATCAATCTTCCTATAAAGACATGGACGGGATTACCTCACCCGAGTAAGCACTCAAAGTCCCCTGGGGTTGAGGGCGAGATCTTCAAATGGAGACACTCAATGCGCTAAATAGCGCTGCAGACAGGCTAAACATCCAGCATGCTCCAAGTCACAATGACCAGATTCAAATGCATTAACTCTCCATGATATCAGAATGAGGAAACTATCTTCTTTATATAGCGTTGGCTGCTCTCGAAACCTACAGCCGTCTCCACCCACGATACCACGGTAATATCCCTTGGCTACGTGCGCCTCCACCCACTATACCATGGTAATAGCCCTTTGCTGCATGCCCGATTTGGCACCTTTTATTACAACGTGCGTCTACTAGGAAATCCACCTTATTTTAGAGTGAGTTGTGTTCCCTTTACTCACTTTTATTGATAATCTAACTACATAAAAGGCAAAATTGACCAAATCGAATATTCCAATTAGCCATTGCTAATTGGGAATATTACAGAGGCTCCAACCTCTAGGGCTCCAGCCCTTTTTTTCTCAAGGCTCCAACCCCTAAGGCACCAACCCTCAAGTATTTTTAATAAAAATGAATAAATGAATTACTTGAATTGCTCCACAAGTCTCTTCATTGTTCAACACTTGCTCCAAACAATGCTTGTAATTCTCTTTAGAGATATCAATGGGTTGCTTCCAATTCTGCTCCTTGATACTTCAACACCAAATTTGAGCTCAAAATTGAGCTTCTCAAGTGACTATAACAATTCCAAGGATGTAATGTATAAGTCTCCACAGGTCTATAGGATAGGTGATAGTTGTTTGAGCTGCTACAGGTGAACATACTTCAAGTAATATTCCATTGTTATCACACATACGAGCCTTAAATGAGCTCCTACAGGTGGCAATGTAATTTGAGGTGTGGTGTAATTCTCCACGGATTTGTTGAGATATGTTAATACAATTCTCTATTCCAAAAATTGAACTGTTATAGGTGATTGTCCCTCCTTATTAAACTGAGTCTCTGAAATAGATTACTAAGTCCAGACCCTTCACAAGTTCGTTACTGGTTCGACCTTCTAACAACCACAGGTCTGAGGTGTAGTATTACAGGTCCAAGGGTAGAGTACTACAGGTCCGAGGTAAGGTTGCATCCATAAGGTCTATCTTCTTGTCTTCCACAGTTGATTGTTTCAAGTCCGAGTTTTCCAAGTTGACTGTAATTCGATTAGCCCAAACAATATGCCTTGAAGTCTTCCTTGGCCACCTTAGTTCAAGAAATGTGAACTTCACTTGTTGCATAGTGCTTTGAACTTCCTTAACCGAATTGATAGATGGAAAATGAAGTGTCACACTACTATTTATTCAGCTTTTTTATTTGGATGAAGGGAATTTCTTATGGAGGGAGACTGACATGAGTATAATTGAGCATAGGTCGGCTAGGAGAAATAATTTGATATGTTAAAAAAATCTTTCTCTTAAACTACGAGGATTTTTAGGGCAAGTGAGGGCTCATTATAAAGGGAGAAAAGTCCTTATTAATCTGGTGAAGGAGTTATTGCAATATGATGTCTTCAAGATGTCAAAAAAATAATTTTATTTATGATTGTTTGGAATTTTATAGTACAGACCTTGGGGTTTTTAGGATTATTCATGTATCAGGAAATTGGGACTAGGATGAGGGTTAGGGCATATTTATTAGGGCTCCAATTATGGTCTCCAAAAATAATCCAAGTCATCAGGTGTGCCACATGTGTTCTCCAACAATTTTCATATTTCTATCAATGACAATTATTGACCAACAAAGAACTGGAGCCCTTGTGACAGAAGAAGTAAAAGAAATAGAAGAGGAATTCAAAGAAATAAGAAGTGACACACTTATACTATTGAAGGTCTCACATACATTTAATTCATTTTTAGTTTATAGAAGAAAGAAAAGTCATGTTAGGATGCTTACAGTCATGATAGGATACATTATAGCAGTATTGAAATGACATCATACTAGGAGCATGAAATAATAACTTATGTAGCAGTTTGAACCAAGTCATCTAGCAAGATAGGAAGATGAGAGTTTATCACACCTCATCATCATTAAAATGAAGCATTTGCAGAATGAGGATCGCCAAGATCCTTCATTAGATTCTCTGTTGAAAAAAGGTTCACCTCTACTTAGAAGAACCAAGTGATAGACTACATTCCATCAAATGTGGGATCCATAGTTTATAAGGATGAAGGTATGTTGACAAAGAAGTGAAACATGACAATTTAGTTTAAGAATTTTCATCTTCAAGCAAGGTAAAGGAAGTTTTTAAAGGAATTCTGGATGATCACACAAAGGAATAGGTATGCATATATTTTTTAACCTCGATAGATAAAGTCATGTCATCACTTGGTTGTGGATAGGGTGGTTAGAATGCTCTATCTCATGAGCATGTTTAAATAACAAAGAAATCTTCCATATGAAAAGTACATAAAGTCATAATACAATATGCCTTGAACTCTTGTGACATGATGACAAGATGGAATCAACATTATATGATCTCATGAAGAATACGAGGTGGTTGGAAACAATTGATCCTTTGTAGAATGAGCTATGTATAAGGATCCTGAGGAGGCAGTATGTGAAGAAATTGGAAGGAGATTTCGATGAGATTATTGATCAATATCCGATAAAAAAATAGAGGAATTAGCTATGACATCTCCATGTAGAAGTTATGAAAATCGTGATAAGTATGAAAGAGTAGAAGAACCTTGGTAGTAAATGTCTTGGAGATGGATTTGTAAAACATGTAGGATGTTGATGTTGTAGAACTAGATGCTATGATGAAGGGCCATCATTAAGAGGTAATTTTGATTTAATGAATCACTTTTTATTTTGAAAGCAATCATCTGGTTTGGTTGGAACAGGGCTACCTAAAGAATGTTGTAGAATTTTACCTACAACTAGTACACATAATATTAGATGGATAACTTTGGAAGGAACAAAACTTGGAAGAGGTGTCAGTATAAAGGATAGACAGATGATGAAAAAGGTTACTTCATGATGATAAGAAGGATGACAAGACTAGCATTACTTGAAAAGGAAAGGGAAAGTGATCTAGAAGATGGCATAAGCCCTACAAATAATCTATGGAAGAAGAGAACCCCATGATGAAGAACTTGAAGTTCATCCAAGACATGATGATGTAGAAAGGAGGATCCCCACAAGAAGTTGATAATACCATGATAAATATTTTTGGAAACAAATCCCTAGTTAAGAGGGAGATTGGGTATATTCCTTTTATAGGAATGAGTATTTCCCCTCTAGTTAAGATGGAGAGATAGACACATCATTCTTCTCTTCACATTATGAAGAAATAATGGAGGATTGTGTAAGCATCTAAGAACCAATACTCTTTGAGGATGAGGTAGGGAATCCAATAGGTAAGAGTAGCTGAAGAGGAAATTCCTTAAGGATGTGTAAATCCAAGACATGAATGGTCTAAAAGGATTATACCTTGTGAACATCCAGATGGGGTATGTGCCTTGAGAGACAATGATGAAGGTGTTTATAAATCATTTTTCTCCCCAACATTGTGCTCTAATCTAGTGGAGAGATAGAGTTCTTAGTCAATACCTTGCTATATGACAATGCCAGTTGATATGATGAGATGAAAATATAGCTTATTAGATGGCTTACCAATCTGACTCTTCTTATGAGAATTCTTTAGTATGAGAATGTCCATGTACCTTATATGTATTATGAATAACTCCCTAGTTAAGAGGGAGTGTTGAAATTTCTAACTAGGTTCGGTCTTCATAATATCTTATGTATTCTTGATTTTATGTATTTGATGTAAAGAGAAAATAAAATTTACTATTATTATTTATGGCATGGTTTTCATGCTCAAGGTAAATTTATTTTTAGGTCAAATCACACATTGTGTGCTTCTAGGGTTTGTAATTAAGTCAAAACATTCACTATCATATATAATAGACCCTATTGGGTATTTTGTATCAAGTCAAAAAATTTATTTAGAGTCAAAAAGTGTCATAGTCTCCCTCCAACAACAAGTCATCCTATAAGAGAACAAGTTGACCTACAAAGATGAATTCAACCTCATTAAGGGCTATTTGAGCCTCACATAAAGGGTATATATAAGAAGCATTCAACCCCACTTAGAGAGACAATCAATCAAGTTCATTGAAGCACACAAAAGGACAAAAGGGACTAGAAAAGAAGAGGAGAACAAAAGGAAGAGAGATCAAACTTTTTGAAGTTGGATTTTGGGCCACATTATCTCACCTATGCGAAGAAATTAGGGCACACATTCAAGCTACAAGACCAAAATTATAGTCATCTAAATGAGCCAAAGTTTTGTGTCATAAGGATTGAATTTGAAATCCGAGTTACTAAGGAGAAAGGAGGACCCTAAGCGAAGTAGGAAGGAGTCTTATTTTACCATATTACTCCCACAAGTGTGAAGTTGCAGGTCTTGCAGGAAGGCCAAAAATTGCAGGTCTGAAGAAGGAAGTGAAAGTGTTGCAGAGGTCAAATTTGTTCTTAATAATATTTAAATATATTTATCACATGCCTTGATATTTGCTAGCTCAGATAAATTTTTCACATCAAATAATAATGAGAGGAGTGCCAAACACATCAACAATAATATTTATTTTATCCAATTTGAATTCTATTTTTGGGACAAGATGGTTTCTCCTTGGGATAGTTGGGATTCTCTTTGGGTAAATTAGATTTTTCTTGGGTAAATTCATCCCAAAGCTACCCAAAATTTCAACAGTAGCTTCTTTGCACTCTTTTGCACCATGTTACATATGAAGTGGTACTTGATCTCGATGTGCTTTTACTTTTCATCATGGTCATCACTTGCACCTGATCAAGACAACCCTACAAGTAACCTTTGAAGCCATACTCCTTCAAAACTTCCCAATATAGCTACAATACTCAGCCTATACAATACTGAGTGCAATAGATGTTTTCTTCTTGCTCATCCAAGAAATCATAATGAAGCTCAAACTGAAGAAATATCCTAATGAACTCTTTATGTATTCTACACCCTCTGAATTTTTGAATTCTTGCAGGTGTACTTCACTGTTTGAGACATATCTCAAACCATAACTGACTTGTCCTTGACCAAATGCACCATGTTATTACTCCAAGACATGTTTAGCAACATTCCTTGGCTCAACCATAAATTGGTTGGATTCCTTCATTAAATCCATCATCATAGCTACTTTCCTTTCACCTTAACTGGGTGCTCCCTCTCACACTGAAACATATCCTTTCGTGGTAATTCTAGCTACTACCTTGGCCTCATATGCCATCATCTCAAACTCAAATTTCAACTCTCTCTGAATCTAAAACAAGTCTCTGTAAATGCTCATAAATTCTCCCTCTAACACATGATTACTTTTTCTTATGCCAAAGAAAAATCATATAGGATCAACCTTGATCCATCAAACCAAATATATCAAGCCCAATGTGTCTAGTTGTGATTTTACAAGGCCTTATTCAATTATGATACATTTTCTTATGTATCTCCAATCCTTGAGGTAGCTCTTTTTGTTTCTCAATTGAGAAAAATGATTTCTACATCCACCTGGTGCAATTTTCAAAGAAATGATAATACTTCTAACAAAAGTGTATTTTAAAACTGGAGAAAATGTCTTGCCATGATCCTCTCCCTCTTTCTAAGAGAACCTTCTATTCTCAACTCTCGCTTTGTACTTTTATTTGTTTCCATCTACTACACACTAGATCTTGAAGATCCATTTGGAAGTCACCATTGAATTCTCTTTGGCATAATCAAGATATACTTCAAACTTGATGACGTTCTTTCTCCCTCTAAACTCATATCTCATATAGTACAATATATCTTAACACAATCATTTTTTTGGTAAAGTCCTCTTGTCACATGCTTTGCTTCATTCTTCCACAACTTTAGACTGCTTCCAAAGTATAGGCAGTCTTTATGATGTACATGCAATCCTCACTAGGAGATCATGGAAGAACAATTATAACTTAGAAAGGAGAAACAAATACAAGAGACTAATATTAAAAAAAAAATAACAACAATAATAATCAAGAGGAAAGACATAAAGAACTTATCTTTTTTAGGATTATAGTGAATTTCATCTCCCTCTTGATCTTAGCATTCTTGCATCCATCTTGGAACTTCATGTTCCTCGTTCTCCTCATGATGTCATTCATTCATTGCATGATTTAGGGTTTATTCTTTCAGTGGAAATGTTGATCTAAGTCTATTCCTAAGGTTGTGTCCATAAACCCTAGGGATTTCTTATCTAGGCATTTTTATCCCGCTAGGGTTTACAAACCCTAGAATAGTCATCTACAAAATTTATTTTCCATATACAAATGTTCAACATAAATCATGAAATCAATCAATGGATGTTCCATCTCAAGGTTGAATTTCAAGTGTATATTTTATTATTTCTTCAACATTGCCAGCAATGGTAATCTAGAAACTTTTAATCCAAGTTTCCTTTGCTTCATATTAAGAATGCTTCTAGATATGCAACAGGCTTATGACTTCGATCTCCAATATTGAAGAGTAACTTCGCCTCTTTCTCCATTGTAAGCTTGTAATGTTGAGGGCGAATATTTACAAATCCTATCAAATCTTTCAAAAGTGTTATGACCCTTCTTTTCTCAACTCCCTTTGTTTCTGGAGTAACTTTCTCAAGAAGAATCCAATCCTGAGCTTCATTCAACACCTTATGTCACATGATCGAGTTGTATCTCTTGAAGCAACTTTATATTTTCCAAAATTATGATGATATCAAGACTACTAGGTTTTTCAAACCCTAAGTCCAAATAATTTATGTGAAAATTGTCTTATTGTATACAGGTATCAACAAGGTAGTCACTCTATTTCTTATGTCAATAATGTGATGGTAAGATGCCTTTAGAGGAGAGGATGAAATCATGACATTCCATCATACCATTCCTAAAATATCCTATCAATAATCATACGCAATGTAGGTTCCATGGCATATCTTTCCTTTGACTATGCATCACCTCTAAAGAATACATGTTCAATGTATCACACTTCAACCTTTTAGTACATGAATAAAAGTCACATATTTCCCTTATGTGTCTAATTCTTTCTTTGAGCCATAATCTAAATTGTAATGTTGTATATTATTATTCCCATATCAAGATAAATCTTATGACACAAATTAATGATATTTCCATGAACTTGATCAAAGATTATTTCTAAAACTCATAACTAAATTTGTAAGATGAGAAGATTACTTCAATATTCAAATCCATTGTAGTTGTACTTAATTTTTTTCAAGGATCCCTTTATTGTAATAGATCAAACTTATGACATTCTTGTGATCTTACTAAGGAGTAGATCATGGTCCTATTTAGTAAGATAACCTTGATAAGCATATAGATGAGAATTCTAGTTGCATTCTACAAGAACATTATAAGAGGATTTAGTGATGATACATACCTTTCATTCCAAGCATTATGTCTTCATTGGTATTTTTATTTGTCTATACTCTCCGACCTCATACTTTCCTTTGAAAATTTCACCACTCTTATACAAAATATGCTTCAAACATAGATGTTTTCAATTCTCTTTAGGTTATTTCCTTAAAATGACATCAACTCGACTCCTCAATGATTTTACTGACTTGGCTTCTTTAGCTCAACCTTTCAATAATCACCGCACCAATGATTTATCTTCTTCAAATAATCATGCGGTGATCTTATTAAGGTGTGATTCAAAAAATTTGAACGTAAGTGTAATCCTCTTTATATATAAGGCTTCTTGGTTACTAATATAGTTTCTAAGGTATTTCTTTAGCTACTTGTGGTCATATTCTACAACCATATTCATACTGATTTCTAGCCTCGGATATTCTTGATCTTTGAAATTTCTCTTTCTACTTTATTTTCAAGACTTCTTCGGCCCTTATGTAGATGGACTAAGGCTTAGGGCTTCGACCTTCTTGCAAATAGTGCTATTGAACTAGGACTCCTTCTATAATATATTTTTGTCCTTCTGATATGTAGAATTTAGTGAACCTTTTGAGGCCTTTGACCTTCCACAATAGGTCGAATCAAATATTTGATAGGGTTGAATCTTCTTCCCTTTTCATAGAACTTGCTCTTTCAGAATTTTGGTGGTTCCTTTTATTTCAACCCTAGTTTGAAGTATCTTGGATTCCTACTAGGGATTCGACTGTTTTCTTATTTTCATATGACTAGACAGATCTAGAGGATATCTAGACAAGTTTGACTAGACAAGTCTAGCCTTGATACCTATAGGATATCTTGAAGGGATTGGCTTCTCTTAAGGCCACTCTTTTACCTAAGCTTTGAAACCATGATAATTTTTCATAGATTATTCTAAAATTATAATTATTTCTAATGATTTAATTCTTTTTCATTTTTTTATCAATAATAAATCACACTTAATACAACAAAAATATAATGTATATGATAGTAGGATCATGAAGAGATAGCCAACCCACGAACACAATATTTTACCTTGGGAAAACCCACCTGGGGGAAAAACCAAACAACCTTTTTCTTATAGAAATCATTAAGTTCAACGGAGATATATCAATTCAAACATATAGCCCTGATCAAACATGATTAACTTTCCCTTTAGACAAATCATAACCCAACAATCTCAATCTACTCTACTTAGAACTCGACCTTCTACCTGCCTCATAGCTAAAACTCTTTTTTGCCTCAAATCTCAGCTTCCTTCTTGCCTCATAGCTCAACCTTTTGTCACAAATATGTTGCCTTAGCTCGGTATGCTAAGAACATGTATCTACCCACAATTTTGGTTTGTCTAGAATATGGATTTAGACTCCTACAAAAGACTCCTTTGATTGTATAAAATTTTACTTCTTTACTTGCCACGAATTTGACTTATTTGTTTGCCTTAGACATCTTTGCTTGCCTCAGATAAACTGAGTTGATCTCTCTTGGAGGAGAATGAAATGGTGTGAATATATAGTGTCTTGAGACGCCGAATGGGTGCCTCCAGAAGCTAGGTGACTTTTCATGTTGGAGGGTCAAATAGTTTATATTTGGATCCAAATTTCAAATTTAAAAATTTGAAATTTTCTCTTTTAAATCCAACATGAATAACATGTCATAGATTTTATATTTTGATAATAGCATGAAGAAAATGCTTTATATTTAACATTATAAGTACATCAAGGGAAAAGAATATTAATTATGAAGACTGACCATAGCTACAAAATTCATTAGTTGCAACAACCATCTTACAATCTTGACCCATCCTAAAAACTAAAGCATTTGTTAATTATGTGCAAAGTTTGGTTATGGACTATTGTGATATGATCTCGTTATAATGATAACACTTAGTAAAATTTCTCCTAGCTAAGAGAGGATGCATTTCATTTTTTATTCTTGCATTTCTCATTAGATGCATTTCATTTAATATTATAAAACCCAAATTATGGGATCCTCCAAAATTGAAGGATACTCCTGAAAAGAGGGAGTTCTAGTTGGAAAATTTACCTAGTGAAACTATTTCTTTCACAAATGCATTAACAACTCATGGATTTACTCCAAATTCTTGCATGGAAAGACAATATACTTTGTGTCTACAATTACCATTGCATGACCTTCAACTAAAGGAAGTTGATTTCTTGTTAAGGTTTAACAATGAAGGGAAGACAACCACATTTGAGAATATTAGAAATTAAAATTCAAGTTTCCTTATATTGCTTATGAATATCTTGCTTGGAAGATACTAAGTTTTCATTTTCGAGGGAAAATTATAGGATTGGTATAATGTCCTAACCATCCAATAAATCCAAGGTTAAAAATAGTTCATAGAAGTGTTTTGGAGTGCTTATGGTGACTCTGATAAAGTGTCTAAATTGTTTAAATAATTATGCATAATGTGTTAAAAGAGGAAGGGTATGCATGAAATTTCAATATATGAGGTTTCAATGGTTGTTTATAATTATTGTACCTCACCACAAGTTGTTTGAAAATTACAGCTATGATGGGACCACAACGTCTGTGTTCTTTAGCATGGGATGACCTAGCAAAGGGGAGGTTGCGTCAACAATGTGTGCTCATCAACGAAAAGGAAAACAATTCTAATGATCCCAATGGCCCTGGCCCTGAGATCACCAGTCGCACTCACCCTCTCAACATCCTTCCAGATGAAGTCATTATTAATGAAATCCAGCAAAACTGATAATCCCAAGGCCGCTATTGCTGCAGGCGCAGGTTTTTGCTCCGCGAACCCTCCTGGGTGTTGTATCTCCATCACCTCACCCCTATTCAGCTCTAAACCTCACATCATGTTTCACCACCTCCCACCACTGGCATTCATTCCCCACCTCACATCTTCCTGATCCCCTAGGCCCTCCACTCTTTATGAATAACTTTCCTTTGCTTCATGTCTTCCTGCGCCTTCATGCTTTCATCTCCCCCTTCTTGCCTTCGTCCACCTGCTTCCACATCCCTCCCTCGCCTACATGGCACCGAGACGTGGCTCTAGCCCTTCCCCTAGGCGCAGTAGAGGTCATGGTTGGGCTGCCTCTCATTGGAAAACTCCCAGTACTCCACTCACGACCAGAGTTGAATCTTCAGTCAGGCGAGCTGCTTTGGCCTACGTAGTTGTTGTTAACCCCGAAACTCAAGAAAGAATTGAGAACATGGAAGCACAGGCACGATTCCTAAGGCGCTGAGTCACTACGGAGAAAGTTGACTAAGAATTCGAGTGGATCGCTGATCCAGGCCCAACTCGAGCAAGGGAAAAACTGTACAGCCGAACCATTGAACTATCTTGGCAATTGAAGACTATCCTCTGCTTGGCGATCCAGGAACAGGCAGAGGTGGCGAAGAAACTGAAGAAAAAAATTGATATTCTCACAGACAAGTTCGTTGTCTATGTTGAAGCAGTGCACCACTTTCGATTTGTCACTAAGGACACCCACCGTTTCTCCGTGTAGAAAAAGTGCTCTCCGCAGGTGAACTCTCGCCCTATGTCAAGAAGGAAGCATTTGGCACCTCCTCCAGTGGCCCCGTGACTCTGTCTACTCAAGCAGGAAGCACTCAAGAGCTGCCTATCAGCCTGGATGAAGACCCGGCGAAGGGCACTCAGTAGTTCTATGGTGGTGGGTGGTGTTTCTTTTTCTATGGTTCCTGTCTCTCTCTGTGTTTTTCTTTCTCTGCTATGTCTACAATGTTAACTTCTCAGTTTAATATGGGCTCCAGCATTGTAAATTCTCTACCACTTTGAACATTGTAAAAAATATCACTCCAAGGTAGTCAAGTCTTGTTTTTCTTTCTTGTTGTTGGAGCATCTAGCTCGCACTTACCAGTATCTATTGTAAATATTATTTCTTCTCATAATATAAACTATATTATTTACAAAAATAAAATAAAAGTATAGCTATGATATGTTTCTTTTAAAATATCTATGTTTATTATGTGAAAAGAAGTTGATGATATGAAAATGGATTATAAAGAATCTTAAATGATCGAAAAAAAATTGTAAATTTATCCCATGTCTTTTTTAGACACAAATCCTTTCAATGCTACTATATTATTATTGTACATAATATAGAGGTAAATGAAATGAAGATTCATAAGGAAGACCAAGAGTCTCTCGTAAAAGCTAGAAGAAAATAGATACCTCTTTTGTATATATTTGAATTTGAGTTAATGAAATAAGCATCAAACTATGGAGCTATTCCTCAACTTGACATGGTATTAGAGTAGAGTGCCAAATCCATGATTCGCACTCAAATTTGCCTATCTACCTCTTTACCATTCTCTAGCCATCACATTTATCTCAATACATTTTTATTTTCTTATGGCTTAGTCATAACTCCCCTTTGTGTGTCCTCTCATTTCATTAATGTGCTATAAATCCTTATTCTATCTATTTATGCATCAGGTATTTGTTTTTGCATGAGAAACCCTAGTGAATTCACTCTTCTATTCAAAAATATAATGTGCCCCCATTATTTCTATCATGTTTCACTCATCCAAAATTTTATTTCACTAATTATTCATTGTGTGATATCTACTATCTTTCATACTCGTTCCCCTAATTTGGTACCTCTTATATGTAGTCTACCTCCATAGTTACTTGACTTCTCATACAAAATTCTTCTAGATGCACCAAAGCTAAAACTACTATATTTCTTGAATGTAATTGTTTTCCTTTTCCCTCTATATCTCTTGAAGTTTCTAGTGATTTCTAAGGGATAATAAGAATAAAAATCAAAGATATGATAATATGAAACTTCTTTTTCCTCTTGTAAAAACCTAAATACCGAGAAATTAAATTTTGATCCTAATGTTGCTAGATACATCGCATAAAGGGTAGATGTCATATGATCATTATTGTGGACAAATGAATATCAATGGCTATGGTAGAGGAAATATAATCAAGACCTCTAAATGGTTTTTCCTTATAAATATCCACTGCATAAGTCCTTAGGGTTTCTCAACTATATAGGTTTTGAGGTTTTTTATTTTATTTTTGAGTCAAGATAAACACTATGAAGGTAACCTAGTTATTGTAGTGAATTTAATCTTTACTTAAATTTCTGGTTTGAAGCATATAACTATTTTTAAAGTGCGCTATCTCCTTTCCATTATTGGTGTGGTACTTGGTGTAAAATAAAACTACTTATAATGGGTCAAAAATATTAAAAAAAACGTGATGCCATATGTGAAGGAGAGGTTGAATAAGAGGCTAAAGGAGGGGTGCAATGAAAGCTGAATGGACCTACTAATCCTACGTCAGCTAAGGAGCTCACCATTTGGAATAGCAAAGACAAGCATATGTATTGATTTTTGTAACAATAAATGAAGAGGTGATCCACCATATTTTCCACATTAATTATTCATGCAAATCCTTAAAGAACAAGGAGATGTATGAAATGGTCTTAGAACAGGTATTTGTACAATTTCTAGTGAAATTATTTAACCTAGAGATGAAGGATTATGATCCAATGACTTTAGCCTCTAACATCAAAGCTATCATGCATGACATAGATGCCACTGGAGTGAAGATATACCCACTAGAGAGACCATGTTCCTTGCTTTGAAAGGGAAGATCGGTCACATGATTATTTTAGAAGAAATGACAATAAAAGAGGATGAAAAAGAAATAATTCTAGAGGTAAGGAGAGTAGACACAATCAATGTGAGAGACTTGATATTCACTATATTCATTATAGTAGAAATGGACATGATACAAGAACATACAAAAGGTATATTTCCTTAATGTACTCATTACATTATTTCACATTGATTATTGGAGTAACTAAAGATTTATTTCACACTTCATTTTCTTCTTGGAGAGATACATGGTCTCTTGACACGCGTAACATAATACATGACCATTAGGAGAGACTTCTTCAAATATTTAAATGGGAATGTAGATGGTATAGTTTATTTTTTGGATAAATTAAGTCTCAAACCTTAAGCGAATTTGTGGCTATTAGGCTTAAATTTCTTGGATTCTTGGATTTTATTTCGCATGATGTGCTCTATCTTTCAGAGTTGTGAACGAACTTGATGTCCCTTATGCAAATTCTATACTAAGGTTGCTCCATTCATATCTTTGATGGAAAAGTGGAAATAACAAAGGCTTTTGACAACATAATTTTCATTACTAGAGTGGAGGATGAAGATTAATGAAGTTGAATATGCTCATCATACACAATTATGTAGTACATTTCCATTTGGTCTTCTATGAGATGCTAGATTTGGCATATTAATAATGATAGCCTTCATTTGTTGAAAAAAAAATATTTTTTCTAGTCTGCCTATTAGTTTTAAAGAAATCTCATATAAGTATCTTTAGAAAGCATAGAAAACAACTATTTTCATGATTCTAGAGCATGTAGAAAACTTGGATTGAAATGTTCTAATTTGTGTGGCTCCATGCATGTTCCATATACTAATGTAAATAAATATATATTGTATTTTATTTATGATTACATAAATATGTGTTGGGTGTACTCATTGAAAGAAAAATATTAGGATTTTGAAACTTTTGAAAAATTTCTTCTATGGATTCAATTGAAGCACAATAACGTATTGGCTCTCTTCATACCAATAACGTAGGCTAACATACAAATAGTGATTTTGAAAAATATATACATCAACAGGTCATTCATTATTAAAACACATTTCCATATAATCATCAATAGAATGGTGCAGCTGAAAGAATGAATAGGTGATCTTAATTGTGGTTTTTTTTGTGATGCTTTTAAAAAATGTAAAGTTGATTTTTCAGGATGATGTAGTTCCATCTTATGTGTATATGAAAAAAAGTGTCAATTTCATGCCCTTTGAAAAAAATCCTTATGAAATGTGGTATGGTCACATTCCTTCCATGAGAGATATTAGGATCTTTGGTTCCACCTACTTTGGCTTGATTCCTAAGGAGCAACGAAAAAATATTTATGCAAGGAGTTGGAAGTGCATCTTCTTGGGATACTTAATTAACACTAAGGCATATCTCTTGATGATGATTTAAACAAGAAGTTTATTCTTTGAGAGATGTATTTTTTCTTGGATCTTCCAAGAACGACAAAACCATTGAGCAACAACTTAATAATCTAGATAAATTCACTCATGTAAAGACACATGGTTAATTTGAGGATGGTATTCCACATCTTGGAGGGGGATCCCTATTTTGGATCAATCTCTAGAATCTCCTTTTGAAGCACCATTTCCTCCTGATGAATTTATGATCATTTCATAAGTTTAGGAAGAACCATCGCATAATGTGATTGAGAGGATTAAAATTTTGAACCTTGATGTAGCACCATATCAATCAATGGAACAACCTAGAGAATCTCATAAAGGTCCACCGAATTCGCTCATCAAAACACTTGAAATTATTCATCCCAATGTGTTTGGAAAGACAAGAACTATATGTTCCATAAGACAAGATGGAAGTGATGTTCATATTTCTAATTCAAGTGATGTAGATGATATTCATGTTTCATATGATTTTGAATTGAATTTATCTACTAGATTTGAACCAAATTATTTTGAAGAAGTTCCTTCAAAATATGAATTATGAGAATCAATGTAGAAGGATTAGGATGATTTTATCAAGAATATGACATGGAAGCTGGTGGAAACTCAATTTGGAACCAAACAAATTGGATGCAAGTGGGTCTACAAGAACACATACAAATAAAATGGATCAGTTGACCAGCAGAAATTAGTGATCATGGAAAAAGGATTTAAACAAAAAGAAGGAATTTCTTATGAGGATATTTTTTACCCCATAGAAAAATGAGCCATTGTTCGTACTCAACTCAAAATGGATGGAAAGTTCATTTATCGAATGGAGAGTTGAAAAATAATGTCTTCGTTTCTCAGCTAAAGGGTTGTGAACATAAAAGAATAAAAGGTATGTAAACTCATCAAATCCTTATATGGACTAATATATATATATATATATATATATATATATATATTGTGAGCCTAGTATGAAAAGTTGACTAATTATTTTCTTAAATTGAATTTCAAGTAATTTAATATTGACGATGCAATTATGTGTTAAGAAATATGAAAAAAGTGTTGTATACCTTATAGTGTATGCAGATGATCTATTGATAACAGTGAAAAATGAAAGTGGTATTGAATCCATAAAGAAATATTTGATGAAAGGTTTTGAGATGAAAATTTTGGGACATCTTCACTACTACTTGGGAATTAAAGTGACTCAAAATCCAAATTACATATTATTCTCCCAAAGAAGTACATTGGAGAATGGTTGAACATGTTTGGCACATATGAATGTAACCATCTTTATACTCCAATAGAATAGAATTTGAAGCTAATATCAAAAGAAGCAAGTGAATTTGAGGATGCAATCAAGTACAAATAGCTTGTGGGAAGTCTTATCTACCTTAAAACCACTGAACAAAACATTTCATTTATTGTTGGGATTATTTATATGTTTATGAAAAAACCTTATGAAGGACATTGGTTTGCTACAGAAAGAGATTTGAAATACTTGAAGGGAACTCAAGACCTTGGACTCAAGTATTCCGAGGTGGAAAAATTCAACTTAATTGGATGTTATAATTTAGAATTCAATCAGGATAAATAAAATGGATTGTCTACTTCAAGTTATTTGATAAGTGCTAGGTCAACAACTATCTCTTGGAGGTCATGCAAATAGTTAGTTTCAATATATTCCACAATAGAGGTAAAATTTGTGGTGGTTGCAAAAGGAACAAAGGAGAGTATGTGGCTAAGGAAAATAATTGTATATTTGAAGGAGAAACAAGTGAATTATACTTTTTTCTAATAATTCTACAATCAAGTTGGCCAAGAAAACCAAATTCCATGATCAAACCAAGAACATCAATTCAATATACCATATGATGCAATATCATGTAGATATCAATACTATTGATTTGATTCATTGTTCCAAAAATGAGAAAAGTTTGAGAGTTCAAAATTATGCTTGGACTTACAAACACGCCTTCAGATTAAGGAAGGAATGTTAAACACATGATCCTTTGGGGTTATTGTATTATTATTATACACAATATAGAGGTAGATGCAAATGAAAATTCATGAGGAAGGCCAGTAGTCCCTCATAGAAGGTGAAGTGAATATCCACCTTCTTTGTATATGTGAAAATTTGAAATAATAAAATAAGCATCAAAATTTTGAGTTATTCCTTCATCTAATAATATTTACTTCTATCCCCAAATTGTAATGATTCAATGAGTGGCAAACCTAATTCATCAAGTGAAAAAATAGATGTTGAGGAAGATTCAACTAAGAGGATTTTACATTTAAGATATTATATGAGAGAATATAAGGTATGGTGAATATAATTGGAGAGAATAGATGGTATGGTGAATATCCTATTTTCTATAGGATGTACATTAGATACAATTTCCTGCCATATAATTACTTCCTAATGATTATTTACACGGTATTTTATGCCACTACTATCATTGAGTAATTGCACTTCATAAAATTTCAACAATAAATGCAGTGGTGTTATGCGAAATCTACGAATGCGAACAGAAGTATCTTCCCTTGACTTGATGGCTTAGTCTAGAACAACAGAAAGCAAAGAAACTAATGTTTTCCTTAAAGTAAATAGACAATGGGATGAATCTTACCTGGAATTCGTCGTATTATTCTCTCCTCTCTCGGCTTGTACGCTCCAATCCTAACTCTGATCTCTATAATTATAACCTACATAATAACAAAACACACGCCAACGATCTACGACATCTATGTAGCATCATCTACTCACTTTATTCAATGGATCAACATGGAATTGAAACATATGAAATCATAACATCACATATAGGAAAACAATGAACTTTTTGTATTAATATAAATGGAGAGAGTAACAACCAAATATAGTATTTGATCTTATAGAAGAGCTCCTCCAAGTTTAATTGTCCTTCATTGATACAAAGTGTACCTCTATGTCACCTTAATGCATGGAATAATGACTCTCATGACAGGAGCATGAGGGTATATTTTATCTCCAAAATCCAACCCCTAGTTTTTGGATGGCCAAAAATATATAGAAGATGGCAGCAAGTTAAGAGTTCTTATCCATTTACCAATCTAGGCTTGAGATCCACTCTTGATGAGAGGATGATTTCAAGGGATAAAGGGTGAAATCTCCAAGGTAGGATAAGATAAGATTCGAGACTTTCATCCAAGGTAAATAGTTTTAACAACTCTTGGAAGCTTCTAGAAGAGGAATCTTCATGATTATTTTTATTTTTCTCGAATTTCTAGAATCAACACGCCCCCAGCAAGGGGAAACCTGTTGGTGATCAACGCAGGTCCGAAGAGGGCCAACATGCTGGTGAACACTAGTCTCTAAAGAGCTAGGGTGCATTGGGCCTAAAAATAACTTAAATGAAAGAGTTAATTTAGGGTTTTTAGAGAGTCATGCTTAGGGATATGTGTAGGGAGGATGACAAAGTGTTCAAGGATGTGAATTGATCCTGTTTGAAATCATACTGACCAGATGTGACAAAATGGCCTATAACTGTAATATTCCTTTTTAGGGATATTTTTAAAACACAACAAACTCTAACTAGAGATGGATTGGGAGGGAATTTACGAGATTTTTCACCTCTGAAAGAGGATGAGATCTGGAGGCTATCTAGCCCTTTCCAGACTCTGTCTAAGAGTGTGGGGAAAACACAACAAGTGGTATGGAAATCTAAATGCAAAAGGGAAGAAATAACATATTGCAGACATACAATAGCGTATATATAAAGCATGCACAGATACTCAAGAGATAAGAGAACGCTGAGCCATTTTATTAATCTGATAAATACAAAGGATTACAATATGTGATCAAGTGATAGCATCTAAATCTTGCACAAGGAAAGTTAAGATTTATTCTCATGGAATGACTGTGTTTCAGATCTGCGTCCAGCCGCTCAAAAACGGTTGTACCACTGCCCAACAATACCTTCCTGGGGATCTGTGTTTTCCTCCCAATGATCTGGCTACCTCTATCCGTGATTTTCAATATTATGCTCTCCCGCTGATTCAGAAATCCTCAATAGACAGAGATCCTCCACGAATACCCACTAGAGATTTCCCCAATACGGCATGCGTCCTCCACCCAGGACTGCGCAGTCACATAACGCGTTATTCCTCTACTGATGTCGCGCAGTCAATAGATGCACTGCTCCTCTACCAATACAACAGATCGATATTCCTATAAAGATATTGACAGGACTACCTCACCCGAGCAGGCACTCGAAGTCCCCTGGGGCTGAGGGCGAGATCTCTGAACGGAGACACTCAATGCGCTAAACAGCACTGCAGATAGGCTAAACAGCCAGCATGCTCCAAGTCGTAGTGACCAGATTCAAATCCATAAATTCTCCATGATCCCAAATGAGGAAATTGTCTTCTTTATATAGCGTTGGCCGCTCTCGAATCCTACGGCCGCCTAAACCCACGATACCACGGTAATATCCCTTTGTTGCGTGCGTCTCCACCCATGATACCATGGTAATACCCTTTTGCTGTGTGCCCAATTTTGCCCTCCTTAATTACCACGTGTGTCTTATTTTAGAGTGATTCGTGATCCCTTTACTCACGTTTATTCATAAGCTAACTACTTAAAGAAAAATTGACAAAAATCGAATATTCCAATTAGCCATTGCTAATTGGGAATATTACAATCTCCACCAGCAGAATGTTTCTTGTCCCCAAGTAACTGTAGTGATGGATGCTGCAAGATTTTCTCATTCTCCTAAGTATCATCCTCATCTCGTAAATTCTTCCACCTCACCAAGAACTCCCGGATTGTCCTATTCCGCAACTGCCTTTCCGTGGTATCAATAATTGCCTCAGGCTGTAATACCAAATTCCCTTCATCATCTGTAGGCGACAACCCCTCTGTCACTATCACCTGCTGCCCCAATTCCTTCCTCAGGCATGATGCATGGAAAATTTGGATCCTCCATCCCCAAGCAATCATCCAAACAAAATAAGCCACCTCCCAACAAGGTAACTCCTGAAAATCTCCTTCCACCTCAAGCTCTGGAAATGAAGGTGGACTGAAAATCTGAACATGGCAAGCATTGTAGCCTACCTCAAGTTGTCCTACTCTCCACTTATGATAAGTTTAGAGTATGTGCTGATCCTGGGCTGCAAAAGTATTGCCCTCAAAGCCCTCAAATGGCAAGGTGAAGAGCAATCCTCCAAAGAATTCCCCTCCCACAATGAAGAACGTGCTGGCCCAAAAAAATCCATCCATGATGAATAAGACAAGATCATCATAGAGTGTCCCAATGAGAAGTTTGTTGCAATTTATACATGATAGTGCATGATACAAACAATATCTCAATAGGATGCAGTGCAGTTTCACCCATTGCAACTTCAGAAAATTACATGGCAAGCAATGTGCAAGATTCATCACATCTACTAAAAGATAGTAAATGGCTGAATGTAACAACAATACATGATCAAGAACTTGCCCATGGTTGTAAATTGGATGAATATCAACCTCATGGCCCACCTCAAAAGGAAACAAACATGTGGCTGTGGTGGCTATATCTCCTCCCATGCCCCCATTAGAACATGTAGTGCAGAAAATGTGGGAATTCTCCCCACCCAAGGACACATCCATCTCATGTGTCACTCTCATAATCATGCTCCCTTGACAAATATGATCTATATAAACATATGAATTCATGATCAACAATGATTTGAAGAAAATGTTGAAGGTTTCAAGTGATGCTAGAAGGTACCAACAGCTTCTCAAACAAGCACAGTGCAGTTTTACAAGTTGCTGCTTGATAAAAGTACATGGAAAAATGTTTCTTCTTACATGGTTAATCATGCATGTCTTCATATGACACATGTTAAAGTGCACAAGCTGAACATACATGTGATGATAAAACATTTTCCCAAGGCCACAAAAGAGATGGTTGCCTCCATCATGTAGATTGGCCCAATATAACTCATGGAGCAATGTGACAAGATTTCCCTCTTGTGAAGCAATGCACTACATAAGGTCAGTAAGAGTGTGCAAATCAATGAATGCATAAACAAACTCCTCACCATATGCTGGAAGTAAGATGGTACATGGGTGCATAAATGAGTCCTCCACAGTGTTTTGGCCTGCTATGAAGAAGAATGAACGACGTGCTGCAAGAAGATAATCCTCCTCATGCTTGGAAACCCAAGTCAAGAATAATATGCCATAGTGATAGATGTCTCTATCATCATTACCTCCTATTTGTTCATCAAGTGCAAAAAATATGAAATGATCCTGGGACCTGTGGGTTATGGATCCTCCATACTTCTGCTGGGCACCCTTCATCCATAAGTCTCTTCCCCAAAGTGGTAGCACTGTGAGTTTATGCAAATAAGCCCCTGTCAATACCAAACTCTGTTATTTGACATGCTCCTTGTCAAATATTCCTCTAATAATGCTGCAGAAAATATGGAATACTCCCCAAGATGGAAGAGCTCCCAAATCATCAAATATCAAAGAGATAATGCCATCTCCTCTTCCTGCAACATCATGCAAAGTGTGAGAGAAAATCTTCTCTTGCTCTCCCAGAAACAACCAAAGCAACAAGACATTTTGCTGCCTCCCCATACTTCCAAAATACAACTCATGTGATGAAGACACAATGAATGATATGAGTGTCACATCAACACCATGCATCCATACTTTATGCTGCTCAATGATGCAAGTATCCATCCTACTACTCTTAAGAAGAGTGCTTGCCAATTGATGGCCAAACTCTTTCAAGAGCAACCAGAGCAGCCAAGCCTTCTGTTGCCTGGTATCATAAATTTGCAAGTAGCCTCCTAGCTCCTTGCTCATCAACCACATCCACTCAATTACTTGTGGATGCCTCCTTCTTCTCCTCATCTTGGTACTCCTCCCATGAGGGCTACCATCCTCCCAAATCAAATTCTTGTCTTTGCACTTCATGGGATTTTGAAATGCAACCTCCTCAAGGATCAATGAGACCCTATCAAGACTCAAATAGGTGGTAGGAAAAAACCTCCTATCATGATGTGTATGGCTCAAGGAATGTCCAACACAAGCATGAGAGATGTTATCCATCCTAAGATGTCCTCCATATTCTATCTTCTCTTATGAGAAAGGAAGAAAATCATTGCACTCCATGGTGTGTTGAAGTGCACTTCTAATGAGATCTCTCCTTGAGACCTCCCTTTTATCAATATTCTTCCAAAACCAATGAGGTCTTGGATCTGAAAGTAGAAGTTCCTCTTTGAGCTGAGAGGAGCTCATTGAGAAAGTGTCATCTTGAAGGGAGAAAGGGTTTCTTACTCCAAGATGTCTACCATCAATCTTCAAGGCTTCAAACCCCAACCTCAAATATGATGTACAATCCAACAGTGTCTCATGAGAATGATGGTTTGATTCCTTCTTGAGTGTTTCCATGTTGCACAGTGCAGTGCAACCAAGCTGCTCTATAGTAGCAATGAGATTTGACCCTTGGTCATGCAAAAGTAAATCTCCACATTGATCAAAAGAATTTTTTTCTAGCAATGGAATGTGGAAATATTTTCATACCTTGATGTGCATTTGGAACTTCTTGCAGGGCTGCAAGAGTCCATTCCTCAAAAGTGTTGGCTGCCCCAACTGTTGATGCATGTGACTTCTCCTCCATGAGTGTGACAGCGTTATCACAAGCCTCCTCAAGAGGTGATGTGACTTTTTCTTTCTTTTCTATTTCTCCATCAAAGGTTTGGATCAACCTTTGAGTGAAATCTGCAAAATTATTCACCCTTGCATGGCTCAAGTGGTTGCACCACCAATCATAGGCTTCACCCTCCAAGTGCAGCATTGAGATTTCAACAACATCTTTCCCTGCTACAGGATGTAGTAGGAAAAATGCCTCCAACTTTCTCACCACAGGATGTAGTAGGAAAAATGCCTCCAACTTTCTCACCCAAGTTTTTTCATTAGATGACCCATCAAAGGTAGACAACAAAAATCTATTGCATTTTATTTATTTTCTGCTACAAGGTCTCTTCTCTTCCTTTAGCTGGATGAAATGAGGAAAATCTAGAGTTTCCTTGAAGGCTCTAGGTTGAGATCTATACTCAACAAGGTAATCACTGAGGATCTGATGATCCAAGTATCTTCCATGCTCAATATCTTCTTCTTGATGAGAATAGGAAGTGCATGGTACTTCCTCTTCTTTTTCTTCAATCTTCTTGTCCTCCTCAAAGGTGGATGCATCTCCTCTGGATCTGAAAATAGATGAGAATAAACTCATCTTTTTCAATGTTCTGATCTTCTTAGGCTTAGACTCACTGGGTGTATCCACATGCTCCCCATGATCCTATGTGCCCTCATCCTCCAAGTGCATGGTAGCCATTTTTATGGCTTCCCCTTCCGTTATTCGGTCAAGCTGGAAATATGTATCCAACCTTTCCACCCGATCTCGAACCGTGAAATCAGTGGATCCATCATATTTGGGAAAAGGTTTCCTCCTAGTGGTACGCTGCAAATCTGAACTCTACGTGCTAGACCCCCCACTGTTCCTTCCTCCTTCATCCTGCTTGAGCTGACAATAATCTCTGAAGGGCAAAGCTGCTCTGAAGTTTTCCCCCATGGACTGCCATTCGCCAAAATAATCTCCATCATGATAATGTCGATGTCCTCTGTGATGGTCGCGGGGTCTATTGTCCCGCTTGATCTGAACAGAGTATTTGAATAAAAGGGCATCCCTGAAATCCTATCCATATGCTTGGTACTCAGAAAAATAATCACCTATGCGGCCAGCCTCTAGCTCCTACTGTGCTTCTGTCTCAGTGTTTGTGTCCAGGAAAGTGGGCATAGTGGAACGGGCGGGGGCATGTGAAGCTTGGTGCGGAGTGGCAACTTTCTCTTGCAAATGGTGATATGTGCCCGACCCCTCACTAACCTAGTGACCCCTTGAGGTTTCACGCTGTCTAGCCTCCACAGCAGTGAATCTCTGACCCATCACCTCTATCTGCCTCGCCAAATCCTGCACTAATTTGAGGAGTGCTTCCCCAAACTGTTTTTCATCGCTATCATCTGCCATTGGCTCTCCCTGCTCTGCTTCCACCGCAGGCTCCTCCTGTTCTGTGTCCACCACTCGAACGTAGTCTCCATCTCCATAGGTGTTCTCCAACCTACGCTCAATATCCATGTACTTCCTACCTCTGTGGCAGATGTAGGGTTTTTCTTCCGATGACATAGACAACTAGCTCCACAGACTAAGCCAGATCTATGCTATGATACCACTGTAATATCCCCTTTCAGGAATATCTCTAAAACACAGCAAACTTTGACCAGAGATGGACTGGAAGGGTATTTACTATATTTTTCACCTCTGAAAGAGGATGATATCTGGAGGCTATTTGGCCCTTTCCAGACTCTGTCTAAGAGTGTGGGGAAAACACAACAAGTGGTATGGAAATCTAAATGCAAAAGGGAAGAAATAACAGATTGCAGACATACAATAGCGTATATATAAAGCATGCACATATACTCAAGAGATAAGAGAACGTTGAGCCATTTTATTAATCTAATAAATATAGAGGAGTACAATAGGTGATCAAGCAATAGCATCTAATTCTTGCACAAGGAAAGTTAAGATCTATTCTCATGGAATGACTACATTTCATATCTGCGTCCAGCTGCTGAAAATTTGCTGTACCGCTGCCTAGCAATACCTTCATGCGGATCTGTGTTTTCCTCCCAATGATCCGGCTGCCTCTATCCGTGATCTTCAATATTATGCTCTCCCGTTGATTTAGAAATCCTCAATAGACAGAGATCCTCCACAAATACCCACTGGAGATTTCCCCAATACGACATGCGTCCTCCACCCAGGATTGCACAGTCACATAACGCGTTGTTCCTCCACTGATGCCGCGCAGTCAATAGATGTGCTGCTCCTCTACCAATACAGCAAAACAATCTTCCTATAAAGATACAGACGAGACTACCTCACCCGAGCACGTACTCGAAGTCCCCTAGGGCTGAGGGCGAGATCTCCGAACGGAGATACTCAATGTGCTAAACAGCGCTGCAGACAGGCTAAACAGCCAGCGTGCTCCAAGTTGTAGTGACCAGATTCAAATCCATAAATTCTCCATGATCTCGAATGAGGAAATTATCTTCTTTATATAGCGTTGGCCACTCTCGAATCCTACGGCCACCTCAACCCACGATACCATGGTAATATCCCTCTGCTGTGTGCATCTCCACCCATGATACCATGGTAATACCCTTTTGTTGCGTGCCCAATTCGGCCCTCCTTAATTATCACGTGCGTCTTATTTTAGAGTGAGTCGTGGTCCCTTTACTCACGTTTATTCATAAGCTAAATACTTAAAGAAAAATTGACCAAAATCGAATATTCCAATTAGCCATTGCTAATTGGGAATATTACAATAACATATTTCCCTCTAAAGCGCAAAGTCAAAAATTACAATTGATGAGTGAAGTGTTTTACCTTGCAATAAGTAAGGATCAAGAACAATCGGTGATATCATCTTCTGTTACAATACATCATGATATCTTTGCTGAGGGGAGCATAGCCATACTCTGCACATAATCTAACATTACATGTACAATTATCAAAATATGCGTCCACTGATGACAAATGGTGGAACCATGACTGGATAATTGTTTTTATTATCATAGACATCATACTTTTTAATCTTGTATTAATCCTGAAATTGTAGCTCAGATGGATGAAAATAGATCTGGGGTCTTCTATCTCATTCACACGATCATCTAATGTACGAGTCTAACCATGTGAATCAATGAGTTGGATTCTAACATGGTAGACACTATATGATTACCATCCAATGATGTAAGCCATTAATCGGTATGAGAGAAACCATCGATGATGTTAATGTCTGTCAAGGTACTACAGTACAATTTGTATGGTGTGAATAAATGAGTTGAAGTCGAACACCTCATAGAATCGTTCGGTTGAATTCTAATGATGTAAACTTGTCGCCAAGAACAAAGAAACTTTCCATTGATGTATGCAAGAACCAAGGTATCGAATGGATGTTTATAAGTCAACTTCCTGGATAATGAGTTGATGTATACAGGAAACGACCCATTGCAGGAGGGCCTTGATGTATCCACCATCAACGACATGAAATAGGTATCATGATTTAAGACAAAATTATGTTGATACGAAATTGGATTAGGAATGAGAGACATGGAATAAAGGCTTAAGAGTATTGTAGCAGATATTGACTGAATGAATTCTCTTGAACATATCGACAACATTGAATGGAGTTGGCAGCATTGACCCAAAACCTAAAGTGCAGGCTTTGAAACAGTATGATGAACCAAAATCCAAGTAGATTTCCCAACCCAACAGCCATGGAGATGAGGTGGAAGAGTGTCATGTTCAAGAGCGAATCATTTCCACTAACAAGTGGAGTACCCTTCTTTCCCAATTTACCCGACCATATTGGCTAGTACATCTTTATTTTTAACAAGCTTGAGGAGGATAACATATTCTTGATTTGTAAGTTCATCCTTTGGATGAATCCCTCTGAGTATGTTTAAATAACCCTAAGAATTAATGGATCGGTCCTATCATGGTTGAAAACTCCACCATTTTATTGATGTTTTAACGAGTCCAGGAAGGTAAAACTTGACATCTTTTTCATTTTTAGAGAGATTGAAAAAGAGGAGAAAAAGAAAACTCCAAAGGTTCATTTTTCAGAGATAATCCCTTGAGACCGAAAAGGCAGAAAAAAATACCCAAGAGAACCTCTTAGAAATGGTAGACTAAGATATTCCTTTTTTGTAATTAGTTTATCTCAGTTTATAAAAGGGTTAAACTTATACATATTAGATGTCTTTTCATTTACTTTAGCAAGTTTGAAAAGACAAGTGCTTGGAAATATTTTCATATTTTGGGAGTCCGAAAAGAGTTGAAAGAGGACTTCAGGGGGTTCCTTTTTCGTAAGTTTATATAGCCCAAAAAAGTGATAAAACTATGCTCTCCTGTCAAAATGATATGTTAAAAAACACAACAAAATTGGTCAAACAACTATTGACTTGCTCATAACACCATCAAATAATTAAAAATTACTTTTTTCGCGATAAAAGTGAATCACAACAAGGTAAAAACATTAAATGTGAATAAAAAAATGGAAAAAATGAACACACGTAATCAAAATGTCAATTTATTTTTACCATTTCACATTTACCTTCTGATGTTAGAGTTCTAAGTACTTTTTTCCCTTGATATTCTAAAGCTAATTGCGATCAATTTGGTGGACCATTTCAAACCTCGTCACTTCCAGGTAGGAGCTAAAACCTTTCTCTTTCATTTCATGGTGACATTTTGTGATTTCATGCAAATTTTTTTGGTTTTTGAGGGTCCTTGGGCTTAAATAATTCTCCCCTGGACCAACTTACCCTCCTAAAGTTAAAAGGAGCATTGATCCTAGTCAAAATACACTACAGGGAGAGTTGCAACACACTGCCTCTCCTTGAAGGGGTGCGTTGGGCATTGTTGTACATGTTTCTCATAGGCAGTTCTTGGCTTCAAAAACTATACCAAGAAACCAACTTGACGAGCCTTTAGGTTCAAGCTGACCCTTGAACCAGAGGAGGCTCCCTCAATAGTTACGAGGCCTTGTTTAACATTTTTCACTATCACTAGACAATAGCCTATGAAGCACAATAGTTATATTTATGATTTAATTTGGGTGGCTATTTATGATAGTTCAATCCTTGTTCATGAATAAATCTCTCTCTTGCAAAGTCCTTGGTCAAAGTGTCATCATTCCAGCCTAACCGAATAACATGATTTTTTTAAAGAATTTGACGAAAGAATATAAGGATATTCCTAATAATTAAGAAGTCACACTGAATACTTAATTAACCATGCAAAGTTGAATGTGTGTAGAAGACTTCTACAACCAAACAAAACACATTAAGAAGGATGACAAAAGGAAACAATTAAAATATATAGAGGAGATATATTACACAAATAGTCCAATAAAATAATCTCTTTAATTGATTATAACTTTGTAGGGTATTTCAGACTTGTTGACACTCAACCTTATCTTACCCATAATCTCCTAAGCAGCCTTGAACATGTGTAGAAATAAACTATGAAAGTACTAGAAAAACATACAGGAAACACAAATTCTGTCAAAAGTTGGAGCTTGAAATACTTCAATTAGGATTTCTAGAGAAATGTTTTACAAAGCTTAAAGGTTTTTCCATCAAAAGCCAACCCTTGTTTATTACAAATGAAACAATATATATACTAAATATCTCCTAAACTGTTACAATAATTCTGGAATAAAATCTTGAATAATAACAAAAATAAAATAACATCTTCCGGAAACTTCGAACTGTTTACAAATATTTTGCATTAAAATTTGGAATTGGTTCACTGGCTACTGGAAATCTACAAAATGATCCTCTATTGTTGATTTCATGCCATAATCTGCCCACTTGTTTTCCAACTTCCAACTATGCCCTATAAATATGTAATTTTCCCTTATCTACTGATTTGGTGCCATAGAATATGGGATCTCTGGTTGTGGATTTGATGACCAAATGGAATCTAATCCTTGGTTGATTAATCCGCAAAAACTATATCGCCAAATCTGTTATACTATTCCTTAAATGTTTGATTCTTTCTTGCATTTGAAACTAATGTAGATGCTTTGTCATCATATTTGAATATCTGGATTTGATCTTCAATTGTAGGATATTCGTAATTTTGTTTGTTTTTTTTTTACCCATTTGAGCAGAATTGAAAAGTTGTTTATTCCATGGTGTTATAAGAAATCTTTTTGCGGACTAGTCACAATCATATGCACTTTTAATTTGAGATGCTTTATATCTGTCACTGGAAAATATTAGGAGCTTGAGACATTTAGTAGTAATACATGAAGGAACTGCTAAAAGTATTAATATGTTTTGATGGTCTAACATTGGTTCCCTGAAATGTTGAAAATATGGTCAAGCAAGATTGTTCTCAGCTGATGTTGGAATCAACCCACCTGTAGGCATTGTCAAGCTAGATCTAAAATCACAATGTGCCTCTAATTGTAGGAGTCAATCCATTCAAACATAACATAGTGCTTTAAAACCAATCCAAGCATATTCATGATTAACTAGATGTAAAGTATAAAAGTAGCAAAACCTTCCTAGACAACATTTTACTCTATACTTTCTTGTTGTACAAATGACAGAATCTAAATATTTTCACTCTAGTTATATTCATGTTGAAGTAAGGCATATGAATGCCCCATAATAATCCATAATCTTTCTTGGTTTTCATTTGGCGTTTGAGCACCAGGGTTTGATAATTCGGTCATATCACTAACATTTGGATACTTTTATTTGGTAGTTGGGCGTTAAGGTCAAATTTTCTTTGGCACTGAAATAAAAAATTTGAGGCTAATATTAATAATGTTTACATAACCAATTCTCAATCCCAATTTTGTAGTCATGTGTATCTTGAAAAGTCATTTTCAATTGGCTTTCATCAATATGCTACAAAAAGTTTCCTTGTTTTGCTGAAGAGGATTCAACTTCAATCGATAAAGACACCCCAACATCATCCCCATATTCAAATTCTTCAAATACTGAAGAGTGAGTTGGCCCATTTATAAATCCCGTTACATATTTTTCTACTGAAGGTGTGGGATCAACTAATTATTTTTAAACGTTTTGTAACAAAACTAGCCATGCCAAAAACTGAACATTTACCCCGAGGAAATCTCCCAAAATGCTTAGAATTTTCTAGAAATTCCAGCGTTGCACCTACTTGACACCATTCTGGACAAAACCTGAGTCTTCTATATTTGAATTCCTCCTCCATTTTCCAAATATTTGAGCCCGAAATTCATTATCTATAAATGCCCATTATATTTTGACCCATTGTTTTCCATGAATATCCCATAACTTTGTTTGAAAATTTATTCAACAATTTCATGTCTTGGAAATTCCTATCCATGGAGCAGTGAATATATGAATAATTGGTGTTTTTAATCTTGGCTTTCCCCTTACAAACTGGAATTTTTTGTGGCGATAAACCTTTGCAAAATCATGGAGAAATTAATTTGTACATTTTTGTTCCTCCATGATGGTTTCCACAACTGTATTGTACATTTTTTTCATACTCCACTAATATGGAAGAAATATTGGATCTTCAACTTAGAAAGATCTGTTGAATTCCTATATAAATCTTGTCATGGAATTTGGTTTCACCACTACCACCCCAAGGCTCATACGACACCGGTGATATGACAAACTTTGGTGGCTAAAGAACTTAAATATTCCTTCTAAATATTTTCTCTTGCGATAGTTTCAAAAGTTTGTCGAAAAATGTTTTTATATAAACCTTCAGTAAGAAGTTTGTTTCCTTGTGAAATCCTCCCCATAGCTGTGTCTATAAGACTCGGTCCAAATTTTTAAGTGTTTCCAAGAGTTCCCAGTCTTAGGGTCCTATAATAATAGGATTCATAATTTTTGAATTGACTTTGATTAGTCTTGTAATATGTAAATACTTTGCTTTCTGCAAATTGTTTTCCCATATTAGAAAATAAAAAAATGTAAAGAGGGTAAAAGTCCTAAAAGAAAAATCAAAGGACTTGAAAATAAAAATATCAAAAAGAATAGAAAAATGGACCCCAAACAAAAAAGAGATAAGAATAAGACATGAAAGTGATGCAAGTCAAAATGCCACTACTAGTTACTTTTTACTGCAAAATAAATGATTATGTGCAGCTTGTTTAAAATGTCATAATCCATGATGAGTTAAATAGTTTAATCTTGAATTTTTCATGCTTTAAATTTCATGTTTATAGATAGAGAATAAAGATCTTGCCAAACAGTTTAATCTTGGTTGATCAGTAGTTAGGTAAATAATAAATAAGAAGCTCAACAGTTTAATTTGAGCCCTTGGATGAAATAAGGTAGAATTAGACAGTTTCTTGTTTTAAAAGAAAATGAATAAGGGTTTGCAAGCTCAAATGCACCCATGCAAATAAAGGAAAAAATGGTAGAATAGCGTATGGGTAGGAAGAAAGAAATTTCACAAGGAATGGATAAACATCATTTGGAAAATTACTAATTTCCCTCCCTACTATGTGTTCCAGTACTATACCCTTCAGTTATAAAGACTCAGAGCATTTCTCTGACTTTTGGTGGGACTGGACCCACGTCTTAATTACTGATTGGCACCAGGTATTGAAATTCCCCTCATTGAAACCCTTACCCTGCATAAAAAACCATTTTTCTCCTCACATCATTCATTTTCCTTTATAAAATCCCCTTTTCCTAAAGTTTAAAACACATTTTACCTAGGAAAAGTAAAACCCCCTTGACTAATTCCCTTTTTCATAAAAAAATATCCAAAAAACCCACAAAAATGTTATTATCCTAAGTATAAGTGTGAAATGTTAAATATGGGGCCACCACTATGAAAATCCCGCCCAAAGACATAAGTTACACTTTACTCAGTGTATTTTTTCATTCTCGCATAAACTTCATTATTAACATGTTAATATAATGTATTAGCTCCATATTAACACTTTATCTCGTAATATATTAATTCATTTTATATAAAGTATCCCAACCCATATTTTACATTTTATCCTATGGTATATTATCCCCACGTGATATATCCCCTGCTCCCCATAGGTTTAAACTATCCCTTTTTATTTTAACCCGCCCTAGGTTTACATTACACCTACATGCATTTCATTTATTAAATAGCATTAAAACCTGCCTATCCCATTTCACATATAAACTTTATGTTAAAATTATGTTTTAACGTATAAATTCAATATTGCCGCATTAAACAAATCCCGGGCCCCACGCCCATTACCCAGTAGCTTATCTGCGTAAACCCGACCATTAGCTCCTATTCGTTAAATCCAACGGCTCAGATCTCTCATCGCAAATCTCTTAGCCCAGTCTTTAAACAAAATAAAATTTACGATAAAAGTTGTTAAGACCCTTCCTCTCTCCTCCACGCGTCTTGGATGTATTGGATCACATCCATTCAAAAAATACCATTTACCAACCTTTGACGATGCGAAAATTTCTCAATGGTAATTCCTTCCCCTGTGGCTAAACTGCCCACGATTTGAAATGATTGGTAATTAATGCAATTAATGTTTAAATCAAATTCATTATAAAAACAACTTGATGCATTCATTTCAAACCTTCTATTTCTCTTTTTTCTCATAAAACCATTCCAGACTAAGAGAAATGTGTTGCCGCTCTTGTTTTAGTGAATAAACCAACATAATTTAACCAAATTCATTATTGCGATCACTCAAAAGCCTCCAGACTGCATTTAAAAGGTCATGACAAGCTTTTGAAAGCTTTCAACTCCCAGAAAACCCTTTTTCTGCGTCAAAATTCCTAAATTCATAGGTATTTTTCAGGAAAAAGGCCTATACGTCCATTAAAATAACTATATTGTTGAATTGAAGCCTTTTTAAAACCTGTGTGCTTAAGAAACACCCATATTTCCTCATATATCCATCCTTCTTGTAAACCTGGGAATTTTATAGTTTCTGAAGCTATAATATGTTCTTTAAAGCAAAATTGAAGATAATTTAGGTATTTGCAGACTTTAGAAGCCCTCTGAGTGATTCAAATCCTTTCTACATTGCTTAAAAACCTCTTGGCATAAGCTTTGACTGTTTTAGGATTGTTTTCATCAAAGAAATTTGCAAAAAAACCCTTGATATCTTTTTCTGAGACTGTAAAAGTTGAGAAATTGGTTTTTAAAGAATAATTGACTAATTGAGTGAGAGTAACCCAAAATTACCCTTTGTAGTCCAAGATTAACCTCCATTATATTTTAAAATACCTTCTGTAAACAGTTTAATCTTACAGAAGTGTGTCCTAGACCTAAAAACAGAGTTTTAAAGCATCAAGAGGGGTTAAACTATTAAAAACAAAACTATCAATGGCATCCAAAAGTACGATTGTAATCAATCCACTACAACATCCAGTTGTAGATGTAGAACATACCCCATTGGTTGATGCAAACTACAAAATCACAAATCCTGTAACTGAATTTAACCTCCTTGAGCTCCACTATTGGAGCCAAGAGAAATTCTTGGACCAAGTAGATGATGTGCTTATTTTGGAATCTAATTTGCCCAACTATGTTGTTCCTCACACCCATAAATGCCCAGAAGCCATCATATTGTGCCAAACTCATTATTCCCTAGATCAAAGAGTGATTGTCAATGCTAAAAAATAAGTATTGTTCACAATAACAATTGAATCCATAAACCAAATGCTTCAGTTGCAGCCTGAGCCCAATGCAGTCCCTTTGTCTATTGAGGCTCCTACAAAGTTTTATTTGGAGTTATATTTTCCCAAAATATTTCAAATATTTCAAATATTCATGCCCTCCTATGTATAAATCCCCAAGCTTAACCCTCCATATTCATCTTCTAAATTCCCAGAAGGAACAAGACACATTATCTCAATGTTGTCTTTTATCCTTGGTTACTTCATTGATGAACATACTGATGAATCTATACTTGGTTTCCTGTCCATCTTTGTACCTGGTTAGCCCCCTGCAATTATCTAGAATTTTGCTGAGTATATTGCTAATAGTAAACATGAACAACTTGTTAAATTACAAAATGAAGGTGTCTTTAGGTATACCTAATTTCTCTTCCATATGTTCCTCTACTTTCAGCCAAACAAGTTTCCAATAACTCTTCAAAAGATGGATGTAGAAGGAAATGCACAGTCTATTATTTACTAGACCTCCTTGATTAGAAAGGAGACAACTGAGTTCACATATGCAGACTTTACAGATTTTTTCATTCATCCATTGGTAAATCTGCTTAAAAATAGTATGCAACCTAGAATCAGTGATGAAATCAAGAGGGTTCTACAGTTTTCAGAACAAAGCAGGACAAGTGATTGGTATTTATACCAAAATCGCACTGAGATTAGAGTTTATGGGACAACCCTCATTCCTTACAAGTTGCCAAAGTATTTACCAATGAGGTTGTTTGATTTAGAATATATAAGACATATTTTGAACTTAGATTCAGTAAATTTCTTGGCTGCTAAGAAGAAAACCCAATTTAAATTGAAAAACCAAGTGGGTCCATTTATATGCAATAACAGAGAAGCAAGTTTAGAGGCTGAAAAGTAGTTTTCAGAGTATAAATTCAACAAAAATTTTCTTTGATACTATGATCCTTATGGTATAATAAGTAAAATGAGAGTAAAGTGTAATTGACTCCCTAGATTGATGAGAAAAAGCCTGACATTCAAAAATTTTCTAACCAATCTAAATGGTTAGAAAATACACTGGTAGAAGCTGATCAACACAGTGATACTAGTCACATTCTGCAGACTCCAGCTCAGGAAGAAAGAGGTACAAAAATAAATAGGGAAGAAAGCTCATACACTGCTGAAACTACCACTAAAACAAATTTTAAACTAAGGTACAACAAAAATCCCAAGACAAATTCAACAAATAAGGAAAAAGAAACAATTGAGGTTATAGATACAGAGGTTCCAAATAAAGACACGGTGCCTCCCACAGTGATTGTAAATGAACAACAACCTACTACTTCCAACACACAATTGATCCAAAAACAACAGAGTGTGGAAGTATCATCATCAAAACAGTCAGAGGATAAATATATCGACATTAAGGAAAGGTATAAAGACACCAAGGCTAAGAATGAGGAAATTAAGAATGGAATTTATTCTCAATACTTGAAACAGACTCCAGGCATACAAAACAGGTTGCTTTTAGCTTTTGATTATAAGAATAATAAATTACTGATGATAGTGATTCAACCTATAGTGCAAACTCCTAAAACAATAGCTAACTATAAAAAGGTTGATTTTGAAGTACCAGTCCAAGACATTCATCCCTTGGAGTAGATTGAATTCCACAAGAAAAGTTTAGAAATGATATATTCTACAATGACTACAAAAGAAATGAGTATTCAAAAGCTCCAGAATGCTTTGAAAAATGTGAAAGATCAGCTCAAGGTTGAAAAAGCTTCATCATATGCTAAAGACACTAGAATCAAATCTTTAGAGGAGTTAGTGATTGAAGTGGGTTATGACCCCTCTAATGTGAAAGCTGCAGAAAAACTAGTAAAAAAGAAAATTGTTGATATTGCATCACTCTGAAAACAATTGAAATTACCCCCTACATAGCAGCCACAGTGTAATATCCCTTTTTTGGGATATCTCTAAAACACAAGCAGACTCCAACCAGAGATGGACTGGGAGGGAATTTACCAGATATTTCACCTCTGAAAGAGGATGAGATCTAGAGGCTATCTGGTCCTTTCCAGACTCTGTCTAAGAGTATGGGAGAAGACAGAACAAGTGGTACAGAAATCACAATGCAAAGGGAAGAAATAGCAGGCATGCAGACATACAATAATGTGTATCTAAAGCATGAACAGATACTCAAGAAATACCAAGGGAACGCTGAGCCATTTTATTAATTCGTTAAATATAGAGGAGTACAATAGGTGATCAAATCGATAGCACCTAAACTTGCACAAGGCAAGTTAAGATCTATTCTCAGAACGCTGTTGTGTTTCAGATCTGCGTTGCATGGCAGGGTTGTGTCTCATATCTGTGTTCTAGCTAATGAAAAACGGCTGTGTCGCTGCCCATACATACCTCTTTGCGGATCTGTGCTTTCCTCCAATTAATCACGCCTCCACTATTTGGGATCTGCAATAATACAATCACCCGCTGATCCAGAAGTTCCCCCAATAGACGCGCTGCTAATCTTGCACTTAATCTCCCATCCACGATCTTCCAAGAATACACCCGGAGCTTCCCAAATACGGACTACGTCCTTCTGCGCAACCAATAAATGCGCTGATCCTCCACAAGTTCTGCGCAGTTAATAAACGCGCTGCTCCTCCACAAATACAACGGATCGATCCTCCTACACAGACACTGACAGGACTATCTAACCCGAGCAGGCACTCGAAGTCCCCTGGGGATGAGGGTTCATTCTCCGAACGAAGATACTCAATGCGCTAAACAACGCTGCAGACAGGCTAAACAACCAGCGTGCTCAAGAGTTGCAATGACCAAATTCAAAATGCATAAACTCTCCATCATGTCAGAATGAGGAAACTATCTTCTTTATATAGCGTTGGCTGCTCTCGAAACCTATGGCCGCCTCCACCCACGATACCATGGTAATATCCTTGGCTGCGTGCGCCTCCACCCACGATACCATGGTAATACCACTTTGATGCGTGCCCAATTCATCCCTCCTTAATTACCACATGCGTCTTATTTTAGAGTGATTCGTGGTCCCTTTACTCACGTTTATTCATAAGCTACTACTTAAAGCAAAATTGACCAAAATTGAATATTCCAATTAGCTATTGCTAATTGGGAATATTACAATCTCCCCTGGTAGAATGTTGCTTATCCCCAAGCAACTATAGTGATGGATGCTGCAATATTTTTTTCATTCTCCCAAGTTGCATCCTCATCCGGAAAATTCTTCCACCTCACCAAGAACTCCCGAATTGTCCTGTTCCGCAACTGCCTTTCCCTAGTATCAATAATTGCCTCGGGCTGTAATACCAAATTCCCTTCATCATCTGTAGGCGGTAGCTCCTCTGTCACTGTCACCTGCTGCCCCAATGCCTTCTTCAGGCATGATACATGGAAAATGTGGATCCTCCATCCCCAAGCAATCATCCAACCAAAATGATCCACTTCCCAACAGGGTAACTCCTGAAAATATCCTTCCACCTCAAGCTTCGGTAATGAAGGTGGGCTGAAAATATGAACTTGGAAAGCATCATAGCTTACCCCATGCTGTCTTTCTCTCCACTCATGACAAGTGTAGAGTGTATGTTGATCCTGGGCTGAAAAATTATTTCCCTCAAATGGAAAAATGAAGAAAAATCCTCCGAAGAGTTCTCCTCCAACAATGAAGAACAAGCTGGCCCAAAACAATCCATTCATGAAGAATAGGACATGGTCATCATGGAAAATCCTAATGATAAGTTTTTTGAAGGCTTTAGATGATTATACATGATGCAAACAATTTCTCACAAGGATACAGCACAGTCCCATCCGCTGCAACTTCAGAAAATTACATGGCAATCAATGTACATGATTCATCACATCTACTAAAGGATAGTAAATGGCTGAATGTAACAACAATACATGATCAAGCACTTTCCCATGGCTATAAAATGGATTAATATCAGCCTCATGGCCCACCTCAAAAGGAAACAAACATGTGGTTGTGGCGGCCATATCTCCTCCCATGCTCCCATTAGAACATGTAGTGTAGAAAATGTGAGAATTTTTCCCACTTAAAGACACATCCAATTCATGTGTCTCCATCATAATCATGCTTCTCATACAAATCTGATCTATATCAGCAAATGATGTCATGATTAGCAATAGAATGAAGTGAATTTTGAAGGTTTCATGTGGTGCAAGAAGGTACCAACAGCTTTCCAAACAAGTACATCGCAGTTTTACAAGTTGCTGCTTGAGGAAAGTACAAGGAAAAATGTTTTCTCTTACATGGTTAATCATGCATGTCCCCATATGATACATGTTAGAGTGCATAAACTGCACATACAAGTGATGATAAAACATTTTCCCATGGCCACAAAAAAAATGGCTGCCTCCATCATGTATATTGGCCCAATACAACTCATGGAGCAATGTGACAAGCTTGCCCTCTTGTGAAGCAATGCACGACATAAGAATGGTAAGAGTGTGTAAATCAATGAATGTATATAAAAAATTCTCACCATATGCTGGAAGTAAGATGGTACATGGATCCATGAATGAGTTCTCCATAGTGTTTTGGCATGCTATGAGGAAAAATGAACCATGTGCTGCAAGAAGGTGCTTGGAACCCCAAGTCAAGAGGAACATGCCATAGTGGTAGATGGCTCTATCATCATTACCTCCTCTTTTATCACCAAGTGCAATAAATATGAAATGATCCTGGGACTTGTGGGTTATGGATCCTCCACATTTCTGCTAGGCACACTTCATCCATAAGACTCTGCTCCAAAGTGACAACGCTGTGAGCTTATGCCAATAAGCCCCTGCCAATACCAAACTTTGTTCTTTGACATGCTCCTTGTCAAATATTCCTCTAATAATGCTGCAAAAAATATGGAATACTCCCCAATATGGAAGAGCTCCCAAATCATCAAAGATGCCATCTCCTCTTCCTGCAACATCATGCAAAGTGTGAAAGCAAATCTGCTCTTGCTCTCCCAGAAACAAGCAAAGCAACAAGACATTTTGCTGCCTCCCCATACCTCCATCATACCAATCATGTGATGAAGACATGATGAATAATATGAGTATCATATCGATACCATGCATCCATACTCTATGCTGCTCAGTGATGTAAGTATCCATTCTCTTACTCTTAGGAAGAGTGTTTTCCAAGTAATGGCCAAAATCTTTCAAGGGTAACCAGCGTAGCCAAGCCTCCGGCTGCCCAGTATCATAGATCTACAAATAGCCTCCTAGCTCCTTTCTCATCAACCAAATCCACTTAATTTCTTGTGGATGCCTCCTTCTTCTCCTCATCTTGGTACTCCTCCCATGAGGGCTACCATCCTCCCAAATCAAATTCCTTTCTTTGCACTTCATGGGATTTTGAAATGTAAGCTTCTCAAGGATCAATGAGACCCTATCAAGAATCAAATAGGTGGTAGGCAAAAGCCTCCCATCATTATGTGTATGGCTCAAGGAATGTCCAACATAGGCATAAGAGATGTCATCCATCTTAAGATGTCCTCCATCTTCTATCTGCTCTTATGATAAAGGAAGAAAATATTTGCACTCCATGGTGTGTTGAAGTGCACCTCTGATGAGATCTCTTCTTGAGACCTCCCTTTTATCAATAGTCTTCCAAAACCAATGAGGTCTTGGATCTGAAAGTAGAAGTTCCTCTTTGAGCTGAGAGGAGCTCATTGAGAAAGTGTCATCTTAAAGGGAAAAAGGGTTTCTTACTCCAAGATGTCTACCATCAATCTTCAAGGCTCAAACCCCAACCTCCAATATTATGTACAATCCAACAATGGCTCATGAGAATGATGGTTTGATTCCTTCTTAAGTGTTTCCATGTTGCAAAGCGCAGTGCAACCAAGTTTCTCTATATTATCAATGAGATTTGACCCTTGGTCATGCAAAAGTAAATCTCCACATTGATCAAAAGAATTTGTTGCAACAATGGAATGTGGAAATATTTTCATACCTTGATGTGAATTTGGAACTTCTCGCAGGGCTGCAAGAGTCCCTTCCTCAAAAGTGTTGGCTGCCCCAAATGTTGATGCATGTAGCTGCTCCTCCCTGAGTGTGACAGCGTTATCACAAGCCTCCTCAAGAGGTGATGTGATATTTTCTTTCTTTTCTCTTTCTCCATCGAAGGTTTGGATCAACCTTTGACTGAACTCAACAAAAGTCTTTACCCTTGCATGGCTTAAGTGGTTGTACCACCAATCATAGGCTTCACCCTCCAAGTGCAGCGCTGATATTTCAACAACTTCTTTCCCTGCTACAGGATGTAGTAGAAAAAATGCCTCTAACTTTCTCACCCAAGTTCTTGCATTAGATGACCCATCAAAGGTAGACAACAGAAATCTATTTCCTTTGATTTCTTGTCTGCTACATGGTCTCTTTTCTTCCTTCAGTTGGATGAAATGAGGAAAATATTGAGTCTCCGTGAAGGCTCTAGGTTGAGATCTATACTCAACAAGGTAATCACTGAGAATTTGATGATCCAAGTATCTTCCATGCTCCATATCTTCTTCTTGATGAGAATAGGAAGTGCATGGTACTTCCTCTTCTTTTTCTGCAATCTTCTTGACATTCTCAAAGGTGGATGCATCTCCTCTGGATTTGAAAATAGATGAGAATAAACTCATCTTTTTCAACGTTCTGATCTTCTTGGGCTTAGACTCACTGGGTGTATCCACATGCTCCCCATGATCCTGTGTGCCCTCATCCTCCACTTGCGTGGTAGCCAATTTGATGGCTTCCCCTTCTGTTATTCGGTCAAGCTGGAAAATGGTATCCAACCTTCCCACCTGATCTCGAACCGTGAAATCATTAGATCCATCATATGTGGGAAAAGGTGTCCTCCTAGTGGTACGCTACAACTCTGAACTCTGCGTGCTAGACCCCCCACTGTTCCTTCCTCCTTCATCCTGCCTGAGCTGACAATAATCTCTGAAGGGCAAAGCCGCTCTGAAGTTTTCCCCCATGGACTACCATTCGCGGAAATAATCTCCATCATGATAATGTCGATGTCCTCTGTGATGGTTGCGGGGTCTGTTGTCCCGCTTGATCTGAACAAAGTCTTTGAATAAAATGGCATCCGTGAACTCCTGCTTAGCTGCCTGGTACTCAGCAAAATAATCACTTATGCAGTCAAAATATAGTTCCTCCTGTGCTCCGGCCAAATTATCTGCACTCAGAAAAGTGGGCATAGTGGTACGAGTGGGGGCATGTGATGCCTGGTGCGGAGCGGCAACCTTCTCCTGCAAATGGTGGGATGTGCCCGACCCCTCACCAACCTGAAAACCCTTTGGGATTTCATGTTGTCTAGCCTCCATAGTCGTGAATCTCTGACCCATGACCTCTATCTGTCTCGCCAGATCCTGCACTGATCTGAGGAGTGCTTCCTCAAATTGTTTTGCATCGCTATCCCCCGCCATTAGCTCTCCCTGCTCTGTGTCTACCACAGGCTCCTCCTGTTCTGCATCCACTACTCGAATGTAGTCCCCTTCTCCATAGGTGTTCTCCAACCTATGCTCAATATCTCTGTACTTCCTACCTCTGTGGCAGATGTAGGGTTTTTCTTCCGATGAAATAGACTACTAGCTCCATAGGCTGAGCCAGATCTATGCTCTGATACCACTGTAATATCCCTTTTCTGGGATATCTCTAAAACACAAGCAAACTCCAACCAGAGATAGACTGGGAGGGAATTTACCAGATATTTCACCTCTGAAATAGGATGAGATCTGGAGGCTATCTGGTCCTTTCCAGACTCTATCTAAGAGTGTGGGAGAAGACACAACAAGTGGTATAGAAATCACAATGCAAAGGGAAGAAATAACAGGCATGCAGACATACAATAATGTGTATCTAAAGCATGAACAGATACTCAAGAAATACCAATGGAATGCTGAGCCATTTTATTAATCTGTTAAATATAGAGGAGTACAATAGGTGATCAAATCGATAGCACCTAAACTTGCACAAGGCAAGTTAAGATCTATTCTCAGAACACTACTGTGTTTCAGATCTGCATTGCATGGCAAGGCTGTGTCTCAGATATGCGTTCCAACTGATGAAAAATGGTTGTGTCGCTGCCCAGACATACCTCCTTGCGGATCTGTGCTTTCCTCCAATTAATCAAGCCTCCACTGTCTGGGATCTGCAATAATACAATCACTCGCTGATCCAGAAGTCCCCCCAATAGACGCGCTGCTAATCCTGCGCTTAATATCCCATCCACGATCTTCCAATAATACACCCGGAGCTTCCCAAATACGGACTGTGTCCTTCTGCGCAGGCAATAAACGCATTGATCCTTCACAGGTGCTGCGCAGTTAATAAACGCACTGCTCCTCCACAAATATAGCGGATTGATCCTCCTACACAGACACTGACGGGACTACCTCACCCAAGCAGGCACTCAAAGTCCCCTGGGGCTGAGGGCGAGATCTCCAAATGGAGACACTCAATGCGCTAAACAGCGCTGCAGACAGGCTAAACATCCAGCGTGCTCAATAGTTGCAATGACCAGATTCAAAATGCATAAACTCTCCATCATGTCAGAATGAGGAAACTGTCTTCTTTATATAGCGTTGGCTGCTCTCGAAACCTACGGCCGCCTCCACCCACGATACCACGGTAATATCCTTGGCTGCATGCGCCTCCACCCATGATACCATGGTAATAACCCTTTGCTGCATGCCCGAATCGGCCCTCCTTAATTACCATGTGCATCTTTTTTTAGAGTGAGTCGTGGTCCCTTTACTCACATTTATTCATAAGCTAACTACTTAAAGCAAAATTGACTAAAATTGAATATTATAATTAGCTATTGCTAATTGGGAATATTACACACATGCCAAGCAGATTGTACAGGAAGAAAATCAAAAGGATGAGATGATTAATCTCATATTGCAGATGACAACACAAATTAAGGAAATGGAGATTGAGATGGAAAAATTAGTCCAAGAAAAAGAAGCCTCCACAGCACAAAATTTCCCTCCTACTGTAATTCTTGTGGTGACAATAGCAGTGCCATCCACTCTAGCAGAAGAATTAGCTCCAAAGGTTCCATTGGCTACAGCAGTGCCAGTAACTTCATCTACCACTTCTGCCACTGAGTTTTCTACTACAACACTCCAGAATTCATATGAGGCTAGAAAATAAATAAAATTAATGGAGGACATGTCCATACAAAACAATGAAATAAATAGGTTGAAGGAGAAAATCAAGAATCTTGAAGATGCTAAGAAGCTAGCACAGATCAATGCTAAAATTGAAAAACAAAAGGCTAAAAGGTTAAGTGAACAACTCAAAAAGTTAGAAATAGAATTGACCTTAAAAAATCCCATGGCACATATTAAAAATCAACTATGGTATAATATCATTGAATCAGTCAATGATACTTGGCCATCTATATAGGTGATTTATGAACATAAGGATTTACTCAAAGCAGCTAAAGAAGAAATACAGAAGACCAAACAATAATTAGGTGCCAAACCTGAAGAAGCATTGGAAATTATCAAGTTCCTCAATTCTAAAAATAAGCAAGAATTGGATGAAATAGGAATAACAGACATGACATAAACCATTCTTGAGGTAAGAAAAGTAATTTCCAAGAAACATTTGATGAAACTGTTGGAAGAAAAGTGCCAAAATATGGATATATCCATCACAATATTCATGGTGAAATTTGACACTTTGAGGAAAAAGGGCCTTCCAAATCTTCTTGTAAACAATGATAAATTGATGAAACAAGAAGATTATAATAAAAAGATAAGGGAATTTTCCAAAGAACGGGTGAAAAAAATAGATTGGCAAGGGATTCCAACAGGTAAAGTTTTGCACAAAAGCATTGAAAATCTGTTTTATTTACAACATGAAATAAAGCACCTTTTGTGGTCAAGCCAACCTTTGCAAAATACACTGAATTTGATGAAAACTTCAGGAAAATTATGAAGATCAAATTACCAAAGGCAGAATTCTGGGAGAAGCTAACAGATTTGTTGTAAAATCAGTTTTCAGTAAGAAAAAATGAAAAACAGAGTCGTTGTTTTTACTACACAGCAAACATATTTTTAAACAGTAAAACAATTTTTAGCAGTCAAAGTGTATCAGGTTAAAGAGTATTAGCATTCAAAGATTATCAGATGAAAGATAAAGTTCAAAATAATTGAATATCAAACTACCAGCGTGAGGGACACATCAACTGCCCAGCTGCAGCTCAAATCCAAACAGCAGGCTATTTAATTTCAATAAATAGGACAACTAGCAATATGTTAGGCAATTGTCACTATCTTTTTGCAAAAATATATTTTATTTTCCAAGAAAAATTCCTAAGATGGTTCTAGGATATTTTGTACTATTTTTTGTATAAATACTTCATCATTTGAAGTATTGTGTGGATTAATTGCTGAAGATTTTTGTAGTCATATTTTCTGAACCTGAAGGGATTTTTGTATCAAGTTCAAGTCAGCAAACTAGATCAAAGGAAATAAAGCATCATGTTACAGGATTCATGTGTTGCGCCACTTAAGTGAAGTATTTTCTCATGTTATTTGTCAATTTTCTTATGTTTTCCATCCATTCATGAATGTGTTCTAAATTTTAATGTGAAATCAGGAATTGTTATTTCATAATTTGTTAAAAGCACTCTGTTATTGACTGATTTTCATTTAAATGTTTTCTGCTAATATCCATACTAGGGAACCCTTAATTTCTCTGTATCTCGATTAAAACCATTTCACCATTAGCCTTTGAAGATATAAAGTGACTCTGTTATCTTTCCCTGTGAAAATTTGTCTTTAGACCTTGATCCTGATCTGTCTGCTTGACACATTGAATCCATTTTCCCAAAGGGCTACAGATCTATAGCTATCCATCTCATTAAGTGATTTTCCCACCAAACCAAATCAAAACCCCAAAACCAATTTGCCTTATATAAGTAGCCTAAAATCAGATATAAAAACAAAGTTAAATTTTATAGAGAGAGCCCTCTTTGAGCATTAAGAAGGCTATATCCTAAAGCTTAAAAGTAGGTTTGTGGTTACCTCTGATATTCTTTAAAATATAATAAAAAAATCTCACAACTTTGATAATTATTAGAGTGATAACACACTGGCGACCATACTAGGGAACTAACCAATCCTCAGTGTTAAAATAGATTTTAAAGGAAATATTTTCATTATATTTTCACCTTAAGATTGTTTTAATAATTTTTAAGTATATTTTCATTAAAAAAATGTAATTTTGGCTTCCAGAAGAGTCTACTATACCAGGTCAAATCCATATCCACAACCTGCTGTCATAGTAGATAATCCTGACAGAATTGGAAAGAAAAATAAAAGAGTAGAAGATTTAGGTAATAAAGTTTCATTGGTCAAGGAAAATTCCCTTCCAAAACAACTATCATTTTTACAAGACAAAGAATTTGATATAAATTTTGAACAATCTTTATTCAGAACCAAATCAGAAAGTGACTTACATAGTACTGTAATAGATCTTGATTTTATTTCATTTATTGAAACTAAGAAGGAAATTGTTTCAGTAGGTTCTGAGGAAAATATTTTTGAAGTTTATGATAAAATTGATGCAATAACTGCTACTTTGATTAAAGAAATAAATGAATATTATTTACAACATTCAGTTGAGTGCTTTATCAACCTATACCCCTAAACCTTCTACCACTCATTTAGATACCAACCTTATAGAATATTCCACTTCACTCATTATTTCCACCACACTTCATTCCACAGATTCATTTTTTCCAAAGAAACCATTTCAACCTAGAATATTATTCCCATCCTCCACCACCTCAAGTCCATCCACTAGTTTTTCTTACGCATTTTCCAATACATCATTCTCATTCCCAAGCATCTCTTCATATATCCCAACTTCATCTTCTAGCATCTTAACCACATTTTCCAGTACATCTTCTTATATTCCAATCTCATCTGTAGGTTCTTTAACTACATCAGCAAGTACTTCTATTTCTTCTCCAAGTACATCCAACTTACCCCCTAGCCAAGCTAGAATTCAAGCCATGGCTGCTAGATATGTTCCCTTGGTCCTTCCAGCATAGTTACATGACATGCCCCAAGATTATCAAAGCAAAATACCTCAATTTGATGCAAACACTAATTACACTTCCCAACAACACGTTAATAAAATGACAGATTATTTTGAGTAGCATGAAATTGATGAGGCTGATGTCCAAGTAAGACTTTTTGCTCAAACTTTAACTGGTGAAGTAAAAAAATGGTTTAAAGGTTTAAATGCTGGTAGTATTGCTGATTTAGCAGTTTTTCATAAATGATTTCTTAATAGATGGGAAAAGAATAAAAACCCATTACAAATCTTATCTGAATTTGAAAATATAAAAATAGCACCAAATGAAACAGTTCAAGATTATTGTACTAGATATAACAATATTTATAATGCAATTCCTGCTAATCTTTAAACTCCTCTAGACTCTGTCCTTATAAAATTCCCTGATGGATTTGATACAGATATAGCCTATCAACTAAGAGAGAGAAATCCAGCGACTTTAGAGCAGATGCAAAGTAATGTTGTTAGTGTAGAGGCAAACCTGTTAGCAAAGAAAGTTAGATTAAGAAATGAAAGGAGAGTAATAATAAAAGAACATACGTCTACTTCATATTTAAAAATATATCAATTAGAAAAAATATTAGAGAGAGTGATGGATAGGTTAGATAATATGGAAAGGAAGCCACAATGGGATAACCAACAGCAAGGACCTCAGATTAGAAATCCCAATTCAGGAAAAACACCAACACTGGAAAATATATAGAATTAGCACCTAACCAAAAAATAAGACCACATTTCCAAGAGAACTATGTTGAAAGTTCTCATCAACATGAAGATGATGAAGACACCATAAATATAATGGGCATTAATGATGATAACACCATTTTTCTTACATAAGAAGATCATGAGTTATATGAGTTACAAAAACTCCAATTAGATTCTGGTGAGTCTTTTGATTACAAGCAACATTATGAGTTTTCTATCAATGAATTACATAAGCAATATAACCTTAGGAGTAAGAAAAATATAGAGCCTTCTACTAAGAAATTTGTCCAAACACAAACAAAGAAAACAATAGAGGCTCCTAATACTAAAGTTTTACAAATTCTCCCTAGGGAAACCAAGTAAAACTCTAGTTCATCTCAGAAAGTGTTGAGCCCCAAAATTTCACCTAGTCCCAAAATTGTTGACATCACAGATGATGTTGTCAAAACATCAACAAATTTACAAAAATATGCTGCTACCAAGACAACTAATTATGTTAAAACGACAATTTTAAACTCCAAAACACCTACCGTTGATCCAAAATCAGTTGATCCAAAAGCTGCCACTACTAAAGCAGCTGCTGAAAATACAAAATCTACAAAAACATCTACTGCTTCTCAAACTGTTTTTGAAAATAAAACTAAAAATAGTAAGACAGTAGAAACAAAAACAGAGAATGAGAAAAAATCTGTAGAAAAAGAAGGCAAACCTACCCAAACTACAGTTACAAAAGAAGATATAATTCAGCGAGGAAAATCACAAGCTCCATTTAATATCCAAGCTAAAATTTCCAAATTAAAGATACCAATTCCTTTGACAGAATTGGTAAAACATGACCTATATAAAACACCTATCACTGAAAATTTGAATATGAATGATGGAGAAGAATCAGTAAACTTGAGTGATGATCAACTTGAATTAATTTTTGGTACTGATGTTAATGGGAAACACCAAGATGGAGTAGTTCCACCTTTTTACATTAGCTTAACTGTTCATGATCAGATTTTACATAATGCAATGCTAGATTCAGGGGCTTCACATAATTTGATGCCAAAATCAATAATGGAAACCCTGAATTTAGATATCACTAGGCCTTACAAAGATCTCTTCTCATTTGATTCCATCAAAGTAAAATGTTTAGGTTTGATTAAGGATTTATGTGTTACTTTAGTTCAATGTCCTAGGAAAAGCATAGTCATGGACATTGTAGTAGCTAACATTGCTCCCAAGTATGGAATGCTCTTATCTCACTCATGGGGAGCTAAATTGTAGGGATATCTACAACTTGATATGTCATATGCAACAATATCAGTTTTTGGCCAACCAAAGAAACTTTACAGAGAAATATTGATGAAATATATGGTGAGTAGGGTAGAAAGACCAAGAAATTATCCTATTTACTCTACACCTACTGACATGGATTCATTAATTTTATGTAACTCTAAAACTGGAATTGAAAACAATACTAAACTAAAAGAGAAAAACAAAGCACCAAACAGTGGAAACATTTTTCATGAATCATTATGGCACCTAGATTTTGATGGATCAGTCAATAAATTAGGAGCAGGAGTTTGGATACATAATATGGAAAACAATCATGCAGAAGGTCATGCTTTCAGACTAAATTTTAAGTGTACAAACAACATGGCCGAATATGAAGCTCTTATTTTAGGACTGCAGATTGTTAGGAATTTAGGAGGTAAAAGAGTGTCAATTATGGGAGATTCAGAGTTAATTGTAAAATAGATAACTGGAGAATATTCTGCTTATAATCCAAGATTAATCCAATATAGAGATATCGTTTTAGATTTGATTAAAGAACTGCTAGAATGTGACTTTTCTGCAATCCCAAGAAAACAGAATATACAGGCCCACTGTTTAACAACTTTTTCTAGTACCTGTAATTTACCATTTCAACCAAATCATAGATACACTGCAGAAGTTAAACACAGGCCTACAATTCCAAACAATCTTAAATATTGGAAAATGTTTTCACAAGATGAACAGATTTATCATTTCATGAACAATGAAGGAGAATTTAAAGGTTGTAATATAGACACAGACTGTATAGTAGATTAGAACTTAGATAGTGAAATTGATTTAAATAACGTAGATGTGAATAATTTATATTTTGCTAAACCTACTAAATTTAGTCAATTAGACATAGATAATTTAGAAAAAGTAGAGATTGAAGAGTTAGCAGATGATGAATCTGATATTTCAAACCTCAAAGACAACTTTTTACCAAAGGGATTAGCCCCTTTAGAAGATCTGTTTGACTCTAATAATGTTGAAATAAAACCTATGATGGAGCCATTAAGATCTGATATTGAGGAGTGTAATATAGGTATAGAGTTAAAACCTAAAATGATTAACTTTCAAAAGCTTTACCTCATGAAGAAAAATAAAAATACATAGCTCTTTTTAAGGAATTTCAGGATGTATTTGCTTGGAGTTATGAGGACTTAAAATCCTATGACACTAGCATAATACAACATAAAATACCTATAAAAGAATATCAAAAACCTTTTAAATAGAAGCTAAGAAGGATCAATCCTGTTTTGATGCCTTTAATTGAGAAAGAGGTAAAGAGAATGTATGGAACCCAAATAATTGCACCAATTAGATATTCTGATTGGGTTTCTAATCTAGTTCCCACTAGGAAAAAGACAGGAGAAATTAGACTGTGTGTTGATTTCAGAAATTTAAATAAAGTGTCCTTAAAAGACAACTACCCCCTACCAAAGATGGATCACATTCTACAGAGGGTGGTTGGTTCTTCCAGAATTTCATTGTTAGATGGATTCTCTAGATATAACCAGATTCTAGTTTAACTAGAAAACCAAGCTAAAACTACTTTTACTACTCCATGGGGCACTTTCATGTATGTGAAAATGCCTTTTGGCTTAATGAATGCAGGAGCCACTTTTCAAAGAGCTATGGATATAGCCTTTGCAAAGGAAATTCATGAATTCCTTGTGATTTATTTAGATGACATTACTGTATTTTCAAAGACTGATAATGAACATTTAGACCAGCTCAGACAAGTCTTTCTTAAATGTAGGAAATCTGGCATCTCTCTAAATCCTAAAAAGACTTTATTTGGATTAGAAGAAGGTAAATTACTAGGAAATATTATATCTAAAGAGGGAATTAGGATAGACCCAACAAGAATAGAGGCCATTCTGAACATTAGTCCTCCTAAGAATATTAAATAATTAGAAGCTTTCCTAGGTAAAATTAACTTTTTAAGAAGATTCATCTCAAATCTAGCTGAAATAATTAGAGAACTTAACAATATGCTGAAAAAAGACTCAGTACTTAAATGGATTGTCAAGTCCAAGCAATAATTTGAATGAATCAAACAAGCCTTAACAAAAACACCAGTCCTTATAAGTCTTGACATTAAAAAATATTTCATTATTTTCTCCTTTGCTTCAGAACACACTATTGCTGCAGTTTTACTGCAGAAAAATGACCAGGGCTATGAGCAGCCCATTTTTTTCTTTAGAAAGTCACTTAGAGATCTCACTTTAAAGTATAACATAATGGAAAAGCAGGCCCTAGCTTTAGTAAAGGCCATCAAAGACTTTAGAGTGTACATTCTTTATTCCCATATTATTGCCTATGTTCCAAATGTAGTTGTACAGGACATTCTAACACATAATGGGCCTGATGGTAAAAGAGGCAAGTGGATTGCCACAATTTTGGAATATGACATAGAAATCAAACCCACCAAACTCATAAAATGTCAAGGTTTAGCCAAACTCATGGTTGAATAAAATTGGCATGCTTTAGATATTAATTTTATTGCCAAAATAGATGATCAGGAAGAGATGGCGTCGCCAGAGATCAGTGAAGCCTTTTCAGACTCACCATGGTATGCAGATATTGTATTTGTATTACTAAATTTACAAGTTCCTCCTGGATTATCAAGAACAAAAACTAGATTTTTAAAATTAAAGTCAATAAGATTTTGTATCATAGACAATGTACTTTTTTGGAAAGATCATGGTGGAATTTTATTGAATTTTTTTCTTAAAGAAGAAGCTGACAAAGTTTTGGAAGAATTTCATGCAGGTGACTGTGGAGGACATCTCTACTGGAATACTATTGTAGACAAAATCTTGAGAGCTAGTTTTTATTGGCCTACTTTGTTTGCATATGTAAAAAATTATGTGACCTCCTGTCACAAGTGCCAAATCTTTGAAGGAAAGAAAAAGTTGCTACCCATGTTCTTAAAACCCATCTCAACAAAAATTCCTTTTCAATAATGGGGTCTTGACTTCATTAGTGAAATTCACCCTCCATCCTCAGCCCAATGTAAGTGGATTCTGACAGCCACAAACTATTTTACTAGGTGGATAGAAGCCATACCTTCTAGGTAAGCCTCTGACACTATCATAATCTCCTTTCTAGAAAACAACATACTCTCAATATTTGGATGTCCCCAAAATATTATCACTGACAATGCAACTGCATTCAAATCCAAAAAGATGATTGAATTCTGTCATAAATACCATATTAACCTTGGCCATTCTATTGCATATTACCCTCAAGGTAATGGCCTTGCTAAATCCTCCAATAAAATCCTTGTGAACATCATCTAGAAATTACTAGAAGACAACAAGAAAACTTGGAACAAGATGTTAGTTAATGCCTTATGGGCAGATAGACTTACCACTAAGAAATCTATTGGTACATCCCCTTACCAACTTGTTTATGGAATGGATGTTATTTTTCCATTTTCCTTGGGAGTACCTGTAATGAAAATAATCCAAGAATTACAAGTTGATACTAATGACATTCAAAGAAGGATTAACCATACCATACACTTGCAACAAACCAGAGAAGAGGTTTATCTTAAGTCTCAAGTTGTCCAAGACAAGATTAAGAAGATTTTTGACAAGAAAAGTAAAGAACATGATTTCTATATAGGTGAAAAAGTTCTAAAGTGGGATTCAAGGAGAGAAGAGAAAGGTAAATAAGGGAAATTTTATTTCCTATGGAAAGGACCTTATGTTATTTATGGTTACAGAGGTAACAATGCGTTATTTTTGAAAGAGATGGATGGATCGGATCTGCTAGGTGGACCTGTCAATGGAAAAATGATGAAGCATTACTACTCTTCAGAATAACAAGTAGTTAATTTTGTTTACTTTAATCATTGTACATAACATCGCAGATTTTAAGATTGGATTGGATGTTTTTCCTAACAAATTTGAAGCTCAGAGAGAAGGCCCTAAGATTTGAAGGATAAAATATCATAAGTATGAATAATTGTAGAGCTCAAAAAACATTTTCAATGCCAACAAAGTCAGAATTCACAGGCTACTAGTCTCAAAGTTCTTGACATTTCACCAGGAAATGTCATCCCCATGTGGAGCCACTATTAGGGTCCTATAATAATAGGATTCATAATTTTTTAATTGACTTTGATTAGTATTGTAATATGTACATACTTTTCTTTTTGCAATTTTTTTTTCCATATTAGAAAATAAAAAATGTAAAGAGGGTAAAAGTCCTAAAATAAAAATCAAAGGACTTGAAAAGAAAAATATCAAAAAGTATAGAAAAATGGACACCAAAAAAAAAAGAGATAGGAATAAGACATGAAAGTGATGCAAGTCAAAATGCCCTTACTAGTTACTTTTTACTGCAAAATAAATGATTATGTGCAGCTTGTTTAAAATGCCATAATCCATGATGAGTTAAATAGTTTAATATTGACTTTTTCATGATTTAAATTTCATGTTTATAGATAGAGAATAAAGATCTTGCGAAACAGTTTAATCTTGGTTGATCAGTAGTTAGGTAAATAATAAATAAGGAGCTCAACAGTTTAATCTAAGCCCTTGGATGAAATAAGGTAGAATTAGATAGTTTCATGTTTTAAAAGAAAATGAATTTGCAAGCTCAAATGCACCCATGCAAATAAAGGAAAAAATGGTAGAATAGCGTATGGGTAGGAAGAAAGAAATTTCACAAGGAATGGATAAACATCATTTGGAAAATTACTAATTTCCCTCCCAACTATGTGTTCCAGTACTATACCCTTTACTTATAAAGACTCAGAGCATTTCTCTGACTTTTGGTGGGACCAGACCCATGTCTTAATGACTGATTGGCGCCAAGGTATTGAAATTCCTCTCATTAAAACCCTTCCCCTGCATAAAAAAGAAACACCTTTTTCTCCTTGCATCATTCATTTTCCTTTATAAAATCCCCTTTTCCTAAAGTTTAAAACATATTTTACCTAGGAAAAGTAAAACCCCCTTGACTAATTCCCTTTTTCATACAAAAAAATCCCAAAAAACCCACAAAATGCTATTATCCTAAGTATAATTGTGAAATGTTAAATATGGGGCCACCGCTATGAAAATCCTGCCCAAAGACATAAGTTACACTTTACTTAGTGTATTGTTTATTCCCGCATACACTTCATTATTAACATGTTAATATAATGTATTAGCTCCATATTAACACTTTATCTCGTAATATATTAATTCATTTTATATTAAATATCCCAACCCATATTTTACATTTTATCCTATGGTATATTTTCCCCACGTGATATATTCCCCTCTCCCCATAGGTTTAAACTATCCCTTTTTATATTAAACCGCCTTAGGTTTACATTACACCTACATGCATTTCATTTGTTAAATAAAATTAAAACCCGCCTATCCCATTTCACATATAAACTTTATGTTAAAACTATGTTTTAACGTATAAATTCAATCCTGCCACATTAAAAAAATCTCGGGCCCCACGCCCATTACCCAGTAGCTTAGTCATGTAATCTCGACCATTCGCTCCTATTCGTTAAATCCAATGGCTCAGATCTCTCATTGCAAATATCTTGGCGTGGTCTTTAAACAAAATAAAATTTGTGATAAAAGTTGTTTAGACCCTTCCTCTCTCCTCCACGTGTCGTGGATGTATTGGATTGCATCCATTCAACAAATACCATTTACCATCTTTCAACGATGCAAAAAATACTCAGCGGTAATTCCTTCCCCTGCGCCTAAACTGCCCATGATTTGAAATGACTCGTAATTAATGTGATTACTATTTAAATCAAATTCATTATAAAAACAACTTGATGTGTTCATTTCAAACCTTCTGTTTCTCTTTTTGCTCGTAAAACCATTCCAAACTGAGAGAAATACATTTTCGCTCTTGTTTTAGTGGATAAAACAATAGAATTTAACCAACTTCATTGATGTGATCACTCAAAAGCCTCCAGACTGCATTTAGAAGGTCACAACAAGCTTTTGAAAGCTTTCAACTCCCATCAAATCCTTTTTCTGCGTCAAAATTCCTAAATTCACATGTATTTTTAAAGAAAAACACCTAACCATCCATTAAAAGAACCATATTGTTGAATTGAAGCCTTTTTAAATCCCGTGCCTAAGAAACAACCATATTGACTCATATATTCATCCTTGTTGTAAACTTGAGAATTTCACAGTTTTTGAAGCTATAATCTGTTCTTTAAAGAAAAATTGAAGAGAATTTAGGTATCTGTAGACTTTAGAAGCCCTCTACGTGATTCAAAGCCTTTCTACACTGCTCAGAAGCCCCTTGGCATAAGCTTTGACTATTTTAGGATTGTTTTCATCAAAGAAATTTGCAGAAAAACCCTGGATATATTTTTCTGAGTCTGTAAAAGTTAAGAAATTGGTTTTTAAAGAAAAATTGACTATTTGAGCCAGAGTAACCCAATTATACCCTTTGCAGTCCAATATTAACCTCTGTTATATTTTAAAGGACCTTTTGTAAACAGTTGAATCTTATAGAAGTGTGTCCTAGACCTAAAAACAGAGTTTTAAAGCGTCAAGAGGGGTTAAACTCTTAAAAACAAACCTATCAATGGCATCCAAAAGTACAATTGTAATCAATCCACTACAACCTCTTGTTGTAGATGTAGAACATACCCCATTGGCTGATGCAGACTACAAAATCACAGGTCCCGTAACTAAATTTAACCTCCTTGAGCTCCACTGTTGGAGCCAAGAGAAATCCTTGGACCAAGTAGACGATGTGCTTATTTGGGAATCTAATTTTCCCAAGTATGTTGTTCCTCACACCCATCAATGCCCAAAAGCCATCATATTGTGCCAAACTCATTATTCCCTAGATCAAAGAGAAATTTCCAATGCTGAAAAAGAAGTATTGTTCACAATAACAGCTGAATCCATAAACCAAATGCTTCAGTTGCAGCCTAAGCCCAATGAAGTCCCTTTGTCTATGGAGGCTCTTAGAAAGTTTTATTTGGAGTTATATTTTCCCAAAATATTTCAAATATTTCAAACATTCATGCCCTTCTATGTATAAATCCCCAAGCTTAACCTTCCATATTCATCTTCTAAATTCCTAGAAGGAACAAGACACATTATATCATTCCTTACAAGTTGTCAAAGTATTTACCAATGAGGTTGTTTGCTTTAGAATATATAAGATAGATTTTGAACTTAGATTCAATAAATTTCTTGGCTGCTAAGAAGAAAACACAGTTTAAATTGAAAAACCAAGTGGGTCCATTTATATGCAATAATAGAGAAGTAGGTATAGAGGCAGAAAAGCATTTGTCAGAGTATAAATTCAGTAAAAAATTTCTTTGGTACTATGATCCTTATGGTATAATAAGTAAAATGAGATTAAAGTGTAAATTGACTCCCTACATTCATGAGAAAAATCCTGACATTCATAAATTTTCTAACTAATCTGAATGGTTAGAAAATACACTGGTAGAAGTTGATCAACACCATGATACTAGTCACATTCTGCAGACTCCAGCTTAGGAAGATAGAGGAACACAAATAAATAGGGAAGAAGGCTCATACACTGTTGAAACTACCACAGAAACAAAGTTTAAACTAAGGTACAACAAAAATCCCAAGAAAAATCTAGCAAATAAAGAAAAAGAAACAATTGAGGTTATAGAAATAGAGGTTCTAGATAAAGACACTGTGCCTCCCACAGTGATTGTAAATGAACAACAACCTGCTACTTCCAACACACAATTGATCCAAAAACAATAGAGTGTGGAAGTATCATCATCAAAACAGACAGAAGATAAAGATATGGAAATTAAGGAAAGGTATAAATAGATCAAGGCTAAGAATAAAATTTATTCTCAATACTTGAAACAGACTCCAAGCATACAAAACAGGTTGCTTTAAGGTTTTGATTATAAGAATAATAAATTACTAATGATAGTGCTACAACCTATAGTGAAAACTCCTAAAACAGCAGCTGACTATAAAAAGGTTGATTTTGAAGTACCAGTCCAAGACATTCATCCCTTGGACTAGATTTAATTGCACAAGAAAAGTTCAGAAATGATATATTCTACAATGAATACAAAAGCAATGAGTGTTCAAAAGCTCCAAAATGCTTTAGCAAATGTGAAAGATCAGCTCAAGGTTGAAAAAGCTTCATCATATGCTAAAGACCCCAGAATCAAATCTTTAGAGGAGTTAGTGATTGAAGTGGGTTATGACCCTTCTAATGTGAAAGCTGCAAAAGAACTAGTAAAAAAGAAAAATGTTGATATTGCAGCACTCAGAAAAAAATTGAAATTACCCCCTACAGAGCATCCACGAGCCAAGGAGATTGTACAGGAAGCAAATCAAAAGGATGAGATGATGAATCTCATATTGCAAATGACAACACAAATTAAGGAAATGGAGATTGAGATGGACAAATTAGTCCAAGAAAAAGAAGTTGTCAAGGCACATAATTTCCCTCCTATTGTAATTTCTGTGGTGACAACAACAATGCCATCCACTCTAGCAGAAGAAGTAGCTCCAAAGGTTCCATTGGCTATAGCAGTTCCAGTAACTTCATCTACCACTTCTGCCACTGATTCTTCTACTACAGTAGTCCCGAAATCATATGAGGCCATCAAATTAATAAAATAAATGGAGGATGTGTCCATACAAAACAATGAAATAAACAGGTTGAAGGAGAAAATCAAGAATCTTGAAGATGCCAAGAAGCTAGCACAAATTAATGCTAAAACTGAAGAACAAAAGGCTAAAAGGTTAAGTGAACAACTCAAAAAGTTAGAAATAGAATTGACCTTAAAAAAATCCCAAGGCACATATTAATAATCAACTATGGTCCAATATCATTGAATCAGTCAATGATACTTGGCCATCTATACAGGTGATTTATGAACAGAAGGATTTACTCAAAACAACTAAAGAAGAAATACAGAAGACCAAAGAAGAATTAGGTGTCAAACCTGAAGAAGCATTGGAAATTATTAAGTTCCTCAATTCTAAAAATAAGCAGGAATTGGATGAAATAGGAATAACAGACAATACATAAACCATTCTTGAGTTAAGAAAAGTTATTTCCAAGAAAAATTTGATGAAACTATTGGAAGAAAAGTGCCAAAATATGGATATAGCCATCACAAGATTCATGGTGAAATTTGACACTTTGAGGCAAAAGGGCCTTCCAAATATTCTAGTAATCAATGATAAATTGATGAAACAAGAAGATTATAATAAAAAGATAAGGGAATTTTCCAAAGAACAAGTGAACAAATCATATTGGCAAGGGATTCCAATAGGTAAAGTTTTGCACAAAAGCATTGAAAATTTGTTTTATTTACAACATGAAATAAAGCACATTTTTGTGGTCAAGCCAACCTTTTCAAAATACATTGAAGCTAATGAAAAGTTTAGGAAACTCATGAAGATCAAATTACCAGAGGCAGAATTCTAGGAGAAGCTAACAGATTTGCTATAAAATAAGTTTGCAGTAAGAAAAAATGAAAAACAAAGCTGTTGTTTTTACTACACGGTAAACAAATTTTTAAATAGTAAAACAATTTTTAGCAGTCAAAGTGTATCAGGTTAAAGAGTATCAACAATAAAAGAGTATCAGATGAAAGATAAAGTTCGAAACTAATTTAAGATCAAACTTCCAGCGTGAGGGACACCTCAAATGCCTAGCTGCAACCCAAATCCAAACAACAGGCTATTTAATTTCAATAAATAGGACAGTTAGCAATTTGTTAGGCAGCTCTCACTATCTTTTTGCAAAAAAATATTTTATTTTCCAAGAAAAATTCCTAAGATGGTTCTAGGATATTTTGTACTATTTTCTGTATAAATACTTCATCATTTGAAGTATTGAGTGTGGATTAATTGCTGAAGATTTCTGTAGTCTTATTTTTTGAACCTGAAGGGTTTTTTTGTATCAAGTTCAAGTTAGCAGACTGGATCAAAGGAAATAAAGCATCATGTTATAGGATTCATGTGTTGGGCCATTTAAGTGAAGTATTTTCTCATGTTATTTGTCAATTTTCTTACATTTTCCATTAATTCATGAATGTGTTCTAAATTTTAATGTGAAATTAGGAATTGTTATTTCAGAATTTGTTAAAAGCACTCTATTATTGATTGATTTTCATTTAAATGTTTTCTACTGATATCTAGACTAGGGAACCCTTAATTTCTCCCTAATTTCGATTGACCTTCACCTTTTCTCTCCTTATCTGGATTAAATAACCCTTAATTTCTCTTTATGCTGATTAATACCGTTTCACCATCAGCCTTTGAAGATTTAAAGTGACATTGTTATCTTGCCCTATGAAAATTTGTCTTTAGACCTTGATCCTGATATGTTTGCATGAGACATTGACTACATCTACCCAATGGGTTACAGATCTATAGCTATCCATCTCATTAAGTGAGTTTCCAACCAAACCAAATCAAAACCCCAAGACCAATTTGCCTTATATAACTAGCCTAAAATTAGATATAAAAACAAAGTTAAATCTTATAGGGAGAGCCCTCTCTGAGCATTAGGAAGGCTAGATCCTAAATCTTAAAAGTAGGTTTGTGGTTACCTCTGATATTCTTTAAACTATAATAAAAAATATCACAACTTTGAGAATTATTAGAGTGATAACACACAACAAAATCCTCTACCTTTCTGGTGTTTTCCTCCAATTTCTTCCTGCATTTATTTACAATGTTAGCAGTCTTTTCCATAGGCATTTACTGTTTCTAGTTTTTTTCACACTTTCCAGTAGCCACCATGCAATCCCAAAATATACAGTGTTTCCACCAATGTCCCTGGAATATGAACGATGAACATGGAGTGTGGGGGGGGGGGGGGTTTCATGTAATGGTCCAGTTTAAAGTCTTGGAGAATCGCAAGAACTTGAACAATTGCTATATAACCATAAGAGGCAGAGTGAAGGTAAATTCAATGGCATATAATGTGTGTCATTATTACATGAATACATTCCTTCGCTCACATAACCAGATATATAAATGGGGCAAAGGCCATCTGAATTTCATTTCAAAAAAATTGATTTACAGTATATGTCGTTCTCGTGGAGAAGATAGATGTTGCACATCTGAAACATGGCCACATAAGGATCTTATTGCCACCTTAAACTCTATTTGGTAGAATTAAAATTTTCGTTGTCACAAAAACAATAAGTGGATTTCAGGGTGGCCTATGCTAGTAAATGGTTTTGGGCCTAGGGGATCGAAATGCTCCAAATGATTCCATGTGATCACAGGTGGTTTTTGTGAAAAAAAGACTTCAGACCCCCCAGTTGTTAAAGCTCAGATGACCTTGGGGGGTCTGAAATGGAATAAAAACCATTGATTCCATATTTACAATATTTTCCATTAAAAACTGCCCGGACATTATCCTTGCGCTTCTTCATCTTGGTGCTTGTTGTTTGACCTTTGACTTGCATGGCCGATTGGTGAAAGTTGCCTTTTTTATTAGGCTCAAACTTAAATTTTGGACCTTGGGGACCAAAATGCTCCAAATGATGCCACGTGGTCATAGGTGGTTTTTGCGAAAACAATACTTCAGACCACCTAGACTGCTAAAGCTCAGATGACCTTGGGGGGTCCGAAATGGAATGAAAACCATAGATTTCATATTGAAAATCTCCTCCATTAAAAACTACTCAAACGTTATGCTTTCCCTTCTTCATCTTGACGCTTGTTGTTTGACCTTTGACTTGCATGGCCGATTGGTGAACGTTTCCATTGTGATTAGGCTCAAACTTAAATTGTTATTTATAACATAACTTTAATTTTAAATAATTTTTTTCATAAAAATATACAATTATATTTTTATAAAAATACAATTGTTTTAAAATTAAAAATATTATTAAAATAAAAAAAAATCAATAAACCATTCAAAATCATAAGTAAGTAAATATATGTCTCAGCATTTAGCCAAGAAGGAAATTGGAAATTTCTATAAAAAAGTTGTAGCTTTCTTTGGTGTAAGAAATAGCTACAACATTGGCTTCAACTGGGGACTCCCTCCCCCTTTGGGACGCAGAGAACTAGTAGACCAGTTGCCTTAAGTGTTGGGCATGGATTCATGACATAAAATTGTGACCTAAAGTTGTGATATAATCCAACTGATACTCCCAACTGAACACTGCAATCATGTGACCTGCTTAGAATCCTTTTCTCAAAGCATGATGCAAACTCAAATTTGAAATGAACTGAATTTTGAAAATCAAATTTATTTACATATTTCTCCATTTTCAATAACAATGATTTGACATGAGCATTGTTTTCTCTATTCCTATATTCAAGAAGATGATATATAGGCCTTGACACAAGTTCTAGATATCACTGCAAAGAGTTTCTAATTGAATAATGTCCATCCCAAGTGAATGAAGAAAAAAAACATCATAGCACTTTAGAATCTTTCTTTTAATATTGGTTGTCATCATAGCTCATTGTTCCCATCCAATGCTCTTCACAATCCTTTGGTTCACCAGCAATTTTTCAACTTTGGATTAGTTATGTGATGTTCGATAAATGATCTTCAAAGCTTCATTAAAATGGCTTGATCTCTGATTTGTTGCCAATACCTTTAAGTGTTTCATGGCACATCGAATTTTCAAGGTTGTTGCAACTAAACACTATATCCTTGAAAACATCAACTTTTCCATCTATATGTTGTGCAAATATTAAAGGGTTTATAGTTGAGAATTTTTCAATATCTAGGCTTCCAAATTAATTCGAGTAATATTTTCTATTTTTATTTTTTGTCATTTATAATACTCTCAACAACGCCTCTTTTATTTTCAAGCATTGATGTAGAAAAAAATTGAATGATGATGTCCAGCCTAGATAGGCTTTCTTCCAAGACAATTGATGTAAGTATGAGATCAAACATATGACCAATGTAAACAAGATTACCTGTATGCATCCTTTGTCCATTGTTGATTATTCCTAGTAGAAAAATATAGATCTTGAAACAATTAAGAAAATCTCACCAATACGTCCAACACCATTGCCTAGAAATAATTACTCATTCACTGCCTACCAGCTACTTAAAATGAAACAATCCTTATGTTGCAAATTGTTGGGCATGGATTTTGTGGTAACTTGTTAAATAATTTTGCATCTAAGAGCAAACTTGTAACCTATGACTCGTATGCTTATAAGTAGCATGCCCAAAACAGTAACCAGTTCAAACTGAAACAATCCACACACTACACACCAACCACTAATATACTCACTCCTACTATAGTCAACTGCAAGTATATATATTAAGTGTAATCTAACTTCCAGTACAGCCATGTGAGGATTGGATAGATTGGAAAATCGCCTTGCATGCAACTGAAAATTTGAAAAATATATGCAATTTGAAACCCAAAATCCATTACCAACAGATGCTTGCATGTGAAGTTTAAAATTTGCATCCTTTGTGGAAATCTTAGATTTATGATCATGACTCAGAGGAAAAAACATATATTGTTGACTACAAATATCAATGAGCCTTTCACAAACACAGCAATAAAAGAAGTTGATATCTCAAAACAGTGGAATCGCCATAGAGACAAAGTGGAGACACTGCGTGAAGGAATTTCAACCAATATCAAATGCCTACTCCATGTTCACCAGCAAGGAATAGATATAATCTTTATCATTCTCTAGGGAAATATATCTGCGTTACTTCACTCCCTAGCAACAGCGCCAAATGTTGTACATGTTTCTCGTAGCTAGTTCTTGGCTTAAAAAACTATGGTGAGAAACCAAATCTGCCAGCCTTTAGGTTCAAGTTGACCCTTGAACCAGAGGGGGCTCCCTCAATAGTTACGAGGCCTCGTTAACATTGTTCATTGTCACTGGATAACAGCCTATGAAGCACAATGGCCAAATTTATGATTTATTTGGGCGGTTGATTATGATATTCCAATCCATGTTCATGAATAAAACCCTCCCTTGCAGATTCCTTGGTCAAAGTGTCAGCATTCTAACCTGATAGAATAGCATGAATTTTCCAAATAATTTGACAGAATAATATAAGGATATTCTTGATAATTAAGAAGTCACACTGAATACTTAATTAACCAGACAAATTTGGATGAATGTAGAAGACTTCTATAGCCAAACAAAACACATTCAGAAGAATGATAGAAGAAAACAATTAAAATATGTAGAGGAACTATCTTAGACAAAGAGTCCAATGAACTAATATCTTTAAGTGATTATAACTTTGCAGGGGATTTCAGACAGGCTGACACCCAACATTATATTACCTAAAATATCATATGAAACCTTGAACATATGCAGAAATAGACTATGAAAGTACTGGAAAAACATACAAGAAACACAAATTCTGTCAAAATTTGGAGCTTGAAATACTTCAACTAGGATTTCTGGAGGAAATTTTTACGAAGCTAAAAGGTTTTGGCATCAAAATCCAACCCTTCTTTATTACAAATGAAATAATATATAGACTAGATCTCTCCTAAATTGTTGTAATGATTCTGGAATAAAATCCTGAATAATAAATAAAATTAAAATAACATATGCTGGAAACTTTGAGTTGTTTGCAAGTATTGTGCTTTGAAATATAGAAGTGGTTCACCACCTACTGGAAATCTGCAAAATGATCCTCTACTGCTGATTTCATGCCATAATATGCCCATTTTTTTTCCAACTTCCAAATATACCCTGTAAATATGGAATTGTCCCTTATCTACTGATTTTATGCCATAGAATATGGGATCTCTGCTTGTAGATTTGATGACCAAATGGAATCTAATAATTGGTTGATTAATCCAAAAAAACTAGATCTCCAAATATGGGATGATATTCCTTGGATGTTCGATTATTTCTTGTATTTGAAACTAATGTAGATGCTTTTTCATCCTATTTGAATTTCTGGATTTGACCTTCAATTGTAGGATATTCATAATTTTGTATTTTTTACCCATTTGAGGAGAATTGAAATTTTGTTTATACCATGGTGTTATATGAAATCTTTTTGAGGACCATTCACAATCATATGCACTTTTAATTCCAGATGCTTTATATGGAAAATATTAGGAGCTTGAGACATTTAGTATTAATACATGAAGGAGTTGATGAAAGTATTAATATGTTTTGATGGTATGACATTGGTTCCCTGAAATGTTGAAAATATAGTCAAGCAAGATTGTTCTCAACTAATGTTGGTGTTGGGCCAGAATTGTAATCTACGGATAAATTATGCTTCCCTAGACAGGTGATAGTCTAGAACAACAGGTGAAAGACTATACTACCATTTCTCCTAACTCAGAATAGATACACAGAGAGGATTGGATGCTTACTTGTTCAGTCGCTTCCAAATGGCTCCTTCTGTCGCTTCTGTTGCAGCTTCAAATTCAAGCGGTTTGTGAGCTGAATGCTTCCTACAAGAAATAACACTGAAATAGCAGAAGATGCCATAATGTAGATATCTATTCAAGCTAGTTAGATAAATCAGTAAAGCATAAACTACATTCATCAACCAAGATCTCACAATATAGAACATCTAAGTTAATACAGATGCATGTAGGGAAAAATAAGAAGTACTCTTTATTGATGATAGAAGGAGAGGTTACAACCTATTTACTGATTTGAAGTGACCTTCCAGCAAAGTTCCCAAGCCTTATCACAGCATAAATATCTCCAGCAGCAGCTTCACAAATCTAGCTCTCAATTGAAAATTCACCAGCATTTCTCTACTCAAATTCTTCCTTCTCAAACACTTAGATCTATGTTCAATTTATAGATGAACTGTAGGTTGTTTTGCAATCAATAAATTTCCAAAAATAGGCAAGACATGTTTCCATTCATGTAGATGTCAAATGGACACTTGGATCTGAAGCTTGACACATGTGAACTCTTCTAGAAGGCACTGGCCAAGTGGAGATTCCGAAACAATGAGAATTTCGCTCCCAATGTGACCAACGCACTTGTGAATGGTAGGAAGTGCTTTGCAGAGCAGCCTTGCATGGGGATACCTGCATATGAAACACACTTAATCCCCTTAGAGCCTGCATTGGTGAGCTCTCATATGCTATATAATAAGCTTCGAACCATGGAAACCCTTGCTTGATGAAATTCTTTCTTGATTTGTCTTGTTTCTTGTCTTAGGGCATATAGCAACTGAAATTATAGGAAATGATAGACCCTTGATCATTGGTCTTGGAGATGATGCCCAGTTAACCAGGTCATTGGGAATGGTGCCTAAATTGACCTATAACAATTTCCCCCTAAAGCATGAGATCCAAATAATAAGAACATTTGATTGAGATTATTTACACTGTGATGAGTCTGGAAACGAAGCGGAGTGGTCATCTGCATCAATCTTACAATACATTACATCATGATATATCCTCTTTTGATCATAATTGCTAAGGGTAGGCATTCCCATAGTCAGCACATAAAACAATCTAATAGAATGTACATAATTCATAAAGTCGTCTACATTGGAATGTTGCCCAGATGCAGACATGCCTACAGATATAGCCTCATGTTTGGATGAATCTGTATGTAAGGTCACCATATAGATGATGTGTACAACAATCCTGAAATAGCAGCCCGGATGGATGAAACTAGATCTGGGGTTTTCTTATCTCATTCACTCGATCATTTGGGTACAAGTCTAGCCATGCGAATATATGATTTGTCGTCAAACATGGAAAGACATCATTTGATTACCAGCCAATGATGCGAGTTGTTAACAAATGCAAGAGAACCACCATTAATTTCAATGGCCATCAAGGTATTGCAATACATTTCCTAAGGCGTGAATAGATGATTTGATGTCGAACGGCAAAAAAAATCTTTTGGTTAAAGGTCTGGAAGCGAGGATCTTGTCGATGTTGTAACAAGCCTCATGGTACTGGAATCTGATGTTTCTAAGTGAACTTCTTGGATATTGATTTGTTGTCGACAGGAAGTCACCTTATTGCAAAATAGGAGTTACTGATTTCAGAGATAAAGGTATGACTTGATATAGAAATTTTCAGGGATGACGGTCATGAAAATGAAGGTTTACGAGTATTGCAGATGGATGAGTTTTTAATCACTGGATGACTTCTCTTGAACATATCGGCGACACTGTGATGAGTTGGCAGCATTGACCCAAAACTGAAGTGAAGGTATGATGAACCATAGGTGTGAATGAACCGTCAAGATGATTACCCAACCCAAACAGTCACGGACATGGAGTGAAAGAAGTGTCATGTTCAAGAGTGACTTGCTACCAAAAAGAAAATTTGCTTACTTTTCCCAAATTTTCCCCGGTCATTTGTCGACCAGTACCTCTTTATTTTTTAACAAGCTTGAGGAGGATAACATTTTCTTGATCTATAATTCAACCCTTCATGCGAATAAAGTATCACTATTTAATAATTTAACAAGTCTAGCGATGAATGAAACTCGATTCTTGCCATGATCGACAAGCCCATCGCTATTTTATGTTTTAATGAGCTTAACGACAGTGATAGCCTGGTTCTTTTTCATATTTAGAGAGTCTGAAAAAGAGGACGAAAGAGAACTCCAAAAGTACTTTTTCGTAAATTTGTCACTCAGATCCGAAAAAGTGTTAAATAATATCTGAGAGAACCTCTTTAGTCATGTTTAACCAAGGTATTCCTTTTCATAAATAATCCATCTCAGTCTGGAAAAGGGTTAAACTTATACTGAGTATATATCAATTCATTTACTTTAACGATCTTGAAATGACAAGTGCTCGGCAATCTTTTTACATTATCGGAGTCTGAAAAGATCTGAAAGAATACTCCAGGGGTTCCTTTTTCACTGTTATCGAAGCTCAAAAAAGAGATAAAAGTGCGCTTCAAATCCTTTTTCATTTTTAACAAAGCTCGAAAAATAAGGAGAAAAAGTATGATTTGTGGTCAAGTCATTCTTTGAATAAATCTGCACAACTAATCTTTTCGTTAGTTGTATTACCTGTTCAGAACAACATCAAATGGATTAAAAATACCTGTTTTATGATAAAAACAAAATAAAACTATAGTCATAGAAAAATAATTAAATGACTATAAAAAGCAGTTTCACTATTCATTTTTACCATTCCATAGTTACCATTTTCATTTTGGAGCTCTGAACCTGATTTTTCCCCTGAACTTCATTCATTGATTGCGGTTGTTTCTGTGGACAGATTTCGTCATCGTTTGATCTAGGTTAGTGCCATGAACCTCCTCTTTCCTTCAATATTCATTTCATTCCCATTCTTTGCAATTTTTTAGGGTTTTGAGGCCCCTAGGTTAATTTTTGTCCAAAATGAGGGCAACGCACCCGTGAATGTCTAAACCTGCGTTGCATAGCAGGTACAGTGAAGGGTACTTGCATGTGCAACGCACTGTCTCAGCCCAGGGAGTGCGTTGGGCGCACTTGAAGTTTTTGGTTTTCATGTTGTGTCCAAAATTTGCCTAGTATTTTGCAATGAATGGTATCTAATGGATCTTATGGTTGATTTCAGGTTTCCATCAGATTATAATGATGATTGCATGGAGAAAAATAGAACATGAAGAACAAGATATGATTTCCTTAAATGATCTGGGTATTGTAAGAGCCTTAAGAGATTGTGGGCTAGTTAAGTACTTCAATTTTTTTGGACTAAGGCAAAAAATAGAACCCTTCGAGTTCTTAGTTCGAGCATGGGATCGATGATAGAGGCATTTCACATAAAAATTCAAGTGTTGTCCATAACAGTTGAGGATGTGTATTTTCTCATAGGTTTGTCGAGGAGAGGTTTGCCCATTTCTCTCACAGGGTCTACCGTTGGAGGAGAGACAGTGAGGGATTATGTTATGCAGTATTGCTATCCAAGGTCAAAACCTAGCAAAGATGGAAAAATAAACATCCGAGATGTCAAGGATTTTCCTTTGAGAACCATCCTTTTCACAATTTCTAAACTTGCTGGCACCATTACACTACATGTAGCGAACAGATCATATATGCAGTATGCGCTAGAGTGCTTAGAGCCAACAGTCTTGAACTGGTCTAAAGCTATTCTATCTTAGATAAAGGAACAACTGAATAAAGAAAAGGGAGGAAGGAAGAAAAATTTCAGTTATGTTTCAATCCTTATCTTCTTCGCTTTGGAACAGATTCCACTGATGCAACCACAACTTGTAACATTAGATATATCTAGTCCTAGAGATCCTCGAATGCAGGGATGGGTAAAACTCATGGGTCAGCATGCAGGCCGATTGATCGTTGTGTTCTCTACTACATTCTTTGCCTGGTTCCGGCGATAGATCATTGCCATCGATGAGTATGCATACACATACGTCGATTTCTGAGGAGATCTAGATTTAGTATTACCAGAAAGCGCTCAGTGGGGTGCAATGGGTAAGAATGATTCAACCATTTTTTTTTTATAAGGTTTATACAATGTTTTTGTGTTTTTATTTCTTTCCAATACTAAACTAAATGTTTAATGTAATGCAGATATTGGTCACGTTCAACCAGTAGAGGAACCAGAGCGCAAAGCAGATGCGCCAGCAGAGAGGGTTGTTAGGAGAGCAGTCCTTCAAGACCTTGATATGGTTGAGATTCTCGCTGAGCTTCAGCAGCACACAGAGGGATTAACCTTCAAGATTCCAGATTGCTGGCTTGAAGAGTTACCCATGCGACTGTAGCGACACACTATTGGGGTTCCTAACCGTTGGATGCGGTTGCTCCGTAGGATTGTTAGATCTATAACATGTTACCATGAGCACCACTAGTTTACTTGTGATATTTTACATACATTTTGAGGTCAAATGACCAGTTTGTCTTGGGCACAAATTTTGTAAAAAACCTATAAATATCTATCTATGTGTTTTCAGAGTTTTTCCTATGCTTAATGTGCAATCCTATTCAATTATGTGAATTTTTTCTTTACCTATGTCACAAATTTCTGTACAAAACTTGATTAGCTAATGAATCAGTTAAAGTGTTCAAATTTCTGGAAATGTGTTGATATTGAATGAAATCAAAATGTCTTTCCAAAAGTTGAACTCTTAGGAACAATCTAAGAAGTGTTGGATTTCTAACAGAATAAATACTAGTAAGTTGAAGTAACACAAGTTGTGAGTCTAACCTTAAGATTATGTGGTTAATACCAAATGAAATGGCATCAGAGAGAAGTTCGATCAACATGCTATACTCAGCAATATTGTTCGTCGATCTACCAATACAAATCCCTTGAAAACTCACTAACTCGTCGTTTGGAGAGAAAATGGCCCACGCTGCAGAGGATAGATTCTGTGTACTATGACTAGCACCATCAGCATATCCAAAAAATGGTTCTGAAGATTCAGTCATCTACGATGAAATGTAAAGAGGATTACTAACGTCAAGAAAACTCTAAAAAGAAATTAAGATAGTGAATTCAAATCAACATCATATAAACAATATAATACAAAAAATTACTACGCTCATGATTAAGCATAGTAACATTTCAAATACAACCCATTTCTAGGTTGTGCCAATGGAATTTCATCGTAATCAACTAACTCGTAGGCACCCTTAGCAAGAACTCTTTTGACAATATAGGGGCCATGCCATAATGGTTCGAATTTCCCTGTACTTATTACATTAGCTTCTTGATCGTAAAGAAGGACCAAGTCACCCTCTGAGTAGATGCGAGGCTGGACATTTTTTTCGTATTGCGCCTTTATATGTCTCTTATGTGCTTCATTGGCCAATTGGGCTTCCCAACGCGTTTCATCTAGATGGATGAGGTTAAGGAGACGCGTTTCTTATTCTAAGGTGTCAGGTAACAAGTCTATCGCGAGTTTTAATTATGATATTTCACATTGGATTGGTAAGATAGCTTCCAGACCATACACCAATTGAAAAGGGGTAAATCCAGTTGCATTTCTCACCGAGGTTCGATACGCCCACAAGGTGGAGTACATGATCAAGTGCTAGTTCCTTTTACAGACTCCTATCATTCGTTGAATCATTCATTTAAGAATTTTGTTAATATCCTCAACTTGTCCATTTGATTGTGGATAATAAGGAGTAGAATTATCATGTGACAATCCTAACTTAGCAGTCAATTCAGACATCATATGTTTGCGAAAAAGCTTCCCATGATCCGTAACTATAGCCTGTGGGACCCCAAACCATGCAATAACATGGTTGAAGAAAAAAAATGCAGTTGTTTGTCCTGTGTTGTTGAATGTAGGCATCGCTTCGGCCCATTTGGTAAAATAGTCGACTGCGACAATAATATAACCATGCCCCCCAAACGAAGGAGGGTTACAGGTCATGAAGTCAATACCCCATTTCGTAAATGGTCCAACAGAGACAATAGGATGCATTGGCGCTAGTGGTTTTCAGTTTTAATGGTCAAAAATCTGGCATGCATGACAACTTCTGACTGTGAGGATACAATCTCAAAAAAAAGTAGGCCAAAATTAACCGGTGCAGATTATCTTCTGTGTGGTAGCATATCCAGATAAATGCCCACCACAAGCCCCAACATGGCAATAATTTAATACTTTTTCGACCTCCTCATGAGTGAGGCACCTCCTTAAAATGGTATCGACACCACGATGATAAAGTGTACCGCCGACGATCAGATAATCTTTGGCTTGGTATCGAATACATCGCTGATCAGAGCGAGAGGTATTAGGTCGAAAGGTTTGGGTTTGGAGATAAATGATGAAATCTCCATACCAGTGATTAGATGATCCGATCAAAAACAAAGACTCGTCTGGAATAAATGGTTCCGACATAGTAGGAGTACTATCAGAGGGAAGGTCACAAAGAAGCTCAGGCAAAACTAAAGGCTTCTTTAACTTGGATTTGATGAATTCCAAATCAAATTCTTGCAAAATGACAATCCATTTTGAATATTTTCCCCCCAGCAATTGACGTGATAAGATGTAAGTCATGGGGTTGCAATCCGAAACTATTGTTGTTTTTCAGAGCATGATATAATGGCGAAATCTTTGGACAGCTTGAACAGTTGCCAACGCAAGATTTTCCACGTACGAGTACTTAACTTACGTATCATTGAGATTATGACTCAAATAATAGATCAGATGTTCAATTCCATTTTCTACTTGGACCAAAACCATAGCGATGGTTGTTTCAGCCACGGTGATATATAGGAAATAATCATTTTGATAATTAGGAGGATACATTAATGACGCTCAGAAAAGATGGTCCTTGACAGCATCAAAAGAAGCTTGCACAAATTTGTCCCAATGGAAGGGAACCCCCTTTTTCAATAATAGAGTAAATCCTTTAGCCATTTCGGTGTAGTTTGGAATGAACCTTCTCAGGAAGTTAGCCTTTCCTTGAAGTTTCTGTATCTGAAGTAAGTTTGATGGTACGGGCAAATCAAGAATGGGTTGTACCTTCAGTGGATCTATTCGAATTCCTTATTTTGAGACTACGAATCCGAGCAATCGACCAGAACCAACACAAAACACACATTTGTGTGGATTGAGGTGTATCTTGTAGTGTCGGCAGCGTAAGAAAATGGCTCTCAAATGCATCGGGTGATCAGTCCGTTTTCGTGAATGCGCTAGTAAATCATCTAGATATGGTTGAAAATTGTGTTTGATGTCGTTGAAAGCATAATCCATTACTCTTTGAAAAGTTTCCCCAGTGTTCTTTAAACCAAACGGAAGTTTCCTATATGCGAATGTGCCCCAGGGACAGATGAATTTTGTCTTATGTTGTTAATTTGGGCGGATATTGATTTGATTGTAGCTGGAAAATCCATCCATGAACGAAAATATTTCACATCCAGCACAATCATCAATAATCTGGTCAATAAAGGGAGTAGGATAGTTGTCTTTTGGACAAACCTGATTGACATCCCGATAATCGACGCACACTCTAATGGTCCCTTGCTTTTTCATAACAGGAACGATATTGGAAACCCACTCAGTTAGTGGAACAGGGTAAATGAAATCAGCACGCAAAATTTTTTCAACTTCTACTTTGATGGCAGCGAATTTCTTCGGATGAACACGACGAAGCCGTTGACGCACCGGTTTGACATCAGGATACATATTAATAGTGTGTTCAACTATAATAGTATCTATGCCTTGCATTTCCTTGTAAAACCAAGCGAATACGTCATGAAATTCAGGAAAAAGAGAGTGATATGAATCAAATTCTGATGAAGAACAAGATACATCGACATGAATATTTTCTACAATGCCAAGTTTAGTCGAAATATCGATAGAAATCGTTTCTTCGATATTTGATAAATTTTGCTCAGATTCAATTGCATTAATCGGAAAATAATTCGAAAGGAAAGTTTGGATGGATGGGTGATATAGTTCACTAAGATTATTTTCTTCATAATCAGGAAGATGGGAACAATGATGATAATCTTCCCATGGTTCTCCTTCTGACATCATAACTTCCAAAATATTTTCATCTGTCAAAAATTTTGAGGAAAATGGATCAGATGGAGTACCAAAATCTAATGAACGATCAACCCAAACACTCGGCGATGTTGATTTCAGATTTTCCACCCAAGAAAAATAGATTGATTGCTATTGTAGCTCAATAGGGTTGGGCGGTAAAACATCATCCAACATAGAAAAATCAGAATCACCCGTACTCTTCCTTAAGCCAGATGGAGTGGAAGAGATCATGTAGCAAGTCTCTATGCTTGCAATTTCTGTCGACGTCGCGGGCGGCGGTAATGCAAAGGTTCCCATAAGAGTGGAATCCTTTAAGAGTCCTACACCAATGTTCTGGATTTCTAGTTGGGGTAAGTGAATATAAGGAACGCTTCCAGTTACCTGCGAAATGGAGGCAAAAAAGGATAATTGATTAATGATTGTGATTGTACCTTTATGTGGAAAGGCAATCATTCTAAAGTATGTAGAAACAATAGTAGTCATTGCATATACCCATGGTCTTCCGAGTAAAATATTATAGTCAAGTGGTTCGTCAACAACCTCGACATCAATACTTACTGTTTTTCCCCCTAATTAAACTTGCAGGTTATTAATAATACCACAAGGTTTATATGTTCTTCCATCAAAAGCCTTCAACGTCATTGATGATTGTGACAATCACGGCGAGCCAAGTGACTTCCAACAGTTTAGAGACATAATGCATGTAAATTCTCCCTCATCAATAATAGTGCGATGAAAAAGGTGATTGAGAACATTTACTTGTATGGAGAATGCCAATTCTGCTGGTAATTGTGGCACACAGCCAGTATGATTAAAGACGACAAGATTAGAATCAGTCGGATCAATTCCACCAATGGCCGACAATACAGCCTACTTCTGGGAGGGAAAATTTTGTAATACCTCAAGAGCAGACATAGCTAAAGGGGATTGAGCCAAATCTTCAACTATATTATAATTTTTTGCAGCTCTTGTTCGAGGATTACATGTCGATTTATGAATTACTCCCTTCAGTGTTTTAATTGTCAATTCAAGAATAACAGGAGGTGGTATTGATTCATTAGATGGATTCTTTGTCGAGGTAGTAGGTTGATCAGTGGCCGGACTACCATAGTCTTTATTCCACGTTGACACCAAAATATCTTGTGAAGGTTTTGTGGTGGATAACATTAACACTTGGGAACTAGGAGCTAGATCCAGAGCAACCAAATTAGTGTCCAGATTTGGAAATGGGTCTGTCAACACAGCTGATGCATGAGAAGTCTTGATGATTTTTGAGACTTCAACACGGTGAGGACAATCCCTAACAAAGTGTTCCTCGTTACAGATTATGCATGGATAACGAGGTTTCTATGGTCCATATGGTTGATTATATGATCATTCCTGCAGGTTATAAGTTTGTTTTTTCTTTGATTTCCCCTTTTTCTTACCTCCTGGTTGCTTGTCACTTTTGCCTTTGTCAAATGACACGACATTAATTTCGGAAGTAGGAGCAGGATCAGATGCAGTAGTGTGGTGTGTGTTTGCAGTGCCTATCAAGCTGTCTTCGGCATGAGAGTCCTTTATTTGAGGAGGAACATTGAAATTAAATCTCGGCGCATTTGGGATTTTTTCATATAGCGTGCCAGACTGAGTATAAATCAAATCTAAATATTGAACACGAGCGATAACTTGCTTTTTTGTGACAACGCCACCTTTAGCCACATCCTCAGTTAAAGATGGTAATAGGGACTTAATGAACCATTCAGCAAGGAGCTGATCGGGAACAAATGTCTTAACCATTCATCGATGACGATGCCAGTCATGAATATGATCGGAAATGTGAGTAGCATTAGTTTGTTTGAAGTTGGTCAAGAGTTCCAGTTTCGTATCTGTTCGGTAACTGGAAATGGGTCAAAAAGAAAGTAGCTAAGGAAATGAAATTATCAAAAGAAGCTCTAGGTAATTCAATGTACCATTTAGCAGCCAGACTTGTGAGCGTACGCTAGAAAAGACGTAATCGAACAGAATCATCATTTAGGGAATTTGATGAACACCATAAATGATAAGTCATGACATGAGTCGACGGATCTTCTCCAGGGTTTCCATTGAATTTATGAATGTCAGAGGGTAATTTATGAGGTATCACCGACCACCAAGGAGCATAATTGATAGGATCATTGGTTAACCGGTTTAAATCTGGTAATTCCAAGGTTGCAACAAAAGGCAACTGTCTATCAAGGTCAGGTTGAGCATAGCCAGGGTAAGATGGAATTGATTAGGAAACAGGTCTTTGAGCACCAGCATATGGAATTTGATGCTGGTAACCTAGATAGGGGTTGTTTTGCATAGAAAATGCTTGTGACTTCTGTTGACCAAAACCTGGATATGTTACTTGTTGAAATGAAGTTTGAGGCATTTGCGCCTGTGGTTGCCAAGGGGTCTGTCCACCAATATTATAACCCAAATTAGTATAAGTTGGATTCGGTTCATATGTATAACCAGGTTGCATTTGCGACATCCCATAAAATGGTACACCATCTTGTGAATAAATGATCCCTGATACAGGTTGTTGTAAATTAACCAAAGGATTTTGAGTCTGTGGACCCAACATTTGATGATATTGAGTTGAAGAAATTGCCTGATAAGGTTGATGTACAATATTTTGATTCTGTAACAGGGGTATAGATGTATTAACAAGTGGTATTGAAGTGGGTGTAACAGGTTGAACCGGTTGATACAAGTGTACAACCGTTTTTGGTTGGATAGGCAGAGTGGGCTGCCATTTACAAACATTCATGTCAACATTAGTTTGACCAAAATGTGACTGAGTACTATTGTATTGGGTGACCAAAGGTTGACCCCTAGCATAAGGAGGATGATAAGACGAAAAATAATTTTCTCCAAATGCTGGGAGTCCAGTTGATATGGTACTTAAAGGAATTGACCCATAAGGACCGACTTGATATTGGCCTAATGATGTATGTAATGAATCAAGTCGTTCAGTACTAACTATAGGACTACCAATTAAAACACCAAATGATGACATTGGTAAAGACCATGGTCTTGAAGATGTACCAGATAAAGTGCTAGATAATAATTTGTAACCTGTTGGGACCGAAGGGCCACCGTGAAAATATGACTCTGGTGAGGTTGTGAACATCGATGGAGTAGTGAGGGTAGGAGCTGACATAATTGGAACAGCAGACCCAACCGAATATGTTGGTTCATACATGGTTGTATGACCAAATGTATATTCTCCAAAATCAACAGGAGATTGAATGGAAATAGGATCAACAAAAGCAGATGGAAATGATTGAGGAAAAGACTAGTACAGGTAAAGGTCTCCCCCAAAATGGGTTGGACTTAAAGGTGTATCATCTTGTGGGATTTCTTCAATCGTAATTAAACCAGGAGGAATAACTTCACCGTCAGGCCCAAAATATATTTCAGATGGTTGACTATGTGATATAGGAGTTTCAGTGGCTACACAAATTTGTGGGATGACCAAGGTAGGAACAACTTCCGGTTGTTCGACTTCAGGATTCAGATTTTATAGCAAAGAAGAGACAGGATCTGGATCAATTTGTGATTGAACAACGTCGGGTCTAGGAGGTATGGTCTCAGCGATTGAATGGATCATGACCATGGGTAGCTGTGAAGACTCTGTTTTGACAACAGTAAACGAATCGGGATGTGTGGAAATAATTTGAGCTAACTCTGGTTTATATGATTATGTTTCTCCAGAGGTACGGATGGTACTTGATTCGGAATATTGTGATCACCTTCGCCTACCATGTAATATCCCAAAATTAGGATTTTCTACAAAAAATGGAATATCTTAAGATATTCCAAAGTTGGAGCTTCAGAAAATCATGAGCATGGAAATGTAGAATATCTCATTAGATTTAAAAGAACATCTCACCAGCAGATTTAAGAACCTCAGCAAGAATATGGCCTATATCCTCCTTCCCTTGTGGGGAAATGCAGTGATATAGGGCATAAAACAACTGTATTCATAAAATAACGCAATAACAGTGGATACTGGGACTTGGATCCCTTATTTTAGACAATATACAACCCACTTGCAGATTTGGAGGTGAAACAAATGAATCTAGCTATACTAAACAGATCTCCCCAGCTCAAGATAGCTTGAAAACACCCCGATCCCATGACTTCTCTACAACAGAATTTCTGAAGACTGTGAGAGCGTAATTTCCATGAGGGTTTCTACAGAAAATGATGGCATAAGACTGATATAGAGATTATATTAATCAAATAGTAGAGAAATGGAGGTTTAACCTCTTTTACACAAAGAATAAAACACCCGGCAAGGGTTTCCAGCAATATACATGTACAAAAAGCAGCACTGCAGAAAATAACGCAGTTACTGCATCTATGTATTAAACATGGTTGAATATGACATAATATAGCTGATCAATACAGAAAAAATGGCCCTAGGCCCTTCTTATTAGATCTACCGGAGGGAAATAACCACCTCCTCCTCAAAGACTAACACAAAATCCAGGGGTGCAACCCTGCTGCTACTGTACCTGCATAAAAGATGCAGTTTCTGGAGATGACTGCACTGTAGATGTTTTTGGTTGAGTGGCCCTAAGCCAGATCATGGAATTGAAGCTCATAACCTTCCCTTTAGTTCCTTTAAGCAAGCTTATCCAAAGGATAGGATGGAATTCCCGCACGAGAATTCTTTGCACTAAGCAGTGCTGCAACCACAGCTAAACAACTGAAGCATGAAAGTAGTCACAAGACCAAAGATATTTGAATACTAAATGATCTCCTTGATGCTATCCCTCCTTTTTATCCTTGGTGATCTTCCTCACCTTGGACCCCACACATTGTTGAGGTGACTTCCTAGTGAAGATTCCTCCTTCAAAACTACGTTGTCCTTGTTGGCTTCCCTCCTCTTCTAGCAACGTTGTTGACTTGGTCAACTGGAACTAGTGCACCTGTAATGCTTCCTTTCACACTGAGGGGTCTTCAATCCATCTCTTCTTATGTGTGCCTAGCTAGTTTACTTGGGTGATCTCTTCCTCCTCAAGAATGCATGTTGACTTAGTCAAACTTGACTATGTCCATATCTATTTTTCCCTTGTTCACACCTGAAAGTGTAAAATCCAGCTCCTAAGGTGATCTCCTTCCTCATTAAGGTTGAATTTATTCATATTTTTATTGTTCATGGGCCTCCTTACCCATTTATCCCTTTCCTAAGTGAAAGTAGCAAAATCTAATATTCCAAATTGCTGGGTGAAAATTTTGGAATATTACAATCCTCCCCTCTCAAATGTTGCTTGTCCTCAAGAAACTGCAAAGATAGGACTGAAGAACCTCCTCTTCTCCCCCTACAGCATCATGATATGATGATCTCCCCCAAAGAATAAGATTTTGTCTCAACAATGAAACCTCATAGTGCCTCTCCAAGCAAAACAAATCAGCATTTGGTGCACATCCCAAATGGTTATCATCATGCAAAAATAACATACTCAAGGAGACAACTATGTGCTATCTAGAGGTCCTCTCAAGGCATGGATTTTGAAGTGCATTGGAAACTCTCATTCCCAAATTTAAACTCCACCCCCAAGCTATCATCCATGTGAAATGAGTCACCCTCCAATATGGCAACTCATGTAGAATCTCCTCCACCTTTGGCTCCTGAGGTGTAGGTGGGCCGAATAGATGAACATGATAGGAAAGAAGGCCTATCCCATGTTGTCCTCCTCTCCACTTATGATAAGTGTAGAGGGCATGCTGATCTTGGGCTGCAACATGATTGCCCCCCAATGGCAAGAAGAAGATTGAGTCTCCAAGGACCCTTCCTCCAAAGTCATGAGCCATGCCAACCCAAACCATTCCATACAAGATGAATGGCACATCATCACCATATGGCATCCAAATTAGAAATGGCTGAAAGTTATGTGTAAGTTTGGATGATACCAAATGTTTTCCAAGTGGATATCATGCAGTCTCCCCAACTGTTGTTTGAGAATTTCATGTGGCAAGTGGTTCTGCAACAAGTTATAAGTTGTGTATGTTTGCTCCTCCAACATGGGGAAGTAAGCATCAATGTATATCAGTTGTACATAGACAAAACAACAACACACTTGCCCAATATCATGTATAGATGGGCTAATATCATTACAAACATTGGCCCTAAAGTGACCATGAAACCCAAAAATACTCTTGCTCTCTTGTGGAGCAATGCACTGCTCATATATGGTGAGAAGATACAAATATGCAATGGAGTAATCAACAAGTAAAAAAATGTATTTCTTACCATGCATGGTGAGTAGGCTGAAAGTGAGGTCCATGTATAAGTTCCCACATGAGGATCTCCTCATAAAAATTTGCAAGAAGAAGGGATACATATACTCCTTGGAACACTCCATCAACAAGAACACACTCCCTTGTGACAACATTGTGGGCCTTAGTAACAAGGCTCTTGTCACTCCATGACCTCTTCCTTTGACATTCCACATGCCAAAGCCATCCACCATCATGATGCTATATGAGAAGATCTTCTCCCGACATGGAAGCCTCTCATAATCCTCCAATGCTGAAGGGTAGCCTCCTTGCACCATGAATGTGCCTTCCTTATCTCTAGAAATATCATGAAAAGTATGGGAAAATTTCTGCCCACACTCTCCCAAGAGAAGCCACAACAATAATGACTCTTGCTACCCTCTCACACCTCCATCATACAAAGCATGAGGTTAAAATATTTTGATTGATGTGAAGAGGATCAAATCAACATGATACACCCAACCTCTAGGCTGCCATATGATGTTAGTGTCCTGCCAACTGTCTTCCACCCTCATACCCTTAGGACAAGGATATGCCTCATGATGGCCAAACTCTCTTAAGAGTAGCCAATGCAGCTTTGCCTCTTGCTACCCTGTATCATAAATTTGCAAGTGGTTCATCAACCTCTTGCTCTCCTTCCACATCCACTCAACCCCATGTGGATGCCTCCTATCATTCTTCATCTTGGCATTCCTCCAGTGAGGGCTACCATCCTCTACAACCAGTTTCTCTTCTTTGCATTTCATGAAATGATGGAATGCATTTCCTTGGAGATCCCTTAGAGAAGATCTCATGTCCATAACCATCTTGAACCCATCAAGTTCCAAATTTGATAAAGGCAAAGCCTCCTCACTGTTATTGTTTGGAAGTGTTGCTGGTCCCTCCAATGATATAGTTGCTGCCTCATATTCTATCTGATGTCTCAATTCAAGGATGAGCATATGATTCTACATAAATTTGTTTGGGATCAAGTTCACTCCATCCTTCAAGAAATCACACCCCACCCTCACATGTGGTGTGAAACCCATCAGTGGCCCATTAGGAGGATGTCCCAACCCTTCCTTGATCAAACCAGGGTTGCACAGCACAGTGCAATCATGTTGTCCCAAATGAGCAGTGTGCAATGATATACAATTCTCCATATGATTTGCTGAAACAATAGGAGATGAAAAGTTAGGCATACCTTGATGAACTTTAGGAGTATCTTGAATGGTTGTAAGGGCTTCTACCCCCAATAGGTTGGCTCCTCCAACTGAAGATGTTGAGGGATGCTCCCCCATAGCTGTGACAACGCTAGTACAAGTTTCCTCAAATGGAGAAGAGGACTCCTCCTTCTCTGACCTTCCATTGTCAAATCTCCTGATTACCTTATGAGTGAAATCAGAAAAAGTAGATGCCCTTGCATGTCTTACATGGCTGGATCACCAAGATCTTGTCTTACCCTTCAAGTGCAACGCGGAGATTTCCACAACCTCTTTTTCCACTACTAGATGTAGGAGCAAAAATGCCTCTATTTTCATCACCCAAGTCTTTGTTGCACACTTGAGTGATCCATCAAATGTGGAAAACATGAATCTGTTGCCTCTTATCATTCTCTTACTGCATGGTCTTCTTTCTTCTCTTAGTTGAAAAAACCGAGGAAAATCTAGGGTCTCTCTGAAAGCCCTAGGTTGGCACTTGTATTTTTCCAAATACCCACTCAGGATCTCATGTTTTAAGTGGTATTATTGCTCTCCACTTCCTCTATGAGAACAAGAAGTGCATGCATCTTCTTCTTCCTCCTGAAACCTTCTAGGTGTCTCATTGCAGCTTTCTCCTCCTTGAAACCCTCTTGGAGTTTCAGTGCATTTCTCTTCTTTCTTCTTAGATCTGAAAATCGATGAGAGTAATCTCATCCTCCCCATCATTTTGTTCTCCTCTTCTTCATATCTTCTGATTGGATCTGAAATCCATAGGTTGAGCCAAGATGGCATCTCTGATACCACTGTAATATCCCAAAATTGAGATTTTCTACAACAAATGGAATATCTTAAGATATTCCAAAGTTGGAGCTTCAAAAAATCATGAGCATGGAAATGTATAACATCTCATTATATGTAAAATAACATCTCAATAGTAGATGTAAGAACCTCAGCAAGAATATGGCCTATATCCTCCTTCCCTTGTGGGGAAATGCAGTGAGATAGGGCATAAAACTGTTGTCTTCAGCAAATAATGCAATAAAAGTGGATAATGGGACTTGGATCCCTTAGTTTAGACAATATAAAACCCACTTATAGAGTTGGAGGTGAAACAAATGAATCTAGCTATACTAAACAAATCTCCCCAGCTCAAGATAGCTTAAAAACACCCCGATCCCATGACTTCCCTACAACAGAATTTCTGAAGACTGTGAGAGCGTAATTCCCATGAGGGTTTCTATAGAAAATGATGGAATAAGACTGATATAAAGATTATATTAATCAAATAGCATAGAAATGGAGGTTTAACCTCTTTTACACAAAGAATAAAACACCCGGCAAGGGTTTCTGGCAATATACATGTACAAAAAGAAGCACTACAGAAAATAATGTAGTTACTGCATCTCTATATTAAAAATGGCTGAATATGACATAATATAGCTGATCAATATAGAAAAATTTCCCTAGGCCCTTCTTATTAGATCTATCAGAGGGAAATAAGCACCTCCTCCTCAAAGACTAGCACAAAATCCAGGGGTGCAACCCTGTTGCTATTGCACCTGCATAAAAGACACAGTTTATGGAGATGAATACACTGTAAATGTTGTTGGCTGAGTGGCCCTAAGCCAGATGATGGAATTGAAGCTCATAACCTTCCCTTTAGTTCCTTTAAGCAAGCTGATCCAAAGGATAGGATGGAATTCCTGCACGGGAATTCTTTGCAATAAGCAGTGATGCAAACACAGCTAAATAGCTGAAGCATGAAATTAGTCACAAGACCAAAGATATATGAATAGTGAATGATCTCCTTGATGCTATCCCTCCTTTTTATCCTTGGTGAGCTTCCTCACCCTGGACCCCACACATTGTTGAGGTGATTTCCTAGTGAAGATTCCTCCTTCAAAATTGCGATGTCCTTGTTGGCTTCCCTCCTATTCTAGCAGCACTGTTAACTTGGTCAACTGGAAATAGTGCACCTGTAATGCCTCCTTTCACACTGAGGGGTCTTCAATCCAGCTCTTCTTATGTGTGTCTATCTTATCCTTGTTTATATTGAGCTAGTTTACTAGGGTGATCTCTTCCTCCTCAAGAATGCATGTTGACTAAGTCAAACTTGACTATGTCCATATCTATTTTGCCCTTGTTCACACCTAAAAGTGTAAAATACAGCTTCTAAGGTGATCTCCTTCCTCATTAAGGTGGAATTTATTCATATTTTTATTGTTCATGGGCCTCCTTACCCATTTATCCCTTTCCTAAGTGAAAGTGGCAAAATCCAATATTCCAAATTATTGGGTGAAAATTTTGGAATATTACATACCAGAAGTAACTTCTGGTGGTAAAGGTGGTTTTAAAGCTAATCTATGCAAACGATGGGGGGTAGGATTTTGTTATTCCACGATTACTGATTTATTTTAACCAAAAAAGAAAAAAACAAAAAGAGGGTAATGCTAGGCAAAAGGGTTTACCAAGAAACTGTGAACTACAGAATACCTCCTGGCGAACCAAGAAGTACGGGCAGGTAATATCCTTGAATGTTGTGTTCAGTGTATCACAATTTTAGGGCGGCCGACTCGGTTCACTATGGATGGATAACACTTAAAATTTGTCCTCCCAAATATACCCGAAGGTACATGGAGGCCCAAGTCCGTATTAGCGCTGTCTGATGCGAAACTGCACAGTGAGAGCATCCCTTTATACTTATCATACTATAACACCGCCCGATATACCCGAAAGTACATGGAAGAGCTGCAATATACTTACGTACGTGGAGTGAGGTATCACACTCAGAATGTATCGCAGACAATTTAATGACAGCTGCTATGTTTTACGATGCCGGAACATGTCTCTAGCCTAGATCTTCTAAATGTTATCGTTATGGTTCCAAAGCGTTGTTAAGTAAATTGAGATTTATTTTATGTTGATCTTGCTTAACAATTTGCCTTTCAGGTTCACCTCGATGATGTATATGAAATTCCTAAAATGCAAGCTAAGAATGATAAACAAACTTTTACTTTCAACCTTTTCAATGAAGAACCTAGCTACTAAGGGAAGAGAGCAAATAATTTGTGAGCAAACAAATCAATGAACAAAAACAAAATCAATGAATCACAAACTAAATGCAGATTTCCTAATGTTCCTTTTACAAAAAACACACAATCCTACATGAAAATGCAAGTTTTCCTTTTCATTTTCCTTAATGTTATGAATGCAGAAAAGAAACTAGGTGCACTAGATCAATAATTCAAATTCTTTTTACTTTCGAGAAACGAAGAATACAAACAACAATTTCTCTTTTGAAGGAAAAACGAGGATTTCAACAACAATTTCTCCTATCAAGGAAATGAATATTTTATGACAGTTTCCTATTTTGAAAGAAAATGATTCTTAATGCGACCATAAAAAATACTTTGAAATCAACTTTTCAATGTTAAAGAAAAACTTTTCTAAACAAACATTGAACAAATTTTTAGCCAAAGGAGGAAGAAGTATATAGAGTCACTGGTCAATTGAGCATCAAACTTTTCAGAACACAGCAACAAACAAAACTGAAGCAAGGTGAAAAGTCAAATTCAAGGGAATTTTTTCACTTTCAGGAGTCAACACAGTCTCCAAGGGGAGATAGTGCTCTGCAACACAAGCTTGGAAGGGAGACAGTGCTCTGCAAAGCACTGTGTCCAGTCTAAGGGTGTGTTGGGCGCAGTAAACAAGGAAAAATACTACTGTTTAACTCACTGTATTTGCAAATTAAGCTCTAAAAAAGTCTAATCTTTATGTGTAACATCTACTGGGTGGATAAACAAAGCAAATCAGAGACTAAAACACCTAGAACTAAGATAAATTATCCGCAGTGGAGTCGCCAGTTTTTTGGGCCAAAATTGTAATCTACGGATAAATTATGCTTCCCTAGACAGGTGCTAGTCTAGAACAATAGGTGAAAGACTATACTACCATTTCTCCTAACTTGGAATAGATACACAGAGAGGATTTGAGGCTTACTTTTTTAGTTGCTTCCAAATGGCTCCTTCTGTCACTTCTGTTGCAGCTTCAAATTCAAGCAGTTTGTGAGTTGAATGCTTCCTGCAAGAAAGAACACTGAAACAGCAGAAGATGCAATAATATAGATATCTATTCAAGCTAGTTAACTAAATCAGTAAAGCATAAACTACATTCATCAACCAAGATCTCACAATATAGAACATCTAAGTTAATACAGATGCATGTAGGGAAAAATAAGAAGTACTTTTTATTGATGATAGAAGGAGAGGTTACAACCTAGTGACTGATTTGAAGTGACCTTCCGGAAAATTTCCCAAGCCTCATCACAGCATAAATCTCTCCAGCAGCAGCTTCACAAATCTATCTCTCAATTGAAAATTCTCCAGCATTTCTCTACTCAAATTCTTCCTTCTCAAACACTTAGATCTGTGTTCAATTTATAGATGAACTGTAGGTTGTTTTGCAATCAATAACTTTCCAAAAATAGGCAAGACATGTTTCCATTCATGTAGATGTCAAATGGACACTTGGATCCGAAGCTTGACACATGTGAGCTCTTCTAGAAGGCACTGGCCAAGTGGAGATTCCTAAACAATGAGAATTTCGCTCCCAATGTGACCAACGCACCTGTGAATGTCGAGAAGTGCTTTGCAGAGCAGCCTTGTGTTAGAAAATAAAATATTATGGAGCAATGCAACACATAAAATATGCGGAAAATATAAGCACACAAAACACATAAAACCAGAGAGACACAGATATACGTGGTTCACCCAATTTGGGCTACATCCACCCCGAATAGCCAGTCCTTCCTTTCTATTATTCAGCAAAAATGAAGAGACAAAACCTACAACAAATCCGCTGTAATATCCTTTGTTCTCTCTCACAGTCTCCCTCTCTATTTCTCACTCCGAGAATACACATGTCATACACAGCCGCAATACAATACCCTAATAAAAGCGAGGGGTTGCCTTCTAGGGCAAAAAACTCTAAACTAAACATAACTTATACCATCAGATCATTTGCCTAATGAATGGCCCAGATTGACTAGGAATTACTATACTTTTACAAGGCAATTTTACATATGTTTTTAGCTTCGGGGGCGCTGCTCCCAAAAAGAGCTGTCGCCCCCCCTGGATCCCCCACGGCAGCGATTAATTTACAAGCGGAGTTTCCACCCCATTTAAGGTGCAGGGGTCCAATGCTGTGATACAAAGTAAACAAGATAATCAGGCTCCACACCCAACAATCTCCCACTTGGAGACTGATTGTAGCAACTCCACCACTACTTCATTTGCTGGACAATGACTCCTCTTTGGACTTGGATGTTTCTCATCTTCATCGTTATCCTTGAATACCAATTGAAACTGAACACATTCTCAGTTTCTCCCTGGTTACAACTTTTGTTAGCATATCTACAGGATTCTGGCTAGTGTGTATCTTTTCCAACTCAACTCTCCATATTCCAATATTGACCGTATGAAATGGTACTTGAGATGTATGTGTTTAGTCCTGGAATGAAATGATGAGTTCTTTGCAAGATGAATGGCACTTTGGCTATCACTGTATAACGTGCCCATATCATGCTTTTTACCCAATTCATCCATAAACCTTTGTAACCAAATTATTTCTTTACTAGCCTCTGTAGCAACAACATATTCTGCTTCTATTGTTGAAAGTGCAACAACACTTTGGATTTTTGAAACCCAACTGACAGTTGTTCCACCTACAGTAAATACATATCCTGTTACTAGTGCTCCTCCTGTTATCTCTGTCACCTGCCATATTTGCATCAACATATCCCTGTAGAGAAATGTTTGAACCACCAAAGCATAATGCTTGATTTGTGGTACCTCTCAAATATCTGAGAATCCATTTTACTGCCATCCAATATTCTTTTCTTGGATTTTTCATGTACCTTCTTACAACTCCCACAGCATGTGAAATATCAGGCCTTGTGCAGACCATTGCATCCATTAAGCTTCCAACTGCTGATGCATATGGAACTTTAGACATATATTCCATTTCTTCTTGGGTCTTGGGGCACATCTCCTTACTAAGTTTGAAATGGCTAGCAAAAGGTGTACTAACTGGTTTTGCATTCTGCATATTAAATCTTTTCAACACCTTTTCTATGTACTCATTCTGGGACAGTGTTAATTTGCGATTTTTTTTTGTCTCTAGTTATCCTCATACCAATGATTTGTTTTGCAGCTCCAAAATCCTTCATTGCAAATGAATTTGCCAATTTTATTTTGAGCACATTTATTTCCTGCATGTTAGACCCTGCAACAAGCATGTCATCTACATACAATAACAATATAATATAGCTACCATCATTTTGCCTTTTTAGATAAACACAATGATCAGAGTGACATCTAGTATAACCTTGTTCAGACATAAACTTGTCAAATTTTAGATACCACTGCCTTGGAGCCTGTTTTAAGCCATACAAGCTCTTCTTTAAACTGCACACCAATTTTTCTTTCCCTTTGACTTCATATCCTTCTGGTTGCTGCATGTATATCTCTTCCTCCAAATCTCCATGGAGAAATATTTTCTTTACATCTAACTGTTCAAGATGTAAATCTTCCACTGCTACAAAACTTAAAATAGTTCTGATTGAAGTCATCTTAACAATAGGAGAAAATATTTCATCAAAATCAATACCTTTCTTCTGTGCAAACCCCTTCACCACAAGTCTAGCTTTGTACCTCTGTTTTCCTCCATCTTCTTCCTTCAGCCTGTAAACCCATTTATTCTGCAATGTAGTTTTACCTACAGGCAACCTGAATAAGTCCCAAGTCTGGTTATGCATTAAGGAGTCCATCTCTTCTTCCATGGCTAGCTCCCACTTCTTCCTGCTTTCAACTTGCATTGCTTCTTCATAACATTCGGGTTCACCAGAATCAGTCAGCAATAAATAATATAATGAAGGAGAGTATCGTTCAGGGTGTCTACTTATCCTGGTAGATCTTCTAATACCACTTTCAGGTGTTTGAGGTGCCTGCTGCTGTTGTGGTGGTTGTTGCTGCTGTGGTTGTTGATTATTATTATTTTCAGACACCTTTACTTTTTTAGTTATCTCATCAAGAACTGTGTATTCCTTGTTTTCTTTTTCCTGTTTCTTTTCCTGCAACTGATTCTTATATAAAACCTTTTCATTGAATATTACATCTCTGCTCCTAATGATTTTGTGACTTTCATAATCATATAAGCGATAACCAAAATCATTAACACCATATCCAATAAAGGTACATTTCTTTGATTTTGCCTCAAGCTTTGTTCTATTTTCTTTATTAATATGGACAAAGGTCTCACAACCAAAAGGCTTTAAAAAGAAGTAGTTTACCTTTTTACCTATCCATGCTTCCTCTGGAATACCACCATCCAAGGAACTTGAAGGCCCTCTATTTATTAGATAAATAGTAGTATCTACAACATCTGCCCAGAATTGTAAAGGCAATCCCACATGCAATCTCATGCACCTTGCACACTCCATAATTGTTTTGTTCATACTTTCTGACACTCCATTTTCTTGTGGTGTTCTTGGAACTGTCTTCTCTCTACGAATTCCATGCTCTAAACAGTACCTATCAAACTGTTTGCTGCAATATTCACCTCCATTTTCTGATCTGAGACACTTCAACTTCTTTCCTGTCTCAATCTCAACCAAGGCTTTCCATTTCTTGAAAGTATCAAATACATCTGATTTATTCTGAATACAATAAATCTAGGTTTTTCTAGTTGCATCATCAATGAAAGCAACATAATAACGAGAGCCACCGAGAGATGATACCTGAGCAGGTCCCCATACATCTGTATGCACAAGCTCTAATTTTTCGTTCTTCTTTTCTTTCCCAACTCTGAGAAATCTGACTCTCTTCTGTTTTCCATAAATGAAATTCTAACAGAAATCCAAATCAACATTCTTCAAACCTGACAACAAATTTGTTGAGTAAGAATCTTCATCCCCTTCTCACTCATGTGTCCGAGCCTATGATACCATAATGTTGTATCTTCTCCTTTAGAAGTTAAATCATTAACAGAGTTAGAAATACCATTGCATAAATACAATGTACCAACCTTTTCTCATTTTGCTATTACCAGGGCTCCTTTGGTGACCTTCCAAGTTTTATCTGTGAAAGTTGTCACACAACCTTCACCGCCTAACTGCCCTGTTGAAATCAGATTTTTCTTTAGATCTGGAACATGCCTTACCTCCTTTAATAGCCATTGGTTTTCATTCTGCTGTTTTACAATAACCTTACCCATTCCAACAATTTTACAGGGTTTATCATCACCCAAACGAACTTGTCCAAAATCTCCTTGAACATAGTCATGAAAATATTTCTTATCAGGTGTGGCATGGAATGAAGCCCCTGAATCTACAACCCAAGAATGAATAACATTTTCGAAAGAAAGAATCAAAGCATCTTGTAACACATCACCTGTCACATTTGCTTCATGATTGTTTTCTTATTGTGCATCTCCTTCTTTTCCCTTCCGAGATCTACAGTCTTTCTTTAGGTGTCCTTTCTTTCCGCATTTCCAGCACACTATCCCCGATCTGGACTTGGATCTGTCTTTCCTTGATTTACTGCGATATCCCGAGCTCTTTCCTCTTTCCATTCTCCTTCCCCTAGACTCTTCACTCAAAGCATTACCCGATGACTCACCGGAGCTTTTCTGTCGCATTTCCTCGCTAAGGATAGCACCGACAACATAATCAAACTTTAAAGTACTAGATCCAGAGACATAGTTACTAATGGCCATTACTAAACCATTCCAACTCTCTGGCAATGAGCACAAGAATAACATAGCTCTAACTTCATCGTCAAAGTTTACCCCTACAAAACTTAACTGACTGGTAACTGTATTAAAATCATTTAAATGGTCTGCAACAGATCCACCTTCCGACATCTTCATATTAAATAATCGTTTCATAAGAAATACCTTGTTTGAGGCCGAGGGTTTTTCATATAGTTTCGCCAACGTCTGCATCAAACCCTCTGTTGTTGTTTCCTTCGAAATATTGAAGGCAACTGGCGCCGCAAGGCACAACCGTACTGTTCCGAGTGCCTTTCTATCGATAATGTTCCATTCTGCGTCTATCATGGCCGCCGACTTCTTTATTTTTCTACTCAATGGTAGGTACAGATCTTTCTGATACAGATAATCTTCCATCTGCATCTTCCACAGCGGGAAGTTTTGGCCGTTAAATTTCTCGACCCTAAACTTACCATCTTCTGCCATTGCTCCCACTTGAACCAGGAACCCTTCTTTCCTGCGAGTTTATCAGCCAAATATACCTTCGGCTCTGATACCAGTTGTTAGAAAAAAAAATATTATGGAGCAATGCAATACATAAAATATGTGGAAAATACAAGCACACAAAACACATAAAACCAGAGAGACACAGATATACGTGGTTCACCCAGTTTGGGCTACATCCACCCCGAACAGCTAGTCCTTCCTTTCTATTATCCAGCAAAAATGAAGAGACAAAACCTACAGCAGATCTGCTGTAATATCCTCTGTTCTCTCTCACAGTCTCCCTCTCTGTTTCTCACTCCGAGAATACACAAGTCATACACAGTCGCAATACAATACCCTCATAAAAGCGAGGGGTTTCTTTTTAGGGCAAAAAACCCTAAACTAAACGTAACTTCTACTGTCAGATCATTTGCCTAATGAATGGCCCAGATTGACTAGGAATTACTATAATTTTACGAGGCAATTTTACATCTGTTTTTAGCTTCGGGGGCACTGCCTCCAAAACCCCCCGCTAGGGGGGGGCTCCGAAAAGTGTTGCCGCCCCCCCTGGACCCTCCACGGCAGTGATTAATTTACGGGTGGCGTTGCCGCCCCATTTAAGGTACAGGGGTCCAATGCTGTGATACAAAGTAAACAAGATAATCAGGCTCCACACCCAACACCTTGCATGGGGCTACCTGCATATGCAACGCACTTAGGCCCCTTAGATCCTGCGTTGGTGAGCTCTCATATGTTATATAATAAGCTTCAAACCATGGAAATCCTTGCTAGATGAAAGTCTTTCTTGATTTGTCTTGTTTCTTGTCTTAGGGCATATAGCAACTGAAATTATAGGGAATGATAAACCCTTGATCATTGGTCCTGGAGATGATGCCTAGTTAACCAGGTCATTGAGAATGGTGCCCAAATTGACCTATAACAGTTGGAATCAACCCACCTATAGGCATTTTCAAGCTATATATGAACTCACAATGTGCCTCTAACTTAGGATTCAATCCATTCAAATAGAACATATTTCTTTAAAACCAATCGAAGCATATTTAGTATTAAATAGATGTAAAGTATAAAAGCAACAAAACCTTCTTAGACAACATTTTACTTTTCATTTTCTTGTTGTACAAATGACAAAATATCAATCTTTTCACTCTATTTCTATTCATGCTGAAGTAAGGCATATGAATGCCCCATAATATCATCATAATAATCCATCATCTTTCTTGGTGTTCATTTGGCGTTTGAGCACCCGGGTTTGTTAATTCGGTAGTCTCACTAACATTTGGATACTTTCCTTTGGTAGCTGGGTGTTAAGCTGAAATTCCCTTTGGAACTGAAATAAAAACTTCAGAGGCTAATATTAAGAATGTTGACATAACTAATCCTCAATCCCAATGTTATTGTTATGTGTATCTTGAAAAGTCATATTCAATTGAGTTTCATCAATATGCTCAAAAACATTTCCTTCTTCTGATGAAGAGGATTCAGTTTCAACCGATAGAGCTACACAAACATCATCCCCCTATTCAACTTCTTCAAATTATGAAGAGTGATTTGGCCCATTTATAAATACAATTACATATTGATCTACTGAAGGTATGGGATCCACTAATTATTTTCAGACGTTTTGCAACAAAACTGGCCATGCCAAAAACTGAACATTTACCTCGAGGAAATCTCCCAAATTGCTCAGAATTTTCTAGAAAATCCCACATTGCACCAAATTGACACCATTCTACACAAAACCAGCGTCTTGGATATTTGAATTTCGCCTCCATTTTCCCAAGCTTTGGGCCTAAAATTCATTGTCTGTAAATTCCCATTAGATTTTGAACCATTGTTTTCCATGAATATCTCGTAACCAATGTTTTAAAAACCGGAATCGGTGACCGGACCGGTGGACCTTATGAACCGGGTTTCTAACCGGAACCAGTCTAACTGGGAGCAGTCAGATGCCAATGAACCGGTTTAAAAAAAATACATTAAATAATTAATTTTTTAATTAAAAAAACTATTTTTAAGATTTGCAACCATGATTCCAAGCCAATAGAGACAAAATATGCAAATTTTGCTCATTTATATACCATGCAAAGGTGAATATATCAAAAGGGCACCGAGTGCAATACATATCATCGAAAAATACATAAGAAATGAGGCTCCAAATGGCCCATAAAGTCCAAAAACAATGCTACAAGCTATGAGGCCATTGGCCTAATACAAGACTACACATGAATGATGATCAATCATCAAATTCATCATCGCTACTAGACACAGGATCAACATCGGCTGTTGGCGCTGCATAGACATCATCTGGATCAGAGTCTGAGGATGCCTCAGCCTCAGGCTCATCTGCAACCTCAGTACCCCTGCCACCAATAACAATAGAAGTGGACCTAATGGAAGCACGAGTTGCTCGAGGTGCATGAATAGTGTCGACCATTGGTTGTTTGCCTTTGCTTGATGCAGCTACCAATCCTGGGTCTACGTCTGATGGTGCCACCAAATCTGCTTCAAATTCACCCCCCTCTACTGTTGCATCAAAATCAAAATCAACCTCAAACACTGGATCTTCAATCTCCTCCACCCATTCTGATGTTGGATCAATATCATCCAACACAATGGGATCTAGATCAGGTGTTTTTCTCATCAGTTGGTTCCGCCTCAAGCGAAGGTTGTATTGCACAAACACAAGATCATTTAACCGTTTCTATTCCAAACGGTTTCTCTTCTTTGTGTGTATGCGCTCAAAAACAGACCAATTACGCTCACAACCTGTAGCGCTGCAAGTTTGGCTGAGGATTCTAATTGCAAACCTTTGCAATTGAGGACATTGGCCGCCAAATGACTCCCACCAATGTGCTGCAAATAAAAAGACATTCATTAGTAACATAGTTCATTTCATTACTTATTTACAAACAATTTAACATGAAAAGAAAAACAAATTGGAATTGCTTACCTGGTTGATCCACATCTCTTGCCATTTTTGCCAAGTTCTTTCCAAAGGTACCAGCTGCCATACTGAAAAGAGTAAGTTGTTTATGTGTTTCCAGAAGGTCTGCATGGTTAGGGATCATGCGCGCCAAGCAATCAATCAATCCAGATCTGACCTCCCCATCCTGCTGATCTCCTAGCCGAGCTCTATAATGATACTTTGGGTTCAAAAAATACCCAGCTGCATGTATAGGATGATGGAGTTGATTGTTCCATATGTTATCAATGATCTCCCATATACGGCCATATTTAGCTAACCTGTCCCTGTAAGCTGCCCGTATCTGCTCCTTGGCCTGATCCATAGCCTCATAAATGTATCCCATTGCCATCCTTTCCCCATCCACCATCCTTAGCACCTTAACAAGGGGCTCAGTAATTTTTACCAGCTCTGAAGACCTTTTCCAAAAATAATTGTCAAAGACTTTCTTTTTGGTGTCTTTTCCATCTTGTCTACAAGCCCACCGGGATTCAGTCCAATCATCAGAAGAAAACATTTTCTGCAGGTTTTTCTGTTGATAATTGAGACATTGCAACGTGAGGAAGTGAGTTGCAAATCTCGTAATGGCAGGCCTAACAAGCTCTTTGCCCCCTGTGTTTTTCCTCATTAGGTTCAATACCCATGAGTGGTTGTAAATGTATTTTGTAATGCACTTGCCATGCTCTACAGTGCTTTTTACCCATTCCAGTTTGCCTATGTCCTCAAGCATGAAGTCTATGCAATGTGCAGCACATGGAGTCCAAAATATGGTACTATACTTGGACTCAAGCATCTTTCCAGCAAGAACATAGTTTGAGGCATTATCTGTGATGACCTGCACAACGTTCTGCTCTCCCACTTCCTGAATAATCTCATCCAAAAGCTCAAATAGAAGGGCTGCATCAACTGATCTCAAAAACATTGTTCCTCGAGGGCAAGCAACAAGGAAGTTAATGATAGTGCGGTTCCTTCCATCAGTCCATCCAACTGACATGATGGAACAACCTATTTTGAGCCATGACTCTTTATATTCAGCCAAATACTCATCAATACTAGAAATCTCTTGTTGCAAAAGAGCTCCCCTTAACTCATGTGCAGTAGGGCCTTTGAAGCCCTTTCCTGCAACAAAAACAGAGTCCCACATAGCTTGGTAATAAAGTGAGTTAGCAGCATTAAATGGGATATCTGAATCATACCACCATTTAGCAATGTACTGATGAGAAGCTTCTTTGCATTGTTTTTTCCAATGTTGATCCAAAGTGGGTTGATGACTTGGAGTTGGCTGGGACATGGAGGCACTGGTAGTGGTTGTGGGATTAGCATTGGACGAGAAATAACTCATGAGGTTGGGTCTCTTTGTTGGGTTTGATCTTTTGCCAACAGGAGGAACATACTGAAAGGGGTTATTGGTGGAAGGGATAGAAGAGGAGTCTTGAATATCATACTCCTCATTTTCATACCCACTCTCTCTCATCATTTCTACTATTTCCCTCTTCCTTGCAATTTCATCTTGGATGGCCTTCTCCCTAGCCTTAGTCTCCTCAAAATTTTCAAGCTTGGCAAGGTATTCTACCCTAATCGGACCTAACACTTCATTAGGTGCATCACATGGTGTTACATTGCCTCTTATCCCAGCCAAGTGATGTTTCAATCTAAGAATACCCCCACCTCCAATACATTTTCGACAAAATTTGCATACCATCTTTCCATCAATCACATCACAATGGACCCATGCACTGTCCTTGGCTTTTGGAGCCATCTTGACTTGAAATAATTGAAATTTGGAAATAAATCTGCCATTTAAAAAAAATTGCAGCTAAGATAAATGGACAACTAAAGCTAAATTTACAATAAAAAATGCACATTCAAACATACAAAATTTGATAGCATAGGACTAGAGATTTTAGAGCAATAAAATAGCTAAACACATGAGAACTCAGAAAATAAATACATGAACATCAATGAAATGAATGATTTTTCAAGTGCAAATTCTTACCTGGCAATGCAAACTAGCCTCCTTAGTGTCCTCTTGAAGATGCCAACGCTATTGACAGCTCCAAACTATCTCCAAGATAACTGCTCCGGCAAACACTCAACACTCTCCAAGCTCTTAATAAAACTCACAAACAGCAAATGAGTTGGTGTGAGACAAAGGAGAGGCTGCTCCTCCTTATAAAATATTGGGGAGGGTGTTTTTGGAGGGAAACAACCCTCCCCTTGGCTCCAAATCAGCCCTAACACTTCATTAATTCCGAAAATGTGGGTCCGCTGTCGCCCGCGTAAAAGTTGGCACCTAACCGGCCGGTTAGGACCAATTTATGTGAAAAAAGGGTGAAATGCCTTGTTTGGCCGGGTTGCCTGGCCGATTTCAACCGCCGGGCTGTCTAACCGGCCGGTTTGGCCGGTTTTTAAAACACTGCTCATAACTTCATTTGACAATTTCTTCAACAATTTCATGTCTTATAAATTCATGTCCATGGAGTAGTGAATATATGAATAATTGGCGTTTTTAATCTTGGATTTCCCCTTACAAATTGGCATTTTGTTGTGGCGATAAACCTTTGCAGAATAAAGGATAAATTAATTTGTACATTTGTGTTCCTCCATGACAGTTTCCACAACTGCATTGTCCATTTCTGTCATACTCCACCCATATGGAAGAAATATTGGATCTTCAACTTAGAACGATTTGTCGAATTCTTGTATAAATCTCATCATGAAAGTTGGTTTCACCACTACCGCCTTAAGCCTCATACGACATTAGTGATATGATAAACTTTGGTGGCTGAAGAACTTAAATATGCCTTTTGAATTTTTTCCCCTAGGATAGTTTCAAAAGTTCATAAAAAAAAAGGTTTTTATATCTACCTTCAATACGAAGTTTGTTTCCTTGTGCAATCCTTCCCATAGATGTGTTTGTAAGACTCGGTCCAATTTTTAAGTGTTGCTAAGAGTGCCCAGCAAAATCCTCTACATTTCTATTGTTCTCCTCCAATTTCTTCCTGCATTTATTTACCACATCAACAATCTTGTCCATAGGCCTTTACTCTTGTAGATGTTTTTCACACTTTCCATTAGTCCCCATGTGGTCCCAAAATATATAGTGTTGCCACCAATGTCCTTGGAAGATGAATGATGAACATGGAGACTAGGGGGAATTTTCATGTATTGGTCCAGTTTAAAGTCCTAGAGAATTGCAAGAGCTTGAACCATTGCTATAGAGCCATAAGAGGCAGAGTGAAGGTAAATGCAATGGCATCTAATTCTTGCCATTCTTATATGAATACAGTCCTTTTCTCACATAACCAGATATATAAATGGGGCAAATTCCATCCTAATTTAATTTAAAAAAATTGATTTACAAGAGTTGTTGTTCTCGTGGAGAAGACATATTGTGTGCATCTGAAACATTGCCACATAAGGATCTTATTACCACCTTAAACCCTGTTTGGAAGAAATATCCTTTGTGTTGTCCCTGAAAAAATAAGTGGATTTCGGGGGTTTCTGTGCTGGTAAATGGTTTTGGACCTGGGGATCGAAATGCTCCAAATGATGCCATGTGATCACAGGTGGTTTTTGTGAAAACAAGACTTCAGACCCCCCCAGCTGCTAAAGTTCGAATGACCTTGGGGGTCCGAAATGGAATGAAAACCATTGATTTTTTATTGACAATATCCGCCATTAAAAACTACTCGGACGTTATCCTTGCCCTTCTTAATCTTGGCGCTTGTTGTTTGACCTTTGACTTGCATGGCCGATTGGTGAACGTTGCCTTTGTGATTAGGCTCAGCATTAAATTTTTATTCTTAACATAACTTTAATTTTAAATAAATATTTTCATAAAAATATACAATTATATTTTTTATAAAAATACAATTGTTTTAAAATTGAAATTATTATTATAATGAAAAAAATTAAAAAACCATTCAAAAGCATAAATAAGTATATGTTTGAGCATTTTTCCAAGAAGGAAATTGGAAATTTCTATATATAAAAAATGTTGTTTTATTTGGTGTAAGAAATAGCTACAACATTGGCTCCAGTTGGGGACTACCTCTCCTTATGGGATGCAGAGAACTAGTAGACTAGTTGCCTTAAGTCTTGGGCATGGAGTCATACCATAAACCTGTGACCTAAAGCTGCAATATAATCCAATTGATACTCCCAACTGGAAAACTGCAATCTTGTGACCTGCTTCAAATCCTTTTCTAAAAGCATGTTGCAAACTCAAAGTTGAAATGAACTAAATTTTGAAAATCAAATTTATTTACAGATTTCTCCATTTTCAATAACAATTATTTGACATGAGCATTGTTTTCTCTATTCATGTATTCAAGAAGATGAGATATAGGTCTTGACACAAACTTTGCATGTCACTGCAAAGAGTTCCTAATTGAATAATGTTCATCCCAAGTGAATGATGACAAACAACATCAGAGCACTTTAGAATCTTTCTTTTTATATCATTTGTCAACAAAGCTCATTGTTCCCATCCAATGCTCTTCACAATGCTTTGGTTCACCAACAATTGTTTCAAATTTGGATTAGCTATGCGATGTTTGATAAATTATCTTCAAAGCTTCATTAAAATGGCTTAATCTCTAATTTGCTTCCCATACATTTAAGTGTTTTGTGGTACATCAAATTTTCAAGGCTATTGCAACTAAACATTATATCCTTGAAAACATCAACTTTTCCATATATGTGTTGTGCAAATATTAAAGGGTTTATAGTTGAGAATCTGTCAATATCTAGGCTTCCAAATTAATTAGAGTAATATTTTTTGTTTCTATTTTTTATCATTTATAAGACTCTTAACAACACCCCTTTTATTGTCGAAAATTGATGTAGAAGAAAACCGAATGATGATGTCCAGCCTAGATAGGCTTTCTTCCAAGACAATTGATGTAAGTATGACATCAAACATATGACCAATGTAAACAAGATTACTTGTATGCATCCTTTGTCCATTGCTAACTATTCCCAACATAAAAATATAGATATTGAAACAATTAAGAAAATCTCACCAATACCTCCAACACCATTGCTTAAAAATAATTACTCATTCATTACCTACCAGTTGCTTAAAATGAAACAATCCTTTTGTTTCAAATTGTTGGGCACAGAGTCCATAGTAACATATTAAATAATTTTTCATCAATGAGCAAACTTGTAACCTATGCTTCATATGCTTATAAGTAGCATGCCCAAAACATTAACTATTCAAACTGAAACAATCCACACACTGCACACCAACCACTAATCTACTCACTCCTACTATAGTCAACTGCAAGTATATCTATTAATTGTAATCTGACTTCCAGTGCAGCCATGTTGACTGCTAGATCACCTTGCATGTAGCTGAAAATTTGAAAAATATTTGCAATTTGAAACCCAAATTCCATAGGCAATAGATACTTACACGTGAAGTTTAAAAGTTGCATCCTTTGTGGATATCTTATATTTTTTCTTTGTGGACATCTTATATTTTTTATCATGGTTGAGAGGAAAAAAATATATTTTTGACTACAACTATCAATGAGCCTGCACAAACACAGCTGTAAAAGCAGCTGACATCTCAAAATAGTGGAATCGGTAACCTAGTGGAATCGCCATAGAGACAAAGTGGAGTCATCGGGTGAAAGAATTGCAACCAATATCAAATTCGTACTCCTTGTTCACCAGCAAGGAATAGATCTAATCTTTATCATTCTCTCGAGAAATATAACTTCGTTACTTTGCTCCTCGATAATGGTGCCAAATGTTGTACATGTTTCTCGTAGGCAGTTCTTGACTGCAAAAACTACACTGAGAAACCAACTCGACCAGTCTTTAGGTTCAAGTTGACCCTTGACCCAGAGGAGGCTCCCTCAATAGTTACGAAGCCTTGTTTAACGTTGTTCACTGTCACTGGGCAGCAACCTATGAAGCACAATGGCCATATTTATGATTTAATTTGGGTGGTTTTTGATGATATTCCAATCCATGTTCATGAATAAATTACTCTCTTGCAGATTCTTTGGTCAAAGTGTCAGCATTCCATCCTGACAGAATAACATGATTTTTTTAAAGAATTTGACAGAAGAATATAGGGAGATTCCTGATAATTAAGTAGTCACGCTAAATACTTAATTAACCAGGAAAATTTGGATGCTTGTATAAGACTTCTACAGTCAAACAAAACACATTCAGAAGGATGACAGAAGGTAACAATTAAAATATGTAGAGGAGATATATTAGACAAACAGTCCAATAAAATAATCTCTTTATGTGATTATAACTTTGCAGGGGATTTCATACAGGTTGACACCCAACCTTCTCTTACCTAGAATCTCCTATGCAACCTTGAACATGTGCAGAAATAGACAATGAAAGTACTGGAAAAACATATAGGAAACACAAATTCTGTTAAAAGTTGGAGCTTGAAATACTTCAATTAGGATTTCTCGAGAAACGTTTTACAAAGTTGAAAGGTTTTGGCATCAAAAGCCAACTGTTGTTTATTACAAATGAAACAATATATGGACTAAATCTCTCTTACATTGTTACAGAATAATTCTGGAATAAAATCTTGAATAATAACTAAAAATAAAATAACATCTGTTGAAAAATTTGAATTGTTTGCAAGTATTGTGCATTGAAATCTGGAATTGGTTCACTGCCTATTTGAAATCTGCAAAATGATCCTCTATTGTTGATTTCAAGCCATAATATGCCCATTTGTTTTCCAACTGCCAATTATGCCCTGTAAATCTAGAATTGTCCTTTATATATTGATTTTGTGCCATCGAATATGGGATCTTTGCTTGTGGATTTGATGAGCAAATGGAATCTAATCCTTGACTGATTAATCCACAAAAACTATATCTCCAAATCTGGGATAATATTCCTCGAATGTTCGATTCTTTCTTGTATTTGAAACTAATGTAATGCTTTGTTATCATATTTGAATATCTAGATTTTATCTTCAACTGTAGGATATTCATAATTTTGTTTTTTTTTACCCATTTGAGGAGAATTGAAAAGTTGTTTATTCCATGGTGTTATATGAAATATTTTTGAGGACCAGTCACAATCATATGCACTTTTAAGTCCAGATGCTTTATATCTGTCACTGGAAAATATTAAAAGCTTAAGACATTTAGTATTAATACATGAAGGAACTGTTGAAAGTATTAATATGTTTTGATGGTCTGACATTGGTTCCCCGAAATGTTGAAAATCTGGTCAAGCAATATTGTTCTCAGTTGACGTTGGAATCAACCCACCTGTAGGCATTGTTAAGCTAGATCTGAACTCATAATGTGCCTACTATAGGATTCGATCCATTCAAATAGAACATAGTCCTTTAAAACCAATCCAAGCATATTTAGGATTAACCGGATGTAAATTTTAAAAGCAGCAAAACCTTCCTAGACAAAAGTTTACTTTGCAGTTTCTTATTGTACAAATGACAGAATCTCAATATTTTCACTCTAGTTTTATTCATGCTTAAGTAAGGCATATGAATGCCCCATAATATCATCATAATAATCCATCATCTTTCTTGGTGCTCATTTGGTGTTTGAGCACCAGGGTTTGATAATTCAGTGGTCTCACTAACATTTGGATACTTTCCTTTGGTAGTTGGGTGTTAAGGTCAAATTCCCTTTGGCACTGAAATAAAAACTTCAGAGGCTAATATTAAGAATTTTGACATAACCAATCCTCAATCCCAATTTTATTGTCATGTGTATCTTGAAAAGTCATATTCAATTGAATTTCATCAATATGCTCAAAAAAGTATCTTTGTTCTGCTGAAGAGGATTCAGCTTCAATCGATAGATCCACACCAACATCATCCCCAGATTCAACTTCTTCAAATTCTGAAGAGTGAGTTGGACCATTTATAAATCTCGTTACATATTGATCTACTGAAGGTGTGGGATCAACTAATTATTATCAGATGTTTTGCAACAAAATTGGCCATGCTAAAAACTGAACATTTACCCCAAGGAAATCTCCCAAACTGCTCAGAATTTTCTAGAAATTCCTGCATTGCACCTAAGTGACACCATTCTGCACAAAACCCGCGTCTTGGACATTTTAATTTCGCCTCCATTTTCCCAAGATTTGAGCCCGCAATTCATTTTTTGTAAATCCCCATTAGATTTTGACCCACTGTTTTCCATAAATATCCAGTAACTTCGTTTGAAAATTTCTTCAACAATTTCATGTCATCAAAATTCATATCCATGGAGCAGTGAATATATGAATAATTGGTGTTTTCAATCTTGGCTTTCCCCTTATAAACTAGCATTTTTTTGTGGTGATAAACCTTTGTAGAATCAAGGAGAAATTAATTTGTACATTTTTCTTCTTGCATGACAGTTTCCACAACTGCATTGTCCATTTTTTTCATACTCCACTCATATGGAAGAAATATTGGATCTTCAACTTAGAACGATTTGTTGAATTCCTGTATAACTATCGTCATGGAAGTTGGTTTCACCATTACCGCCCCAAGGCTCATACGACATCGGTGATATGACAAACTTTGGTGGATGAAGAACTTAAATATGCCTTCTGAAGTTTTTCCCCTGGGATAGTTTCAAAAGGTCGTCAAAAAAACGTTTTCATATCCACCTTCAAAAAGAGATAAAAAGAGGGAATGGGGGTCAGGTACAAATATGAGGGCTGAGGTTTTGGCACTTTTGGGGTTTTTATGGATCGCCAGTCAACTGTATTTGGATAAGATATGGATTTTTGGGGACTCCAAAGTCTTGATTGATCATATGAATAGTAAAGCACAAATTAAAGCAGACGACTAGGTCTTTGGATGGCGAGAATCAATAATCTAAAGACCAATTTCACCTCCATCTCTTACCGTCATGTTTATCGGGAGATGAATACGGCTGCAGATCGACTGTCTAAGGAACGGCTGGGCTGCAGACCTGGCATTATGCAGTATCAATATTACAGGAGGGATGGCAACATTGTTACCGGATACGTAAACCATCCATAGACTGTGTCCTCTATGTCTGCTGGAGGCTAATGTTCCTGTTCTAATTTACTGTTTTTTTTTTTTAAATAGACATAAGTTACAGAATATTAGTTTCCGATTTTTCAAGATAGATTTTTATGACAATGCTAATTGTTTCTAGCAGGAATAACAATTTTTCTGACTCTGAGGGATCGGTGGTAGTTTTTGTTAAGTTCAAGTATGTTTTCTGGGCAGTAAGTCTGCATAAACAGCAAGCTTATGTAATGAACAGACATGTTAAGGATCAAAGTTTTAAATGCTGTTTCTGGTGCACTATATAAGCCAGAGAATTTTTCGTGTTGAAAAAAAAATTCCACCTTCAATAAGAATTTTGTTTCCTTGTGAAATCCTCCCCATAGTTGTGTGTGTAAGACTTGATCCAATTTTCATGTGTTGCCAAGAGTTCCTAGAAAAATCCTCTACCTTTCTGGTGTTTTCCTCTAATTGTTTCCCACATTTATTTACAATGTCAGCAATATTTTCCATAGGGCTTTACTGTTGCAGATGTTTTTCACACTTTCCAGTAGTCACCATGTGGTCCCAAAATATACAGTGTTGCCACCAATCTCCCTGGAAGATGAACGATGAACATGGAGTGTGGGGGGAATTTTCATGTTATGGTCTAGTTTAAAGTCCTGGAGAATCGCAAGAGCTTGAACCATTTCTATATAACCATAAGAGGCAGAGTGAAGGTAAATTAAATGGCATCTAATGCTTGTCATTCTTACATGAATACAGTCCTTCGCTCTCATAACCAGATATATAAATGGGGCAAAGGCCATTCCAATTTCATTTCAAAAATTTTGATTTACATTATGTCGTTCCCATGGAGAACATATATGTTGTGCATCTGAAACATGGCCACATAGGATCTTATTGCCACCTTAAACCATGTTTGGCAGAATTGTTGGAGTAATCACCACACCTCTATGGAATCCATAATTTCCACCCTGGGGATCCTAGTTACCGGTTTGGAAGTTTACCAACACTTGCGAGTTTTGGTGTAACGGCAAACCTCTACATGGTATCAAAGCCTGGACCCAGGTTCGATTCCCCCGAGCTGCGTTTGAGGGGTGTATTGATTCCCCAAGCTGCGTTTGAGGGGGGGTGTTGGAGTAATCACCACACCATTCCCCAAGCTGCGTTTGAGGGGGGGTGTTGGAGTAATCACCACACCTCTATGGAATCCATAATTTCCACCCTGGGGATCCTAGTTACCGGTTTGGAAGTTTACCAACACTTGCGAGTTTTGGTGTAACGGCAAACCTCTACAAGAATTAACCTTTGTGTTGTCCCTAAAACAATAAGTTGATTTCAGGGGTTGGGGGGAGTGGGCGCGAGGGTTCTCTGATGGTAAATGGTTTTGGACTTGGGGTACCGAAATTCTCCAAATGATGTCACGTGATCACAAGTGGTTTTTGTGAAAACAAGACTTCGGACCCCCCAACTGTTAAAGCTCGAATGACCTTAGGGGTTCCGAAATGGAATGAAAACAATTGATTTCGTATTGACAATCTTCGCCATTAAAAATTGCCCGGACGTTATCCTTGTCTTTCTTCATTTTGGCCCTTGTTGTTTGACCTTTGACTTGCATTTGTGATTAGGCTCAACCTTAAATTTTTATTTATAACATAACTTTAATTTTAAATAAATATTTTCATGAAAATATACAATTATATTTTCAAAAATACAGTTGTTTTAAAATTAAAATTATTATTATAATAAAAATAAAAATAATAAATCATTTAAAAGCATAAATAAGTATATGTTTGAGCATTTAGCCAAAAAGGAAATTGGAAATTTATATAAAAAAAATTGTAGCTTTCTTTGGTGTAAGAAATAGCTACAACAGGTGCAAATCTCAAATTTGATATGTTATTTCCTTCAAAATTTGCCATTTTTTTGCATGGAATGAATCCTAATGAGTCTCCTTTTGATGTTTCAGGACTTCATTGGAAAAAAATGGCATTAATATGGAGGGAAAGAGAACATGAAGAACATGATATGAATGCAGAAAATGATCCTACGACCATCCATGCACTAACAAATTGTGGGTTACTAAAATTATTTTGGCTTCCTGGTATGAGGCAATAGATGGAGCTACTAGAATATTTTTTACATTCATAGGATGTTCAAGATCAGGCATTCAGACTAGGATCACATATTCTCGAGATAAAGGTAGAGAAAATATACTTTCTGACTGTTGTATCTATGATAGGTGCCTGTGTCTCCTTCCTAGGCGGGACAAGGGGTGAAGAAACAATCAAGGACTATATCATCGCTCATTGCATACCTCGATGCCATCCATCTAGGGATGGGAAAATCAACATAAAATATGTGATCCAATTGCCTCTAAGAATGATCCTACTCATCATTTACAGATTGGCTAGTATCTCTACACTTCACGTGGCCAATAGGTCATACATGTAGTATGATCTCGTGTGCATAGATCCAACAATTTTCAATTGGAGTGAGGGAGTGTTGGTCAACATGAAAGAGTAGTTGACTAAAGAAAGAGAGGGAAAATTGAAAAAATTTGGCTATGGTTCGACCTTTATCTCTTTTTCCTTAGTGTGAATTCCATTACTATAGCCTCAACATATCACACTCAAGCCCATTGATCCGAGAGTTACAAGGATGAGGAGGTGGACAGATATACCGACATGCAGGTATTTCAGTGTCAGTTTCTCACCAGCCTTCTTCAGATGGTTATGTAGGATGTTCATTATGATAGATGATTATCCATACGTAGGGATGGACTTTCATGGCGACCCTGATCTTGTGCTTTATGAGGGTGATTAATGGGGTGTTATGGGTAATATATTTCAACCATTTTTTATTTTGAGCTTTACAATTTTTTTGTGTTTTTGATGTATCCAAGGCTGAAACTATTGATTTTTTCATGTTAGATATTGGGCTCGTTCGACCTATAGGTGATTCATATCTCCAGTGCGCAGTATATCCACAATAGGAAATAGTACCAATACAGATTGTTGTAGTAGGAGGATATGCACTATGAGATCTCAATGTAGCTGAGACCCTAGTAGAGGTGGAGAGCCACATGGAGGGGTTGACACACGGGACAGATGAGACAGCGGTCGACCAACTTCCTATGCGACTTTAACAACATACTATTGGAGTGCCAATCTGTATTGTTCGGTTACTGCACAAGATATCTCATGTAGTGGCATGTTATCATAAGCACTATGATTAGTCTACTGGGAGGATTATAGTCGTATTTGCATGTAGTTTTTGATATTATGGTTTTTGTGGCCATATGTGTCTCGAGCACAAATTTTGTAAAACCAAACTCATATATATATATATATATAACTATCTTCAGTGTTTCTTATGTTCCTATTATCACTTTCAATGGATATGATGTGTATTGAAATTTATTTACATATGTAGCAAATGTCTATATAAAACAAGATTATCTAGTGCATATTTCAATGTATTTAGATTTTTATAAATATGTTGATATTGTATGAAATCAAAATGTCTTTCTAGAAGGTGAACCCTTAAGAACATGTAAAGTATGGTTGGACTTCTAACCGAATATACATTAGTCAATTGTAGTACTACAAGTTGTGAGTCAAGTTTGATAACTAAAAGGCGCATACCATGTGAAATAGCATCATACAATAGTTCGACCACTCAGCGATGTTGTTCGTAGAGCGACCGATACAAATTCCTCGTAGACCCACTAACTCGCTATTTGGAGCAAATATAGCCCACGCTGAGGAGGATATATTCCAAGTACTATGACTAGAACCATTAGGATAACCAGCAAAAAGTTCAAGGGACGTCAAAATCTACAAACCAAACTTAAACGAGATCAATAGAAACCGAAGGAAACTCTAAAGAGACACACTGCAAACACACTCAACACACCTATATATAGTATGTACATAGTTTATATGCAAAAAGTCAAGCATAGTATTTCTCAAGGTACAACCCATTTCTAGGTTCTTCTAGTGGAACTCCACCAAAATAGACTAGCTCATAGGCCCCTTTAGCAAGAACACACTTGAAAATATATGGACCTAGCCACATAGGTTGAAAATTTCCTGGTCCTAATGGTTTTGTTAGGTTTTGAAAGTGGTTTTTAGCCTTTCCTTGCCATTTCTAAATCGCCATGGTGTGATGGGATTGTTTTTTAATTTGATCTTTGGAATTGCCGGAAGGTTTTAGAATTCAGGTGGAGGTGGTCCGAGGAAATATCTCAAAGGCCTAGGAATCCCTTGACTGGTAATGGTGAGATACATGATAAATCCTGAGGGTGGAGACTGGAAAATTCCTCAAGGATGGTGAAGGAATTCATAGGCATTCCAAGCTCTATTTGGTTTTGTGATATCAGAGTCGATTTAGGTGAGATCATGGTATGGTGAGGGTGGAGGTGGTTTAACCTTTAGATTCCCCTAGAAGTTTTTGATTGATTTATCCCATGAGATCTCACATTCATGCTCGGAATTTGGCATGAGGGTGAGTAACTGAAAGAAAGATGTGGTTCAACCATGTCTATGGTCGAGTGGTACGTGGAAGTCCCGGACCTAGTTGTATCTTTCCTATGTTTAATGAAAGCTAAGTTCACTTGCTTTTGATTGGTAAATGTACTTGTTATTATGTGGCTTAAATGGTTGTTATCTTATGGTTATTTATATTTTTATATGTTGGTTATAAGCATGGATATATGACTGGTTTTAGTCACAGCTCTTTTCATGTTTTTACTTGTAACTGAAATAATAATGGATGCAAGACCTAATTGATGTTAAGACAACTAATGGGAGAGTGTGGTGATCCTTCTCGTTAAGTCTCATATGATTTTTCAGTCCCTTATGCTCAGACTTGCATTCATTGTAGAAAATTTGAATAACTGATATATTATTCACCAAGATTCTCCTGATCACACACTATTTTAGCTTCATGCACAATACAGAATCTCTTCTACCATTGATCATTACACGCGGAAATAAAATCAATTGCATGCGCACATTAAAACCATAAACAATCACACATATGAACACAATATTTCATGGGAAAGCTTTAAGATGAAAACCCCAACTATATGTATATTATATGTCATAGAGATCATGTAACAATCATTATACAAAGCTCCTCACAAGCTCTCAGCATAATCTCCAATTGCTACACACTAATCAAGCTAGATCTAGCAAAACACATGCTCCAATCTCTGCCACCTGATAGCCAGCCTCTATTGCGTAATCAATGTTGTAGAATGGCTCATAAATAACTTCGAACCACCTGGCTTGTACTGCGCAATCCTCATGGGATCCTCCAATCACTGGTTGTTGCAAATATGCAACAGTATAGTCACAACTGATAGTTAACCTGCTCTTTCACCTATCTTTGCACTGGTCTCCACTGAAACTGTCCATGCACTGAAGTTAACTGATGTATTCTTTAGTTGATTAATGAGTTTATAATTAGTGAGTTAATTAATAATTAATTCACACCACTCTTCACTAGTGTATTAATCAGTTAGACTAAATACAACTAGTTCAACTATGTTTAGATTAGTTAAACTAAACACAACTCCATTAACTCCTCAATCAACTCCACCAAACTCTGTCACATGAGTTCTAACTGAAGTATCCATGCAATAGCTCCACTTAACCCTCGGGAATAGCGTAATTCCTTCTGTCAGCTCCTGTGCCACATCTATGCACTTAACTGAAGTGCTCCAAGAGAATAAGATAATGTTTATAGTCCAAATATTATTAAGAGCTAATAATATTCGACATATCTATTTTTAGACTGGAAATCTAAAAATAGATTCCGCCTAATATGTCTAAAAATAGAAGTCCATCTATTTTTCCAACTTGACCAACCATCCACAAATAGCATCCTGCAACTCATAGAATATGATCCATATGTCTAAAAATAGACTTTGCACCAAAAATAGCATGCGGGCCCACTTAGTGAAGGCGACTTCTTTCCACTAAGCTCATCATCTTGTTGCAATCTCAACACTCCCTCTCAACAAGATAAGGATTATCTGCCACCCCTATCCTGCCTCTATGGTATTCGAATTTGCTCTTGGTGAGTGCCTTCATCAAGATATCAGCATCCTGATCCTCCGTGGGAATGTATGAAAGTAACATGATCTTCTGCTGCACACAATCTCTGATATGATGATACCGATCCGTGAAGCCATGCCGCCTCAACTCATCCTCCTGTCTGTACCATGATCCATATCCCGATGTGCCTCTGAGATATCTCAATACATGCTTGCCTGCCTTCCAGTAGAGCTTGGTAGGCTTAACCATAGCTTGTGAAAGCTGGTTAACAGCATAGCATATGTTGGGTCATGTATTGACCATATACATAAGCGACCCCACCAACTGTCAATAAAAGTTGGCATTCACTACCTCTGCCGAAGTAGCATCCTCCTTCCTCCATCCACCAGGAAGAGGAGTATCAACAGGCTTGCAACCATGCATGTTGAACTTCTCCAGTATCTCCCGGGCATACTTGGCTTGAGAAACAAACAGTCCATCACTGCGCTGCCAAATTTCCGATCCCAGGAAATAATGAAGGAGGCCCAGGTCCTTCATCTCAAACTCCTTTGCAAGATCCTCCTTGCATGAGAGTATCAACAGCTCATCACCTGTCAAAATCAAATCATCTACATAAAGTACAATGATCAGCACCTTACCCTCCACCACAATCTGGTATAGGTTAGGATCCGCCTCACTCTTGGAGAATCCAAGTCCGGTGAAATAACTGTCTATCCGTGTGTACCAAGCACGAGGTGCTTGTTTCAACCCATACAGTGCTCTCTTGAGCCTGCACACATGTGACTCGTTGCTGAAGATCTCGAAACCTTCAAAGTTGCTCTATGTACACCTCCTCCTCAATCACCCCGTTGAGGAACGTGCAGCCTTTCACATGCATCTGATGAATGTGCCATCCCATCTGTGCTGAGAGAGCAAGAATCGTCCGTATGGAAGAATACCTTGCAACAGGTGCAAAGGTCTCTTCATAATCGATCCCCTCAATCTGTGAAAAGCCTAGGGCAAAAAATCTTGCCTTGTACTTCTCCACACTCCGTCACCTGCCTGCTTCACTTTGTATATCCTTCTCAAACCCACCACTGATTTCCCCTCCGGTCTCGGGACAATCTCCCATGCACTGTTTCTGACAATCGAATCATACTCTTCCACCATGGCATCTACCCATGCGAGATCCTCCACAGCTTCCTCGAAAGAGGATGGCTCCGTCACGATACACTTGCTCATAAGAGCCATGTATCCAAGATACCTACAGGATCGTCTGTCGTTACCGTGGATGTAGGTGCTCCCATAACCTTCGCATCTTGGAGCCAGCCCGCTCACCTTCTCAGAGTGCGCTTCCGGCCTCCTGGGATGGTTGGCGCTACATGAGTGGTCTCTTCCACTCCATGAACCTCCTCTTGTGGCTGATCCACATCCTGAGGCTCATCCTTAGGAACTAATAGCTCCTCATCTGTATGCAAGTGTGGCTCCCTCTCAAGCGAACACTTCATGGCTTTCTCCTCATGAAATTTGATATCCCGTCGCACAACAGTCTTGCGACTGTCTGGAAAATACACATGATAGTTGTGGGGTGTATCAGTGTACCCCACAAATATCACAAACTCTGCAGTCAGCTCCAGCTTCTTCCTGGCATCCTTCGTCACATGAATGTAAATAGGTGAACCAAAAATCCTCAAATGGGAAATATCAGGCCTCTTACCAGAAAACGCCTCCTCGGGTGTACTCATGCCAAGTATCCTGTGAGGACAATGGTTCTGCACATATACTGCAGTATTGCATGCCTCCACCCACAAGTGAATGGGTAGGCCCCGATTATGCAACATCGCCCGTGCAACACCCACAATCGTTCTCTCTATTCTTCCGTCAAAGAACTCCCATTCTTCTCAGGCTATGAGGGTGCTATGAGTTCTCTTCACCTCTTCAAGGCCACAAAAGTCCTTTGTTTTCCAGATGAATTACCCACTCATTGTCACTCCTAAGAGCCTTTCACTGCTTTCCCCCGATTCTTTCTCAACCAAGGCCTTGAACTCACAAGAACTTTGAGATGTCTTGCTCTTCCTCTCGCATGAAGAAGATCCAAGACTTCCCGGGTGAAAAAATCATCAACAAATATCACATAATACCTGTGCTTTGTTGTTGAAGCTACTGAGAAAGGTCCACACACGTCTGTGTGAATTCTCTCAAGAATCATCATGGCGCGACTATCCTTCTCATGAAAGGTGGCTTTCACAATTTTTCCCAAAGTACATCCCTTGCACTGATCTGGCTACGCAAGAGTACCCTTAGGAAGCCCAGTAGAAATCTGCTGCAGTATCTTCAAAGCTCCATGGTGAAGGTGGCCCAATCTCCGGTGCCACAGCTCGCCATCATCCCGGCTCACCACTCCTTCTGCCTTGCTTGCCATTGTTGCGCAGCCATCTACCTGCAATTGATAAAGGTTCTTAACTCGAACCCCTATCCTCCGGGTCTCACCAGTTGCTTTACTGTGCAGGAAATCATTTCCCTCGCTAAAGACAACATCATATCCCTTGTCTTCTAACATGGCCACTGAGATAAGATTCTTCTTCAATCCTAGAACATGCATCACTTCCTTCAATATGAAGGTTTTACCAGACTCCCTCTCAAAGGAAATGGTATCGATACCGGACGCACTCTATCTACCATCATTTCCCATCTCGATGTGCACTGCAAGATATTTCTCATCCAGATCAGTAAACAAATCTCGATCTCCTGTCATGTGAAAAGACGCACCACTGTCAAGAAACCACACTAAACCCATCACACTTGAGACCAAGCATGCGATCAGCGAAAAATCCAGCTCAAACTGTGAGGCTAAGGCCTCTCCAGCTGTAGATTCAACAACCTTCTTATTTTTCTTCTTCTGTGGACAACTAGTGGCGTAATGTCCGTGTTGGTGACAGTGAAAGCACTTCACCTTGGACATGTCCTGCTTCTTGCCTTTTGCACCGGATTGAGAAGCATGCTTCTTTCTCTTCCCATTCTTTTCTTTGGCAGCCAAAGCACAATTTTCTTCATCAGATTTCTTTGATGAAGATCCGTCCCTGGTACTTCACCTTATCTCCTCTTGCACAAGATCCGACCAAAGTCGCTCCCATCCTGGAAATTTCTCTCGACCATTGACAGAGTCCTGATAGGAATGCCAACTCTTCGGAAGCCCAAGGAGAACCAAGCTCACCAAGTCCTCGTCATCAACAGTAACCCCCACACTTCCCAACTCATCCTTGCATTAGATGAACTTCGTGAGGTACTTGGGCATACTGTCACCTTTCTCCATTTTTATGTTCCTGAGTTTATCCTTGAGCGCCAACTTCCTCTGGTCGCTCTTGCTTTGAAATAAATCTGTCAAAGCTTTCCACATCAAGAATGGAGAAGCTTTACCATGAAGGCTATATACTATGTGATCCTTCACACCTTCCAACAGAATCCTTAGACACTTTGTTGTCTTCTTTTGCCATGCGTCAAGTGCGGCAGCATCACTAGAAGCAGGTTTTGGAATTTCTGCATCTATGAACTCCTTCAACCCATTGTCATCCAGCACCGCCTCCATCCTGTCCTTCCATGCAATATAATTCGAGTTGTCCTAAAGGGCATACTCCAATCGCAATCCGTTGAAAGACATCTCAACTGATACCAAGAAAACACTGCCGTAAATTGGAATCTAATGCAAAGACAAAACTCAACTCGCTTCAATGTTCGTAATTGTTCCAATGATCATATCGCTCATACCATGTGGTAAATTTGAATAACTAATATATTATTCACCGAAAGATTCTCCTCGATCACACACTATTTTAGCTTCATGCACACATGTAATCTCTTCTACCATTGATCATTAATTGCGTAAATAAAATCAATTGCATGCACACATTAAAACCATAAACAATCACACATATGAACACAGTATTTCATGGGAAAGCTTAAAGCTGAAAACCCCAACTATCTGTATATTATATGTCATAGAGATCATGTAACAATCATTGTACAAAGCTCCTCACAAGCTCTCAACACAACCTCCAATTGCTACACACTAATCAAGCTAGATCTAGCGAAACACATGCTCCAATCTCTGCCACCTGATAGCCAGCCTCTATTGCGTAATCAATGTTGTAGAATGGCTCATAAATAACTTCGAACCACCTGGCTTGTACTGCGCAATCCTCATGGGCTCCTCCTGTTGTGGACAATTTTGTCACCCCCTAGAGACAGTCTAGAGTTGCCATAGACCAGTGCCTAGGACATCTTAATATAGCAAGGAGCTCGTTAGATAGCTTGGGTTATCAGTCCAAAATCTCTCTTACTATCTCTTGTTAAACAAGGAAGATAATTTAAATGGGACCAATCTCTCTGAGAAGCTGATACAAAGATAAGAATAATGTAGGAACATCATGTAAAACTCCAATACAAAGGCATCAGACAGTTAAGAGACGTCCTCACCGTAAAGAGGGCTACTTGTATAATATACCACAGAAATCAAATATCAGTGAGTGGATGCAGTGAAAGAAATAACGGGAAAATACCAGTTGACATTAGACTGATACCCAGATATACAACAAAACCATGTATGGGCTTGCCAATTCAAGAATCCATACACAATCCTGGTATTTTAAAAGCACCCTCCTAAAGCAACCGATATAGCAGAAAATATGGAAGAGATGAGCATGGAACAGTATATCATGACTAGGCCTATTTAAAGTGCTTGACTAATCCCAGAAAGGGCATCAACTGGGATGAATCCTTACTGCAAACTAGTGAGCCACTCGCATTCTAGAACATGATACAAGAAGAAAAATAGCATGAAATGAGATATTGTATTAACACATAAGAGAGAATTACATATTGTGAGATACCAAAGACCAGAATCCTCATTAAAGTTATAACTCCTCCTCACTGAGACCCTATGGGCTCTGAACCTTCATACAGAGGTATTACAAAATGTATACAAAAGCCTTTTCACTGCATAGTCTGCTGATTGAAATATGGAACCCTTACAATGTCTTATTTCTGGGTCTTTATAGAAAAGATAGAGAATTCTCGAGAAGGAGGTAGCTGGAGCACATTTAATGACTCGATTTGAATAACATGGCGGAAAACATTCGCGCCCACACTGTGAATGACTGACTATAAATGATTGTACTTTACAATTCACCTCCAGAAATAAATGCTGAGGGGGGAAATCTCCTCATAAACAAGACCCAAATAATAAAATATACAATGTTCTGCCATTTGCTGAGGAAAAATATACTGCCATAAGATCTTGAGATTATTTGTAATCAAGTAAAGTGCCCTCGGCCCTCTAACCTTGAATTCAAACATCGGATTTTTAATGAAGGGTTATGTTGATTCATATCTTCGCTTTCTTTATGGATGATTATGTCATACAACTACCCTCGGCTTCCTTCTTAAATTTCGCCAGCAGAAAGTCGTCCTTTGACATGCTCTTAACGCCTGCAACAGAGGCAACCAATTAAAGCACCTTCTTATTGTCTTGAAACCTGCAAAACCCATAAACACATCAGAAAAACCAGACTCAGAGGTATGGGGTGTGGAGGCGGAGATGGAGGTGACGTCGTAGACACGGGCAGATGACAAGAACACGCAGAGTGACGGGGGGAAATACAATGGAGGCTTTGATAGACAGTCGAAATGCGGATTTTCCACGTAAAACAGCTTGAACGTGGTGACTGAAATACGATGAGTACAAATAAAAATGCACATGCATATACATATATGGCAGGGAAACACCAAAGACGCGCGGGAGTGTGACACGTGGACAATAGTACGACAAATGTCAACAGAATGGGTGATGTGGAGGTGTATGGTCAACGGGCGAGAGAGAACACGTTATAGACCGTCGGATTTCGGAAACGGATCAACGGCTCGCAAGTGCCAGGGGGGACGCAATAGTGGGCCACAGGACACAACGAACACCAGTTAGCGGGCGGGCAGCTTTGGAGGATATCCGTCGTCGGATGGAGATCGACAGATCCAACGGCGTGGGTGAGTTCCGTCGCCAGCCATAGTCCGACATTTAACGCGCGCAAAAAGTGGTTTTTAAGTGCTCGTACAAAAAGACACGCGGGCACGTTTTCTATGGAATCGTCGCCTTGGTTGAAAACCGACCCGTCGCCTAAAGTCGTAAAGTGGGAATTAACCGCTCTGCTTTGGCGCTAATACCACTACGGTGATTGATTTAGAGCGGTTATCGCTTTTGATTCGATCAGTTACTCATTCATACTAAAGCTGCGATTAAGCTCCCTTTCCCTTCGCTCCGTGGTTTGCGTCGGGACATATAAACCCGTACATGGAGGGCTAAAACCTTTGGGGGCTAGGCCCGATAAACTTTAAAATGTGGGTTTTAACTTTGCACAATGTATTTTTGGGCGAAAAAGGTGGCGACGAGAGTGACATGGAGGTTTTTGACCACGAAATATATTTTGAACAGATCCAAAGGGAACTGGTGGTCAAAATTTAAATGGAGGGGAGGGGAATATGTACAACACCTCCAATCACCGGTTTGTTGCAAAATATGCAACAAGATAGTCACAACTGATAGTTAACCTTCTCTTTCACCTATTTCTGCACTGGTCTCCACTGAAACTGTCCATGCACTGAAGTTAACTGATGTATTCTTTAGTTGATTAATGAGTTTATAATTAGTGAATTAATTAATAATTAATTCACACCATTCTTCACTAGTGTATCAATCAGTTAGATTAGATACAACTAGTTCAACTATGTTTAGATTAGTTAAACTGAACACAACTCCATTAACTCCTCAATCAACTCCACCAAACTCTGTCACATGAGTTCTAACCGAAGTATCCATGTAATAGCTCCAATTAACCCTTAGGAATAGCGTAATTCCTTTTGTCAGCTCCTGTGCCACATCTGTGCACTTAACTGAAGTGCTCCAAGAGAATAAGATAATGTTTATAGTCCAAATATTATTAAGAGCTAATAATATTTGACATATCTATTTTTAGACTGGCAATCTAAAAATAGATTCCGCCCAATATGTCTAAAAATATAAGTCCATATAATTTTTCCGACTTGACCAACCATCCACAAATAGCATCTTGCAACTCATAGAACATGATCCATATGTCTAAAAATAGACATAGTCTAAAAATAGACTTTGTGCCAAAAATAGCCTGCGGGCCCACTTAGTGAAGGCGACTTCTTTCCACTAAGCTCATCATCTTGTTGCAATCTCAACATTCATGACCAATAGATTTCCTATCTACCAATTGTTTGACGAAATGTCAGTCTCGGTTGGGGATGATCAGGTCTAGCCTTTGTTTCAGTTTTGGGTTTATAATAATTGCAATCATGTATTTTATGAGTTATGAAAATTATATGGATTTTTAGGCAGAGGATTACCCCTGGCCCTGAAAAATAGCCTTAATTTCCATAGAAACTGGCACAACACTAAGCAGAAAATGCCATAATCGCACCAATGCAGACCTATAGGAGCGATTGGGGGTTTCCAGTCGCATGGAGGGCTTGGCAAGGGAGCGACTGGGGCTCTAGCTTAGGGAAAATTTAAGTTAGCTCAGGGAATGGACACCTGGAGGGGTTAGGTTACTCTTGGAGGGTCCTGAGGCACTTGAGGGAAGTCAATAAGGTCTGTTTTTTCCACTCCATTTCCTTAAGGTCACCTAGGAGGTTGATTCTTTTCATAACAACCCCTCATCTCATGTTTACCCATGGTAAGCCGGTGAAAGTGGGTAGATGTGAGGGGAGAGGTTGGTTACACATGTGCTAATAATATGGTGCCATAAAGGTAGCAAGATATTTTTGGTTGGAACGACTTAATGTCATGGTCTTCTCATCAATGCGCGATACAGTCCAGCTAATGACATCTACACACGGGAAGGTTAGATATCTGCATTCAAACCTTTATAATCCCGACCACTGGATTATGAGATATACTTTTCAATATTCCAGATATGCCTCAAAGTCATTTTCAAAAGCACATTTAGCCATCTTCCATGTAAGTGTTAACTCCTTTTCTATAAACAGTTGAGTGTCTGCATATACTGGCAAGTTAACTAGTGCTTTCTCAACTGCTTCCCCAGTACTTATTTTAGTGGTATCTTTTGAAGTAGCTCCCTTTGGTTCCATGGTAAAAAAATAATGCTAGAGAGAAGCGCTCAACAATTGTGGTACCCATGGGACAGAAAAGACGCTCATGGAAAGAAAACATTAGTCTTTAGCAAATCTACTTTCAAAACATGATTAAGTAGCAAATCAGAAAACTAGAGAGAAGTATTGTGCAATCTTTATCAACAAGAGGGACTGGTTGCCTATGGGAACTACGTATTGTGCAGTCCCAATAGCCAAGGATGAAGCTTGTGGCTTGATACTATGTAATGTGCAGTTCATATTGGGAAGTGGACTGGGAGAGATTGCACATTGTGCATTTTCAGTGGCCAAGGAAGCAGGTTGAGCCCTCGAACTGCACAATGCGCAGTTGGACTAGCATGTACTGTGGAATGTGTAGTTCCAGTGGCCAAGTTCTTGGCTTTAACTATAGGATATCATAGTGCCTAGCTAGGAAAAGTGAAAACTGGCCAAGGAAAGTGCAGATCTTCCCAATGAAAGTGTGAAAAACGAGAAAATATAAGTGATGGTGAGGGATTGACTGAAGATCTAACTAAGTGTGGTTGAATCAATGTAAATCAAGTGTAGAAACAATATAAATGGGAAGAAAATAAAATCGGTGAGGAGAGTCACCGCAATGACAACCATCGATGAAAAAAAAAAGAAATCAATGCGACTCTTATAAAATGGAAAAGAACAACTTGAAACGTCACTTCTACAATCTAAAAAATGTTAAAACATCATCATGCATGAAGATAAATAAGTAAAACATCACTCAAACAATAAAAATGACTAAAGCGACAGAAAAGTGGCAAAAGGCGATAAAAACAAAACTAACCCAGAAAAGTGGCAATGACCGCACAAAAGGTTCCTTGTGTTATCACTCCACCGGATGTCTAAGGCTGAGAAAGAGTCCAAACAAAGGTAGCCACATACCAATCTTTTAGCTTGGTAGCTATCCCTACCAAACCAGAGAGGGCTCTCTCCACAAAGTCACAGCCAAGAGGGATGGATGAATTAGGGTTTTAGGCTAGGTATGAGTACATGGGTTTGTTTGTTTGAATTGGTTTTTCTGGATGAGTGAACTAGGTCAAAGAGGCTAGGTCAGAGAAAATAAGATTGGGACTGTAGTCCATTCAATGAGGAAAGTTAGGTAGGAAGGCTAACACTTTAGGGTTTTTGAGTGGGATGGATCAAACATATGAGATGCTAGAAAGAGCAAGACAATGCATGTATTCTTTCTAAACTAAAGAAATGAGACAAACTATGAAGGTTTTTCCAAAACATGGCATAGAAGATGTATTCTGCTTATCAACTTGAAAATAAACATATAATAGAAATGAAATGGATCACGGAGAGTACAAAAAATTCATACATATGCAACAAAAGAAGAAACAACGTTAAATTTCCATACCACATGTATCCCAAGGAAATAGCTGCAACTCTTTCATTAAATTCCTGCCAAATACTGAATACACTAGAGTCTTTGATCAATGCAATAACATCCAATAATTTCCATCTTGTGAAATGAGTCAAGAACTGAAAGATATAGCCATCAAACAACTTCTCCCAACCTCAGGGGTCAAATCCCTAAGTTGAGGAGTTGTTCCACCAAAAACTGAACTGCATACCTAGAGTGTAGGGAGGTCAAACTGACTCATCCCTCATTTTTTGGAAACTGATTCATTACATCTCATCAAGAGTTTTTACCCAATGTATTTACCCCTAGGTAACTTTAAAAAATGATTATTCATTTAAATACTTGAATTACATTGGTAAAAACATCATTTTCCAAGGTGAAACTGAGAAAACTGAGAAAAATTTCAAATTTCAGGAAACACAAAAAAATTGGTAAAAAACGCAGCACCAGTGTAAAAAGCGCAGTGCCAACTTCAGCTCCACTTTTGAAGGGGTTCCCAGTGTCCAAATTGAGCTCATGATATCTCATTGGAAATAATGTCTTGTCTAGTTTCCAAAATTGTTCTTGGTTTTCAAAAATGAATTGATTTTACCCTCCAAAAGGTCAATATCCCAAGAATTTTCAAAAGCGCAGTGCCAGCCTAAAAAACAGGGCATAAATATGTTTTTTGACTTTTTGACTGACCAGTTGGCCAAAAAAAGCTTCAAAAAGTTTCTAGGGTGAAGTTATTTGGCCTTCTAAATCCAATGGTGCCTTTATTTTTTTCATTAGAGTTCCCTAGAAAAAGCGCAGTGCCTAGGGCGTTGCGCTTTTGACAGTGCAACTGTATAAAAATTCTGAATTTTCTGGAAAAATTGGCCTCAAAGATGGAGAGATATCTCACTAACCATGAGGATTTTTGAAAAAATGAGAGTTATCTTTGTTATTTGGCATTTTTTTAACAAAAACCTCCTCCAGTTTATTTTTGTTTGGAAACAATCTTCTCTGCAAAAAGGTGTCTCGAACAGGATTTTGCACAGACATAAAAATAGGTTGTGAATATGTGAGTGGATCTCTCATTCTATAATACCTGTGTAAAACGTGAGATAGGTTTTTGTACATTGATATCTTAGGAACAAAAACCTCCTCCGGTTTCGAAATTTTTTTTTTTTTTGCCAAAATATGTTCTACAAAAAGGTGACCAAACAGAACATTTCTGGAAAATGTGCCTTCGAAAAGTTTTTCAAATTTTCCCAAATTTTCTTCATATTTCCTCAAAATTGCTTCAGAATTACTTCATGGAGATCTGATATAGTATGTTATTCTATCATGGATGCATCAATGAGAAAATCCAACTTACCCTTCTCTTTCTACTTGATTAGGGTTTGTAGTTCTGGACCAATTCACAGAAATCAAAACAGCCCACATGTTTGAAGCAAGCCATTACCATGGGTGAGGCCATTAATTCTCTGGTGTGGGTAGGTTCAAACCTCAGAATTATTCCTCCCTTGTGTGGCATTCTTTCTTCCCTCTCTTCTTCATCCAAGTAGTCTTTGTTTTCCTCCTCCATGGTATTTTGGTCTAGAAACCCTAGGGATGAGGAAATGGGATTAGAGATAGGTCTAGGAAAAATTAGGGAGATGGCGGAAGGGGTTATTGAACTTTGGGAGGTGATAGAGGGTTAAAATGCTGGGGGAATTGGAAATTATAATTTTATTATAGGTTTTGGGTATGGGTGCTTAGGAAATTTGAAATATCTATGACTTAGGGTTTAGGGGAAAAGGGAGTTATGGAAAGGGATATAGTGTTGTAGGGGTATGGATAGGGTTTATAGTGATTTAGGAAGGGAATGCAGGGTTTATGGGCATCAAATTGGGAATGAGGAGATGGGGTTAGGGTTTTCAACTAGACAAGCTGCCAATTTTTCATGAAAACAAAAAAACTATGAAATTGATATTTAATAACACAAGGAGGTGATAAAATGCTCTTACTTACTTGATAAATGATGATGAGAGAATTTTATATAGAATTAGAGGCAGTTTGGAAGAGTTTTGGTGCTTATTAGGCAAATTGGGCAAAAGTGCAGTGCCTTACCCATAAGCGCAGCGCCCTTCAACAAAAAATGTAGCGCTGTTGTCCAAAAGCACATTGCCTGTTCAAAAAACGTAGTGCCACCCAAAAACTCAAATTTTGACCCTGAAAATTGGTTTTTTGAGCTAGAGGAGTGCGAGCTTGATGGTTGCAATACCAAATGAGCTTCTTCTTTGTCTTATGGTGGTCTTTATACTTGATGAATTTTATGTTTTGGGCCTTGGGACCCACTTTACCTTCTTTACACTCGCCTTTAAACTTTGAAACTTTACCCTTTCATTATGACTTCATTCTTTGACAAGTGATCATTTGATTGGATTGAGACACTTTAAACTTTGTATTTTTTATTCTTTGTTGGCATGTGGAACTCTGAGTTGGTAGCTTGGGAACCATGAACTTATTACAAATTGAGCGACATGAAATTACATAATGGAAAAAAAAATTACATTTTGAAATAAAAATTACATCTTGGAATAAGAATTACTCCTTACAAATCATCTTTACATGGTAAAGAGAGGTTATTTGATCAATTTCTTACTTGATGCTCTTACGCAATGGAAAGGGAGTATTAATTAAACCTTGAAAACCCCTAGAAACCTAATGAAACCTTGAATGAGTGGACTTCATGATTAGATGACTAAACAAGTGATAAAACTCATGAATGATGGTCATTCATAAAATTATGAAAATGAGCCAGCAAGTAATGGAAATTTTGGAAAAAGTGAATTTTTTTGACTTTAGGGCTACCATCAGTGAGTAAATTTTGGAATGATGACCTAGTGGAAGGACAAAATTTTCTGAATGAGACCTATGAAATGAGGATTTTTATAGCGTGGCGGGATGAAATACGTACTACTTGTTAAAAGTGAAATCCACTCTGGAATGAAGCGATCCTGCTGGCCGGGCGGGTCTGCGCAGCAGCAAACAGTGTCGTGTGCGAGTTCCTAATTACGAATGAAAAGGCTGGAGATAGAAGCCTACCTGGATTCCAACGCTAGGATCTGAAGAAGAAGCGTCCCCGTTCCTCAGCCTTGGCATATCACAATCCCTCCACGATCTCCGCGGATGAACACTTGCACATGGAAGAAACGAACAAATACAAGCATAGAAACCAGCATACGTAACTAAACATCAGTCAGAAAGGACGTTACTCGCATTAACATGATGGAAAACAGAGTGGAACCATAATCATAATCATCTATTAAATAACCAGCGAAGAAAGATTACAACCAAGTTCTGACGTCGCGGTCTCCTTCGGACGGGTTTCCAGTAGTCCACGTCTCGCAAAGCTCGCCAAGGAAAGGGAAAACCTCTCCAGAGTCTCGTGACAATGGTCTCCTTACTTGAGTTAGCCTTAAGGGAAAAAGGGGATTCTTTGCAACACAAAGGCTCTTGGGAATATGGAGATTCAGAGCTTAGGCACTTCAAGACTAGCTTGCCATTGATTTGAGCAAGCTTTTATAGATGGGGAAGGAGGAGTTGGGATCCCTATTATTATGGGATTGGCCCTATCACCAAGGAAGGTTCCATGGGAGGTGGCAAAACCACTTCCCTCCATAGAACTCCCGCAACCAACCTCCCAACTCAAGATAGGTGATGGTTTGCAAATTTGTTAGAACTCAACTTCCGCCATCCTTATTTAAAAAAAAACTCCCAAATTGGGTGGCGCGACTACGGCTCTATGACAGAGCGCCAAGTGGCGCGACCCCTTTGCAGTAATTTCTCCATTGGCGCGAGGACTGAACTGCTTGCCCGCGCCAATGCCAAAAGGGCTGTTTTTCATGACTTTTGCAAGGAGATGTCTCAAGGGAAAATGAAGCTCATGTTCAGAGGGATGCATTGATGATGATTTCAAGGCATGACAATGTTCACAGGTCACAGAATGGGTCCTCCATTGTGCGGGATGGGGGAATGGTAAGGACGGTGACAAATTACTGTGTAACAGATGCCCCCTAAAGTATGAGGCCCGAGAGGGAGAGGGGTGAAATGCTTTACGAGAACATGTCCAACTGAAAGCCTGCCGTCGGAAAACCTGTGCAGAAAGATACAACTGATATCTCAAGTACATGATGTATAAGTGGTATGGACGCAGCCATCCGAAAAAAATTATGCTATAATCCGGATCCAGGGTATGGGCGCAGCCATCCAACTAAGATCAAACAAATAGACTCAGGTATGGTCGCAGCCATCCAGTAAGTGAGTCATGTACATAGTGATAATAATCCACAATCACAGCCTGGATTACAACAGACACAATCCAGGGTCTTGCGCTCCATCTCGATAAGTGATCAGTTCCAGCATGTGGATGTGAAATTTGATCGAACATGCACAAGAACATCGTTGGATTTACGGCCAATGATGAAAAACATTGTAACCGACGAGAGAGGCACGATAATGACAAGTAGTGCATAGAATTTACTCAGGTACAATGCGCGAGCGTGCGAATCGTGAGTTGATCGAGACATGCATGGAGAATCCTGATCGGGAAACTCTTATGGCCCTCTCGTCATGGCATGAGCACGCCATTGAACACTCTGGGGCTCCAAGGTACCATAAGGAGTCTCTAGACCAACTTCCTGGATAATGAGTTGATGTCGACAGGAAGTGACCTTGATCGAAGGTGGGCCATAATGATTCCCACATCATCGACACGAGACGGAGGAACATGATGTTTTGTTGTGAATCAGGATCGTATGAGAAACAGAGGAAGGTTGATATTTGCAGAGGCCAACTTCTCTTGAACACATGAACGGCACGACAGTGGACTTGGCAGTATTTGACATCAACGGATCAGAGGTCATGGTGACGAGGCAGTGAACGGATGAGAGGTCAAAAGAGATTACCAAAACCCATGGAGGCATAGTGAAGCAACGAGATGAGATGTCCCCAACCCGACACGGATGCAGACAAGTGCCATGTTCAAGAGCGACATACTGCCGACGACAACGACGATGGTTCCATTTTTCCCCCACCATTTCTGGCGAGTACCCCAATTATTTTTGATAACAAGCTTGAAGGGGATAGCATATGCTTGTGATATAAGTCCGCCCTTCGGGCGAATCCATCCTAGTGCATTTAACGAGTCCTAGGAAGGAGAAACTAGGAGAACGTCATTTCGACGGAATCCAATGTCATCAGGGTTTAACGAGTCTGACAAAGGAAGAACTCGGCGTCTTTTCATGTTTGATTTGAGAAAAGCAGTGGAAAACTCCGGGTCCTTTAGTAAATAGTTCCCGGATCAGAAAAGTTGAAAACAATAATAAGGAAGCCTCCTGATGTGATAGGCTAGGGTATTCCTTCGTCATCAATCCATCCCAAACCGAAAAATAGGGTTAAGCATCTTGGGTGGAAGTCGATTAAATGTCCATTTGAGATCGAAACGACAAAATTCAGTGATCTTTTCATGTTGAGAATTAGGAAAGCTAAAATATTAAAAATGTTTTTATTATTTGCAGTCAGAAAAGTATAAAATACAACTCGTGTCCATCTTTTTGAGTCGCAAAACCTGCTGCTGCACATACCAAGCAAGCGTAAAATCCATTTTCGGCATAATATATGCAAATATTTGATAAAAATAACTTTTAAAATTTATTTAATGTCGAAAAAGTTATAAATATGTCTAATTGGTAAAAATAAAATTACTTTTACTATTCACCTTGGTAGAAAACAACAGTGGTCCATTTGGAGCAGAAACTTTCGTCGACGATTGCGACCAATCCAGGCAACCATTCAGCTTCTCGTTTGTCACAGGTAAGAGGCGCTCCCTTGCTCTACATTTCCATTCATTTTTTAATGATTTTCCCTTAAAAATCAGTCTTGCATGGGCATTTTTAAAATTTTAGGGCCGGGCCCATTGGCGCGGGTATCGGGCACGGACCCGCACCAATGAGCTCTTTTTACTAAAGGGCTCGCGCCACATGGCGCGACTGTTAGCAAAACAGCCGCGCCAGCGGCCGAACCTAAATTTTCTCCTAAAATTCCGGTATTTAAACCAAATTTCTTGAAATTTGAAGCTCACCAAAGATCTAATCAGGGGTTTTTGACCATATGAATGCAGATAACCACTCAAAATGGCAATCGAATGGAAGGAACGAGAGCACGGAGATGAGGATGAAGAGGCCATGCAAAACCAAGCTTGCATGAACATAAGCTGGATTAGAAAGAGTTATTATCACGCCATTTTCTGGCTCGTGGCTCATATCTAATCGGCATGGGATGAAAGGAAACAGTGTTGGGGCTGCACAGACCGGGTGTTAGGTGGAGTCATGATGTCTGGCTGAGCTTTCGGGATTGTCCATGGAGAGCCAAATCCGTATTGACCGGAAAGCAGACCATCCCAGGAAAGGAAGATCGTTAGTGTGGCACGGTGTCTTGGGCACAAACAGGATCAGGAAGCAAGAAGGTGGATATCTCCACCATCCCTGATCTAGCACTGAGAGTAGTTCTCCATACCATTACGCGGGCTGCTGGGTCGCAGGCTCCGCACGAGGCCACGAAGACCCAACTCCTGTTGGCCTCAGAATGCATGGGTCCCCTACTGTTCAACTGGGCAGAAGCAGTAACTATCAACATGAAAAGGCAGCTCACAAAGTGTAAACAGGGGAAACTAAAATAGTTCGGGTATGGTTCCATCTTGGTATCGTTCATTCTGGAACGCATACCAATCTTCCAGGGCCAAGGGGCCGCAGTGGCGAGTCCGATACCATGAGAGCCATGAATGGCTCGCTGGGCAGCACTGATGCCCAGATCTGGAGGTGGCCAACAGATGTCCTGGAGGCCAGAGTTCTTTAGGTGGCTACGGCGCCAACTGATCGTCGTGGAAGATTGGCCCTATTCGGGAACTGACTTTACCGGAGACCCAGATCTCCCACTACCAGAAGGAGACGACTGGGACGAGGAGCTGGGTAAGACCTCATATTTTGATTTTATGTTTATATGTTTTTTTTTGTTAATACACATTTGTCTTGACACAATTATATATGCATGCAGATGTAGGACCTGAGAGACCAGCCGGGATGTCTCCCATCTCCCGGAGGACACAACTAAAGCTTACTGAATCCGGGGGAAGGCACCGGGAGGAGGCGATCCGAGTGCCAAGAGGACACCCGCAGGATCCCGAGACTATGCCGTCTGAACCTGGAGATGGCATACATTACACACGGTGGGAAGTTCGAGCAGATCCACAGAATACAAACAGCGCTGATGCGTGCAGTGACGTGCTATCATGAGCACCATGCGGATTAGTCCTTAGGGTTTATGCCACACCTATTTTTTGAGAGACACAGTGTCTCAGGATGTACTAAGACGATTATGTATATTTTTTTGAGTTTTATGTGACACACTCTATGTAAACATTTCGATATCTATATATATACATATCTATTTCTGGATGAGTCTCTCTTCACATGTGATGATGTTTTCTATATGTCATGCAAATGTCTAATACCGATGTAATCTAATGTATCAGTTACATAACAAACGACCCAATGCAAAATGTATTCACACAATGTATCTAATCACACATTTCATTTTTACGCAAGCTTAAAAGCACACGTGAACACACACATATGCAAACTATGCTTGAAATAAGGAAGACGGGCATGCCCCCCAAGCATGATGTCTCAATTCGAGGTGCATGCCCCCCAAGCTTCAGTCCATTGAAAATGGAGTGAAGGTTCAAAACAAAAAGTCGAATTGAACATGCTCGTGTTTCATTATTTTAACGAGGTTGACACACTTAAAAGAACTGTCCTCAAACAACTTGTTTCATTGTTGTAGGAGCTCGACACAAGTGGAGGAACTATGCTCCAACGACCTTGTTTCATTTTTTAAGGAGCTTGACACAAGACAAGGAACTCTGCTCCGACAACCTTGTTTCATTTTTTAAGGAGCTTGACACAAGACAAGGAACTGTGCTCCGACCAGACCTCATCATAATGAATAAGAAGTCAATGCTTCCAAGAGTTCCACTCCCGATGGAAGGGAAACATCCTGGAAGTCGGGACCCAATGCCCCCAGCACATTATGCACCACGACATCATCACTGAGCACAGGCACGGGGTAAGTAGCCACATAGTTGACCTGCGGTGGAGCAGATACAACGGGTGGATAGAAACCAGGAGGGGGTGATGGCGGACCAGTTGCCACATTAGGACCAAAGAACAAAAGCTGATCAATGGTCACGATCCGTCCTTCATGTGGAAAGCACATCACGCGAAAGAGGGAGGAGACAAGCGCTCCCATGGCATGAAGAGGAGTAATACCTTAAAAGCAACAAATCCAAGGGCCGGAGCAAACCATCAAAGTCCCATACTGGACGACTCCCTCTAAAATGGCATGAAGTAAACATGAGAGAGGATCTGGATGACTACTCGTTCTTCCCATTGAATATCCCATGATTAACGTAACGGTGACGACGAGGCAAAGCTTGCCGGGTAGTTGAAGACGAATACTACGAGCAATGTGATTGGCCTATAAGATGCTGACCAGACAGGCACAAAACAAATTCTCGAAAACCTGTCAGACGGAAGAGCGAAATCACCAGTGAGCTCAGTAAGGAAGCGACCAAACTAATCGGAGGGGCTACCATCGAAATGCGAAGGTCTTCCCCTGATGTTACGGAAGCAGAAGCCTCCTCCATGACCTCCATCTCGAAGGCGGGAGGAATATCCTCCGTAGCCTCCATCATGGGAGGCGGAGGAGGAGCTTCTTGAAGCACAGGGACAGGAGAATCTTTCTCCAAGTCTGAAGAATCTGAAGAGATCAGAAGGACATGGGGGGTGTGAGATCCACTCTCGACAGAAAAGACCTGGTGCACCGCGGACGGGGCCAGTTCAACCGATCCTACGACCAATGGTTGGTCAGGGACGGATTCGTGAATTTGAATTTCTGGGGGAGTGGGATCGACCAAGGATAATTCTTGACCAGTCGTAAGATCAGCTGGCGGAGGACTCAAAGAAAGCCGATTATAACCCGGCGGAAGGCGTGGTGTAGAACCGGTCGAGTTGTCCAAAACTAGTTTGGCTTCATCCATATAAGGACAAAGGTGAATGGCATGGTGCCCTTCACACAACTTACAGGGATTGGTGATCTTACCCTGCTTCTTGAGAGCCTTATCAGCACCAGTCGAATATGTGCCCCCAAACTGGCTCCCGGAAGTCAAAGACAAAGGTGGACGACCGTTGGACCATGCTTCAAGCACCTTGGGAATGCCAGGGCAGTCTCGAAGCAAATGGTCTCCCGTGCACAACATGCACGGGAACTTGACTTTCCGCGGAGGGTCGGAGGGCCTATCAAGATGAGATTTCTCATGGACAGTAGCTGTACATTTAGCCTCTCGCTTATCAAACTTCTTCTTCTTTGTCTTCTTCTTCTTCTTCTTAGCCACCTGGTTACTTGAATCCAGACTTTCACCAGGCGAAGTAGAAGAGGAGGACGCAGAAACAGGCGAAGAAGGGGAGAGGTCCACCTTGGAATCAACATGAGGTTGTTCAGGTGGAGGAACTGATTGAACAGTAGTGGAGACATTCGGGACAACAGAGGTTGAGAACAACCAAACGGGCAACCCAACAGTTAACCCAGGAAGGGACAACGTCGCCATGTAAGGAGCACCAACATTTCCAAAAGGAGGAAAATGACCAGGATTCCCTTCTGAGGGGATTCCTTGGTTGGTGAACTCTGAAAAAGTTTCCATCAAACTCAAAACCACACACGGGCTGAAAACGAGTTAAGACACACGATCAAACGGTCAACAAGCAATGTCTAAGCAGGCGTGTAATCGTGGGCGATTAATTTTACCACATTGGAAAGTAAGAAATCCTACCGTTTCATGTTTCAAGAGTCGAGAAACGATAAAAAGATGACTCTGTCTCTTTCAGAGTTGACACAAGCGTGAAAGGACAAGCGCTTGACGGTCTTTTCAAGTTTAGGGAGTCAGAAAAGACCAAATGACTGCTCAGGAAAAACTAGGCACAAAGGGTGTACCAAATATCCGTGAACTGCAATATACACCTTGGTTTCAAAAAATGAAACAGAAATCGACCAAGGACTTTCCGTACGTGCAGGTAGTCTCCCCGAATGCTGTGTTCGGTGTATCACGGGTATAGGGCGGCGGACTCGGCTTCCTGTGGATAAAGGATTGAAAACCTAGAGGGGTCTCCCTTTATATACGCGACGGTACGGGGAGCGCAAGTCCGTACTAGCGCTGTCTAAAGCCAACAGGCGAACGACAGCTGCTAGGTTTAACGACGCCGGAACACGTCTCTAGCCTAGACCTTCTAAATATGTTTCGTTAAGTTCCAATGCTGCCTTAGATTAATTGAATAAATTTTACAGTTGATCTTCAATTAAGTTTCAATTTCCAGGCCCTATCGTATGTAGTGTCTCCTAAATGCAAAGCTATATGCCACAATGCAACATTTCGTTCGATGAAAACTAATTAGAGAAGAGTTGAGAGCTTTTATACAAACGAAATGAACGGAAACCAAACAATGAGCTCTATAATGCAACTAATGCAATTGACAACTTTTCGTTCAAAACACTAATCACTAGCGATATGGAAAAGATTACAATTTGCACTAATTAACAAAAGCAAAAGAGATTTTTTTTTCGGTGTTTAAGAGCTAATATGCACTAAACAAACTTGAAAACAAATGGAGCAACTTGAGAAACGATATTCAAGAGAGCGAAGCAAACACATTTCACTCAACAACACAAGCAATCAGATCCCCAAATCGACCAAAGTCTCTCAAAGCAAAGAAAAGACTCAAAAGCTTCCAATGGACCGTGTGATCTAGGTCCAAAGCAAGACCAAACGAGTTTCGAATGAAGAAATGAACAATCACCCAAAAATCGCAATAAAACAATGAACAACTACTTAGAGAATGTGGAGAATCAATCAGATAGTTGACAGGACAATCGAAACACCAAACTCCCAAGGAGGGATCGATACACTAAGCCACTAGATGCCCTAGGGCTTAAAACGTGAAATCGGTAGATAGAAGCAAACAACCAAAGGAAAAAGGTGAATTCCCAGTCAAACAGGACTCCAACACACTCAGGCAGTCGGAAAATCAAGAAGAAAAACACTGATCAACTTCAGAGAGCTCAAAAATGAGAAAACTCAAAAAACTTACAGAGGTGGCGCGACTGTAAGAGTGAAACTGGCGCCAGAAGGCAATTGGCGCGGGTTGTACAAAGGCAACATGCGCCAAGTGGCGCGACTGTCGGGTTAAAAACCGCGCCAGTCGAGTTTCTCAGCAAAAAATTAAAAATAAGCTACTCCAGAAACAGACCAATGCAAGCTAAGCAATCCAAGAAGCAAAAACACACAAAGAACCCAACCCAGAAGGTTCATCAAGCAAGGAAAAGCAAGATACAAACGGCAAGGCAAGACAAAGACTCCAAGTCGTTCAGTCTGCAAACCAAACCGGAGATCGACTGAAGTAGCGTTGATCTACTCCGCTAATGCAAAGCAGAAGCGTTTCGAAGGCTATCTGGCTGTACTTCAGGCTCCGTCTAAAGTTTACAAATCAAACAACAAGCTGGATCCCCAGCGGAGTCGCCAATTTGTTGAGAAGGTAAATCCCCTCTGCGGACAGAGGCGATCCCTACTAGCCCAGCAGGGGTCTAGCAATAAACAAACAATGTCATGACGCAGGTTCCTAATTACGAATGAAAAGGCTGGAGATAGAAGCCTACCTGGATTCCAACGCTAGGATCTGAAGTACAGCCGTCCCCTGCTTCCTCATCACCCTTGGCAGATCACAACTTTTCCACGATCTCCGCTGATGAACACCGCACAGAAGAAATGCACGACATAAGAGCATAGAAACCAAGATACGTAACTAAACACTGTACACCTGAAAATTTACTCGCATTAACATGATGGAAACCAGGAACCATAATCATAATCATCTATTAAATAATAAACGAAGAGAGATTACAACCAAGTTCTGACGTCGCTGTCTCCTTCGGATGGGTCTCCAGTCGTCCACGTCTCGCAAAGCTCGCCAAGGAAAGGGAAAACATCTCCGGAGTCTCTCGACAATGGTCTCCTTACTTGAGTCGGCCTTAAGGGAAAGAGAGGATTCTTTACAGCACAAAGGCTCTTGGGAATATGGAGATTCAAAGCTTAGGCACTTCAAGACTAGCTTGCTATGGGATTGAGCAGGCTTTTATAGATGGGGAAGGAGGGAGTTGGGATCCCTATTATTATGGGATTGGCCCTATCAACAAGGAAGGTTCCATGGGAGGTGGAAAAACCACTTCCCTCCATAGAACTCCCGCAGCCAACCTCCCAACTCAAGATAGGTGATGGTTTGTGAATTTGTTAGAACTCAACTTCCGCCATCTTTATTTAAAAAACAACTCCCAAAATGGGTGGCGTGACTACGGCTCTATGACAGAGCGCCAAGTGGCGCGACCCCTTTGCAGTAATTTCTCCATTGGCGCGAGGACTGAACCGCTTGCCCGCGCCAATGCCAAAAGGGATGTTTTTCATGACTTTTGCAAGGAGATGTCTCAAGGGCAAATGAAGCTCATGTTCAGAGGGATGCATTGATGATGATTTCAAGGCATGACAATGTCCACAGGTCACAAAATGGGTCCTCCATTGTGCGGGATGGGGAATGGTAAGGACGGTGACAAATTACTGTGTAACAGTCATCATAAAGAGGAAGGGCGGGTTGTGAAATATTTGGAAACTGCTTATATCTAGTGTAAATTTGGATATCTAGTTGGTATTTAATTTTCATCATGTCTATTGAATCCATAAAATATGAAATCAACATGAAGATGACCCCAAGAGAGTATGGGAATGAAAAATACACCTTATAAAATATACAAATACAATATTAATAACTTGATATATAGTTTTGTTGTTGAATTTTTCAAAGAATAGAGGAGGAAAATATCAAATAGGATACCTAAAAAATTTGAAATAAAATATAATAAAAATATATGACTAACTTTAACATTGATTTCACTTTGAAATTTCACTAACAATATGCTTTTGAAAATCTACTGTAAGTGTTAGTTTCTAATTTCTTAATTAGATCATTTCTTCCTGAAAAGGATAAAAAGTTTTCTTGATTAGATAATTTATTCCTGAAAAAGATTAAAAGTTAAAAAATGATAGCATGTTAGAATATCATTTTGATTGGATTCTAACTAGTTGCTCCAATTACCAATTTAGATTATTTATGAGAGTTATACAATATTTGAAACTCCTACTCATGTTTTATAGCTCACATTAAATTTAATTTGCTGGATATCTTTACATAATCATTTACTTTCATAGATATGTTTACATAATCATTGTTATGGTTGTAAAAAATTCTAAAGTAAATTAATGATTTTATAGTTGGAATCAAAGTTAGGAAGCCAATGAAGTGCTGAGACAATGAGTAATATTTTTCCATTTAAAATATTGAGAATTTATGAGGCGGGTTGTTATAGCACTCAACACAAGTTCAATTCCCTTCGGGGTGATGTATCTGGACATGTTGATAAAGATAGAGTTAAAAATTAAAAGAAAAAAGAGAAAATGAAAGGTACTGCCAAACTTATAATAATAATAATAGTTATATTAGATACAACTTTTCATTAGTGTATAAACATCTCTACTCTAATACATTAATGACTAATAAATAATAATTATTTAAAAACAGATATATGAATATATTTGAAATCAATAATGATATGAATAACGTACATTAAACTATGTGATTTTTTTAATGTGATTTATATGTATATTTCAATAATAATAATTTTCAAAAAATAAAAAAAATCCAGTTTTTTGATCTATATAAAATTTAGTCACTTAGATTATAAAAATAAAAATCATCAACTGTTATTATATTATATTAAATATCTTTATATCTTAAAAAAACATAATTATATTTATTCTTCTATATTCCATGTTAAATAATACAAAATACCTTTATTATAGACACAAGTGATTAATATATTTAATATAAAGACTAAAATCAAACTCTTACAACACTAGTTACATCCTTAATTTCTACTCTAAGTGTTAGTTTCTAATTTCTTAATTAGATCATTTCTTCCTGAAAAGGATAAAAAGTTTTCTTGATTGGATAATTTATTCCTGAAAAAGAGAAAAAGTTAAAAAATGATAGCATGTTAGAATATCAAAATAAAAAGTTAAAAAGTGATAGCATGTTAGAATATCATTTTGATTGGATTCTAACTAGTTGCTCCAATTACCAATTTAGATTATTTGTGAGAGTTAGACAATAGTTGAAACTCCTAGTCATGTTTTATAGCTCACATTAACCTTACTTTCCTAGATATCTTTACATAATAATTTACTTTCATAGATATTTTTACATAATCATTGTTATGGTCGTAAAAAATTGTAAAGTAAATTAATGATTTTATAGTCGGAATCAAAGTTAGGAACCTAATGAAGGGCTGAGACAATGAGTAATATTTTTCCATTTAAAATATTGAGAATGTATGAGGCGGGTTGTTATAGCACTCATCACAAGTTCAATTCCCTTTGGGGTGATGTATTTGTACATGTTGATAAAGATAGAGTTAAAAAGAAAAAAAAAAGAGAAAATGAAAGGTAATACCAAACTTATAATAATAATAATAATAATTATATTAGATACAACTTTTCATTAAAGTATAAACATCTCTACTCTAATACATTCAAGACTAATAAATAATAATTATTTAAAAACAGAGATATGAATATATTTGAAATCAATAATGATATGAATAATGTATATTAAACTATGTGATTTTTTTAATGTAATTTATATGTATATTTCAATAATAATAATTTTCAAAAAATAAAAAAAATCCAGTTTTTTTATCTATATAAAATTTAGTCACTTAGATTATAAAAATCAAAATTATCAACCATTATTATATTATATTAAATATCTGTATATCTTAAAAAAACATAATTATATTTATTCTTCTATATTTCATGTTAAATAATACAAAATACCTTTAAAGACTAATATATTTAATATAAAGACACAAGTGATTAATATATTTAATATAAAGACTAAAATCAAAGTGTTACAACACTAGTTACATACTTAATTTTCAATAACTAACGCGTGCAAAATAGTTAATATCCAATGGATGGCTCAGAAATTTTACTATTTTAACATTAAATTTATGGCTAACAAATTTTATTCGCAAAATATCTAATTTAATTAAAAAAATTTACCACAGACCTAAGTATATCATCGCAGATTTTATAATTTAAATTTTAACATCAAATGAATGGTGGTTAACGTGCCTTACCAAATTTGAAGTCAGTGCCACGTCACGTGGCAACGCCACTCCTAACTTGAAAATGACCATCGACCAGGTCAGCAGTGTGGGCACCAGCGGAGTTTGGGATGGCAGGTGCATTAAAATGGCTATGATGTAGTTTGGGAGGGAAAGAACGAATTTAAAAAACCATAGCCGTTGTGGGCATGAATAAATGAATGGGCATTAAAACGATTATGATGTGGTTTGGGAAAGTCAATTGAGAAAAGCATAGTCGTTGAGGACATGAAGAAATGGATAAGGATTGATGTTTTCCATTCATCCAGAGACGCAAGCAAGCCCATATACAGGTGCACATCTGAGTTACAGCTGATGGTTAATCTCTTGGCATCGAGAAGGAGAATGCAAAGCCTTTGTGACTCCAATGCGAATGGAGTACATAGAATCCCCACAATCCCCACCATGCATGTCGAAGCAATTCAAAGGAAATTTCTGTAAATTGGTAGCATGGTGGTTCATTTCGTCCAGGTGATCGAGCTCGGCATAGGAGTTATGTCATCAAGCTCCGATTCCATTAATGGTATATATACATATGGATTATCTCTATTCATGAAAACAGATATGTATTTATCTTCATCAATTTTGTATAATGCTAATCGCTTCTGCATTCAAACTGAGCAGAATTCCGCTACACAGCATTGCATAGAGGATGGTGGGTTGTTGTGTTCGGTTGGGCTGAGCAGAGAACAGTAGAATGCTATAGAGAACATCATAGAGGGCGGTGGGTTGCTGAGCAGAGCACAACAGACTGCTACAGAGCACGGCATAGAAGGCGGTGGGTTGTTGATTTTGTGCTGATGCAGTGCACCTTGTGTATTTGTCCTTTTTCGTTTTTTATTTATTCTTCTTTTTTCTTAGTCTGTGAATGCTTTAGCAATATCCATCGTTATTTCTCACTTCTTGCTCGTAGTATATTCCTGGGCTTTTCTTTTATTTTCTTTTTTTTAATTGTTTAGATTTGTTTCTATCTGGGAGATGGGTGGTTGGCCTTCTTACTCCCTATAGCCATGGTTATTGTACATAGCACATATTGTGTAACTGTTTATTTTGCACATCCCACATGCACTGTTTCTTTTGGGTATATTTTTTGTGCGCGTGCAGGCTTAGAAAAGATTGCTGAAGAGCTCCAGTGGAAACGTTGGACTACCATAATGTTAATACTCAACTCTGAAGAATACTTATTCGAGGTATTTCTCATATACTTTACACTGAGCTCTACTCTAGTTTCTAAATAATTTATGTTGTATTTTCAATCAAAAATTAGGTAAGCTATTCTAGAAACGAAGTTACGAAAATAAATTAAAACCATCTTTCTTTGTTGGATTCTCCCTCTTGAATGTTTTTCACTGTTTTCTACTTGGATTCTTAATGAAAACCTAAGTAAGCTTCGCTCTCTCGTAAGCAAATTTTAAATCATCTTTCCCAACAGTATTCCACATTCGCGACTACTTGACATGATATTCTCTCTCAATAAGTTCAGGCTTTATTTTAATTTTTTGATGAAAACCTTATATTCCATGGAGAGCCTGGAGATGATGAGCATGTCCCCGTATTGAGGCAACTTATGGGTGAAACAAGCATTCAAAAGTCGAAACTGATTAAGAAAAAATAAAACCAATACCGCACCACTATCATTTTTATAAGTTGTTAATTGTTATTGTAGAAACAATTCACATAATCAACGCCGAACGCCTTCCTAAGTAAAAGGATAAAAGCTCCATGGCTTCGGGTTCGGGGACAATAACCTTGTATGCTGATTCTTTCCTTCGTTTACTTTTCGTCAGCTTATTGAGAATTTTGTTGATCCATTTCAATCTCCAAATATCAATACTTATTAAAGTAATCGTTATATTTGAAAGGTCAGTAATTAGATATACACAAATATTTTATATTTATTTGAGACTGGATGATAAAATTGTATTGTGTTTTTTTAACAATCAAGAAAGTGACCTTAAGAAAGTGCTATTTTATTAGAGGAAGAAACATCATAGTTTCAACATATTTGTTTTTGTTTGTAATTTGGCTTTTCACAATCACTATGCAGATGAGATTTTATGGTGAGATCTTACTCTGTTTAAAGTAAATGTTTATTCACGATCAGTTTGGGTAATTTTTTATTATAAAGTATTGTTATTTTTTTAGTCACAGTTAAATTAAATTGTAAGTAATATTTATTATTGATATATTTAAATGATATTTTGTGCATTTGTAATAATTAGATTGGGGAGAAACAATATTTTGAGGAAATTTCATTGAATTGTTTTGAATATGAAGTAGATGTATTTTTGGGTTTTTATTTTTTAAAAATATATTTGAGATATATACTACATTTTCAGATTTAAAAATAATATTAAATTTTATTCAAAGTAAATAAATAGTAGTTAGTAGACCGAAAATGATTATGAAAAATAGTATATTTTGATTGAAAATTTCAATTTTAATTTGATTTTATTCTGATGTAAATTTGTTTGTAATTTCTTATATATTGTACATATTAGCTTTCAATATTTTGGTGTATTTTTTCATATGAATTTTATAAAGTAAAGCTTTTAATATTTTAGTGTATTTTAGAGAAAAGAGGTAGAGAGGAAGATGAAAGAGGATAAATGTGAAGATGGGAATGTGGGTAAATAGTGAGGATGGGAAAGTGGGGAAGAGATAGGAAGAGGAAGACAAGAGGAGAGAGTGAGTTAGTGGGTGTACATGTGTGTGAGAGAGAGGGAGAGAAGGAGATAGTGATATTAATATGAAAGAAGATTAATGTGAAGAGGGAAATGTGGGTAGATAGTGAGAATGGGAAAGTGGGGAAGAGATAGGAAGAGGGAGACAAGAGGAGAGAGTGAGCAAGTCGGTCTACATGTGTGAGAGATTGAGGGAGAGAAGGAGATGAGTGATAGGGTGAGAGATGTAGAAAAGGATAGCTCTAGTGGGAGAGAGAGGTAAAAAGAGAGATTAGTAGAGTGAAAAAGAGATGTCAAAGACAGAGGGGAAGATGGAGAAAAAGAGGGAGTGAGGGGTAGAGAGATGTGGGTAGGGAGGCAGAGAGATAGAGCTTGAGATGGAATTTTTGAAAGACATATTAAGCAAGGTAAGTAAGGATAGTAGGAGAGGAAGTGAGAGGGACAAAGGTAGATAGATGGGCACTGAGGAGAGAGAGAGGGAGAGAGAGAGGGAGGAGGAGAAAGAGAGAGAGAGAGGGGGAGAGGGAGATGAGCATGATGAGCATGGAGATGATGAGTTGTTAATTGTTATTGTAGAAACAATTCACATAATCAACGCCGAACGCCTTCCTAAGTAAAAGGATAAAAGCTCCATGGCTTCTGGTTCGGGGACAATAACCTTGTATGCTGATTCTTTCCTTCGTTGTCAGCTTATTGAGAATTTTGTTGATCCATTTAAATCTCCAAATATCAATACTTATTAAAGTAATCGTTATATTTGAAAGATCAGTAATTAGATATACACAAATATTTTATATTTATTTGAGGCTGGATGATAAAATTGTATTGTGTTTTTTTTAACAATCAAGAAAGTGACCTTAAGAAAGTGCTATTTTATTAAAGAGAAACAGCATAGTTTCAACATATTTGTTTTTGTTTGTAATTTGGCTTTTCACAATCACTATGGAGATGAGATTTTATGGTGAGATCTTACTCTGTTTAAAGTAAATGTTTATTCACGACCAGTTTGGGTAATTTTTTATTATAAAGTATTGTTATTTTTTTAGTCACAATTAAATTAAATTGTAAGTAATATTTATTATTGATATATTTAAATGATATTTTGTGCATTTGTATTAATTAGATTGGGGAGAAACAATATTTTGAGGAAATCTTATGAAGTAGATGTATTTTTGGGTTTTTAATTTTTAGAAATATATTTGAGATATATACTATATTTTCAGATTTAAAAAGAAAATTAAAGTTTATTCAAAGTAAATAAATAGTAGTTAGTAGACTGAAAATGATTATGAAAAATAGTATATTTTGATTGAAAATTTCAATTTTAAATTGATTTTATTTTTATGTAAATTTGTTTGTACTTTCTTATATATTGTACATATTAGCTTTCAATATTTTGGTGTATTTTTTCATATGAATTTTATAAAGTAAAGCTTTTAATATTTTAGTGTATTTTAGAGCAAAGAGGTAGAGAGGAAGATGAAAGAAGATAAATGTGAAGATGGGAATGTGGGTAAATAGTGAGAATGGGAAAGTGGGGAAGAGATAGGAAGAGGAAGACAAGAGGAGAGAGTGAGTTAGTGGGTGTACATGTGTGTGAGAGAGAGGGAGAGAAGGAGATGAGTGATAATAAGATGAAAGAAAAAAAATGTGAAGAGGGAAATGTGGGTAGATAGTAAGAATGGGAAAGTGGGGAAGCGATAGGAAGAGGAAGACAAGAGGAAAGAGTGAGTAAGTTGGTCTAAATGTGTGAGAGATTGAGGGAGAGAAGGAGATGAGTGATAGGGGTGAGAGATGTAGAAAGGATAGCTCTAGTGGGAGAGAGAGGTAAAAAAAGAGATTAGTAGAGTGAAAGAGATGTCAAAGACGAGAGGGAAGATGGAGGAGAAAAAGAAGGGAGTGAGGGGCGGAGAGATGTGGGTAGGGAGGCAGAGGAGATGAGGCTTGAGATGGACGCACAGAAAGACATATTAAGAAAGGTAAGTAAGGATAGTAGGAGAGGGAAGTGGGGAGGACAAAGGTAGAGAGATGGCGGTGAGAGAGAGAGAGAGAGAGGGAGGAGGGAGAGAGAGAGGGGGAGAGGGAAGGGGAGGAGGAGGGGGCAGCGAGTGAGAGGGAGGAGGAGGAGGAGGAAGGTGAGAGGGAGAGGGAGAGGTAGGGTAGGATGGGGATGGGCAGGCGGAGGAGAGAGATTGAGATGGAATTTTTGAAAGACATATTAAGCAAGGTAAGTAAGGATAGTAGGAGAGGAAGTGAGAGGGACAAAGGTAGAGAGATGGGCAGTGAGGAGAGAGAGAGAGAGGGGGGGGGAGGTGGGAGAGAGGGAGAGGGACGGGGAGGGGGCAGCGAGTGAGAGGGAGGAGGAGGAGGAGGAAGGTGAGAGGGAGAGGGAGGGGGCAGAGAGGGAGAGGTAGGGGAGGAGGTGGAGGGGGAGGGGGAGAGAGGGAGGCGGAGGAGAGAGAGAGGGAGAGAGAAGGAGAGGGATGGGGCGGGGTCAGCGAGTGAGAGGGATGGGGAGGAGGAGGAAGGTGAGAGGGAGAAGGAGAAGGAGAGGGAGAGGGAGGGGGGAGAGATGGAGAAGTAGGGGAGGAGGAGAGAGGGAGGCAGAGGGGAGAGAGAGAGAGAGAGAGAGAGAGAGGGGGGGAGGGAGAGAGGGAGAGGGAGGGTGAGAGGGGAGAGAGAGAAGGGGAGTAGGAGGGGGCAGCGAATGAGAGGGAGGGGGAGGTGGAGGGGGGTGAGAGGGAGAGGGAGGTAGAGAAAGAAGGAGGTAGTGGGAGGGGGAGGTGAGGGAGAGGGAGGCGACAACGAGTGAGAGGAAGGAGGAGGAGGAGGGAGAGGGAGAGGGAGAGGGGAGAGAGGGAGAGGTTGGGGTGGAGGGGGAGGGAGAAGGGGAGCGGGAGAGAGGGAGGCGGAGGAGAGGGAGGCAGAGAGAGAAGGAGGGAGGGGGAGAGAGGGAGAGGGATAGGTTGGGGGAGGTGGGGGAGAGGGAGAGGGACGGGGAGAGGGCAGCGAGTGAGAGGGAGGAGGAGGAGGAGGAAGGTGAGAGGGAGAGGGAGGGGGGAGAGAGGGAGAGGTAGGGGAGGAGGTAGAGGGGGAGTGGGAGAGAGGGATGCGGAGGAGAGAGAGAGGGGGGGAGGAGGAGAAAGAGAGAGAGAGAGGGGGGGGAGGGAGAGTGGGAGAGAGAGGGGGAGAGGGGAGAGAGAGGGAGAGGGACGGGGAGAGGGCAGCGAGTGAGAGGGAGGATGAGGAGGGGGGAGAGAGGGAGAGGTAGGGGAGGAGGTGGAGGGGGAAGGTTAGAGGGAGAGGGATAGGGAGAGGGAGGTGGGAGAGAGGGAGAGGTAGGGGAGGAGGTGGAGGGGGAGGAGGAGGGGGAGAGAGGGAGGTAGAGAGAGAAGGAGGGAGGGGGATAGAGGGTGAGGGAGAGTGAGAGGGAGGGGGAGAGGGGAGAGAGAGAAATGGAGGAGGAGGGGGATTGAGAGAAATGGAGGAGGAGGGGACGACGACTGAGAGGGAGGAGGAGGAGGAGGAGGAAGGTGATAATAACCTTCTTCATGATAGTAAGCTTGGTGAAAGGACAATGAGTCTCCAAACAATACAATGATAAGGTGAAAATATATAGGAAAAAATGTTGGTGACCTTAATGACAATGTTGATCTATATTACAGTGAGACAATGACAAAATTGTATAACAATGATGATGACAACATACAATGATATTGAAATAACTCTCTAGATATAAAATTGTTCAATTTACAAATTTCATTGTGAACTAACTTTGGTGGGCCCTAAAAGACCTGATATGTTAAATGCTAAGTTGCACGAAGTGCTGATACCTTTCGAAGTTTATGAAATGGGTATGGTTGGAAACGTGACCACCAAAAAATGGAAATGTTATATATATATATATATAATTCTTTTAAAAATAAGTTAAAACACAACTTGCAAGAAAAAAAGAATGAGACGTGTAAAACCCGGTCTATGTTAACTCTCATAAATCATTAAATCATTTGAAATCCAATATTATCATTTATAAAGGAGGTTGTACATCCAAGATTATAATATTAACCTATACACATGAGGCTTTACATCTAAAATTATCTTTTATACATGGTTATATGTGCTGAAAATGAGGCATAACATATGGTGATGACAAGTACAATTAAATATATTATAATCTTAATCGTCATCTTCATTAACAAAATTAGAACAAGTGAGTTTTTAAGAGCGTGGATTGATTAGAGATAGATTAGTGTGTGGAGTTATTACACATAAAATTTACTGCTATATTGAATCTATTTTGGCCATAGAAGGGCCCCACAACCTTCTTCGGTGCTTGAGTGAGCCAAGAAAAGGAAAAAGGTCATGGAAATGGGTCAAAATTAGTCGAAAATGGGGCAGAATTAGGATGAAACTCCATAGAAACCTATCAACGACGTTTCATTGGAATTTCCAAATCAGGAAACTCCACCCAAATATTTCAGCTTCATTTCAGTGGTGTTTTGGTGGTGTTTTAGTGTTGCGATGAGTTTCGGGTATGAAGAGTCAAGACGCCACCTCGGGGGTTGTTTCTTACAACACAGGTTAAATGCATCTCATTATGGATGTGCTTTGTGTCTCAAATAAAAAATTAATGAATATCCAATAGAAGAATAATTTGGATGGGTTTTCCCCTTTGTAGGGTTTTGCTGAGGTTCTGACAAAAATATTGATGTCTCTTTTGTGCATGCTTTTCTTCTAATATTCGTTTATGTTTCGTTGTAATGTTGAAGTTATTGTTCTTTCTACACAATTGCTAATAATTGAATATGTTGTGGGGTGAATGTTTAAAAATTCAATTATCAATAGAAAATAATAATCTAGACCTCAAAAATAAACAGTTGAGTCACTATTTATCAATTATTCACCAAGTGATTATATTACTCGTATTTACATAAATCTGAAATCATTGTTTTGTTTCATGTTGTTTCCATTTTCTCATTACCCTTTGAAAATAAATGTACATTATTGCATCACACTTTGGCGTTTTCAATTTATTCCATAAGTGTAGCTTATATGTTTCCTCAATAATCCATTAAAATAGATCAATAATGCATTCATTTCATCCATTGTGCAACAAAAATGAATTTTGACGAGATTTTTAACCAAACAAATAATTTATAGAATTCAATGAGAAGCAATGACAAGTTTCCCTGTTTCCCTCGAACATAGAAAAAGTTTGATTGGGTTAGTTTTATGGAAGAGACGTGTGTATGTGTTTTTTATTGGAAGCATAGAAAGATTTAGGTCATCATAAAGAGGAAGGGGGGGTTGTGAAATATTTGGAAACTACTTATATCTAGTGTAAATTTGGATATCTAGTTGGTATTTAATTTTCATCATGTCTATTGAATGCATAAAATATGCAATCAACATGAAGATGACCCCAAGAGAGTATGGGAATGAAAAATACACCTTATAAAATGTACAAATACAATATTAATAACTTGATATATAGTTTTGTTGTTGAATTTTTTAAAGAATAGAGGAGGAAAATATCAAATAGGATACCTAAAAAATTTGAGATAAAATATAATTAAAATATATGACTAACTTTAACATTGATTTCACTTTGAAATTTTGATAAATAAATTGTTTATTATAAATCAATTTTTTTCAAAAAAAAGTCCTTAGATATAGATTATTTTTTAGTTTTTTAAACAATATGCTTTTGAAAATCTACTCTAAGTGTTAGTTTCTAATTTCTTAATTAGATCATTTCTTCCTGAAAAGGATAAAAAGTTTTCTTGATTGGATAATTTATTCCTGAAAAAGATAAAAAGTTAAAAAATGATAGCATGTTAGAATATCAAAACAAAAAGTTAAAAAATGATAGCATGTTAGAATATCATTTTGATTGGATTCTAACAAGTTGCTCCAATTACCAATTTAGATTACTTATGAGAGTTAGAGAATAGTTGAAACTCCTAGTCATGTTTTATAGCTCACATTAAGTTTACTTTTCTGGATATCTTTACATAATCATTTACTTTTATAGATATTTTTACATAATCATTGTTATGGTCGTAAAAAATTGTAAAGTAAATTAATGATTTTGTAGTTGGAATCAAAGTTACGAAGCTAATGAAGTGTTGAGACAATGAGTAATATTTTTCCAGTTAAAATATTGAGAATGTATGAGGCGGGTTGTTATAGCACTCATCACAAGTTCAGTTCCCTTCGGGGTGATGTATCTGGACATGTTGATAAAGATAGAGTTGAAAAGAAAAAACAAAGAGAAAATGAAAGGTACTACCAAACTTATAATAATAATAATAGTTATATTAGATACAACTTTTCATTAGTGTATAAACATCTCTACTCTAATACATTCATGACTAATAAATAATAATTATTTAAAAATAGATATATGAATATAATTGAAATCAATAATGATATGAATAACGTATATTAAACTATGTGATTTTTTTAATGTAATTTATATGTATATTTCAATAATAATAATTTTCAAAAAATAAAAAAAAAATCTAGTTTTTTGATCTATATAAAATTTAGTCACTTAGATTATAAAAATCAAAATTATCAACCGTTATTATATTATATTAAATATCTTTATATCTTAATAAAACATAATTATATTTATTCTTGTATTTTTCATGTTAAATAACACAAAATACCTTTATTATAGACACAAGTGATTAATATATTTAATATAAAGACTAAAATCCAAGTGTTACAACCCTAGTTACATTCTTAATTTTCAATAACTAACGCGTGCAAAATAGCTAATATCTAATGGATGGTTAAGAAATTTTACTATTTTAACATTAAATTGATGGTGAAAAAAAATTATTCGCAAAATATCTAATTTAATTAATGAATTTTACCACAGACCTAAGTATATCATCGCAGATTTTATAATTTAAATTTTAACATCAAATGAATGGTGGTTAACTTGCCTTACCAAATTTTAAGTCGGTGCCACGTCACGTGGCAACGCCACTGCTAACTTGAAAATGACCATCGATCAGGTTAGCAGTGTGGGAACCAGCGGAGTCTGTGATGGCAGGTGCATTAAAACGGCTATGATGTAGTTTGGGAGGGAAAGAGCGAATTTAAAAAACCATAGCCGTTGTAAGCATGAATAAATGAATGGGAATTAAAACGATTATGATGTGGTTTGGGAAAGTCAATTGAGAAAAGCATAGCCATTGACGACATGAGGAAATGGATAAGGATTGATGTTTTCGATTCATCCAGAGATGCAAGCAAGCCCATATACAGGTGCACATCTGAGTTTTAGCTGATGTTTAATCTCTTGGAATTGATCTCTTGGCATCAAGAAGGAGAATGCAAAGCCTCTGTGACACCAACGCGAATGGAGTACATAGAATCCTCACAATCCTCACCATGCATGTCGAAGCAATTCAAAGGAAATTTCTGTAAATTGGGAGCATGGTGGTTCATTTCTTCCAGGTGATCAAGCTCGGCATAGGAGTTATGTCATCAAGCTCCGATTCCATTAATGGTATATATACATATGGATTATCTCTATTCATGAAAATAGATATGTATTTATCTTCATCAATTTTGTGTACTGCTAATCGCTTCTGCATTCAAACTGAGCAGAATTCCGCTACACAACAGTGCATAGAGGATGGTGGGTTGTTGTGTTCGGTTGGGCTGAGAAGAGCATAGTAGAATGCTATAGAGAATGACATAGAGTGCGGTGGGTTGCTGAGCAGAGCACAACAGACTGCTACAGAGCACGGCATAGAGGGCGGTGGGTTTTTGATTTTGGGCTGATGCAGTGCACCTTGTTGATTTGTCCTTTTTCGTTTTTTATTTCTTCTTCTTTTTTCTTAGTCTGTGAATGATTTAGCAATATCCATCGCTATTTCTCAGTTCTTGCTCGTAGTATATTCGTGGTCTTTTATTTTATTTTATTGTTTAGATTTGGGTGGTTGGACTTCTTACTCCCTATAGCCATGGTTATTGTACATAGCACATATTGTGTAACTATTTATTTTGCACATCCCACATGCACAGTTTCTTTTGGGTATATATTTTTGTGCACGTGCAGGCTTAGAAAAGTTTGTTGAGGAGCTCCAGTGGAAACGTTGGACTACCATAATGTTAATACTCAACTCTGAAGGATACTTATTCGAGGTATTTCTCATATACTTTACACTGAGCTCTACTCTAGTTTCTAAATAATTTATGTTGTATTTTCAATCAAAAATTAGGTAAGCTATTTTGGAAACCAAGTTACGAAAATAAATTAAAACCATCTTTCTTTGTTGGATTCTCCCTCTTGAATGTTTTTTCACTGTTTTCTACTTGGATTCTTAACGAATGTTTAAAAATCAAAATACATGCAAGGCCTTAATTAGATAAGAAATATAACCATCCGTTAGCAAACCATTTCAATGGCACATCTTTTAGCTGCACTTCATCATGTGAATCATCTTGACCCTCATCGATTATGGAATCCTCTTTTTCATTCTTGTCGTTATCTCTTTCCACCTTCTTCAAATGTTGTGGATGACTTGTTGGATACAAAGTCAAACACTTGTCCACAAGGTGACCTTTCTTATGGAAATGAGTAATAAACAATTGCATCTTATTTTCAACATCATTTTCCTTGTCCAATGGGCCTTTGAATTTTTGCCTCATTTAATTAGAAAGTTTCAATGTGTATGGATATCTTCTTCCAACATCTATGAACATTATGATTATTCAAACCACAAAAGGAACATGTGCAAGTTCTTTTATATATCTTATGTGAATATTTACCATGTTTATCTTAATCAAAAGCAATTTGATTAAAGGCAAATTTATACCTTGAACATTCACCATTGTCGCCTTCTTGAGGAGGTGAATTTGATGAGGTAGTGGCTCCCCTCTGAATACTAGCAATGAATTCAATGACTAGATAGAGCTTTCAACATCCTCTTCTTTTACATTCTCATTAGCTGCATGTTTATTAACATCTTCTTGCAAAGTGGGTGTCAAAATTTTCCATTCATTATGAACAGAAACTTCACAAGCTTGAGGTAATGAACACAAAATAAAATTCCTTCTTGGAATAGCTTCATGTGCCTCCTTGGCTTTGGAGCATTCTCCATGTTTTCCATAACCAAGACCCAAATAATTAGGCCCTTCCTCAACAACATTTGGCTCAACTGTGCCTTGTATTAACTATGCCTTGTACATGGTTGCCTTTAACCCTTTACTTTCATAGCACATTTTCATCAAAATTTTGGACCTTATTCCTCTAGTGTGTCTTTGAAAAGCACGTACACATTCATTTTGAGAGGAAATTGAAGACAGAAACCAATAGCTAATTCTTCTAACTAACCTTGACTGAAATGATCTAAATTGTACTCTTATACCAGCTTGATTTGAATATTGACAAACTAGTTTTATTGGGCTATCTCCCTCATTAGTTAAATAAAAATGTGTTTAGGATCGTCTAAAGTTAGCCAATTGGGAAGGGGTTTGTGTCAAGATTTAAGTGTATTTTGTAAGAAATTTATGAGTTAATTAGCTTTTAAAAACTCCAATTTCAATTAGCAGCAATGACAGTTCTAAGTATGGTGCAAACATTGCTCAAGATCCTCAATGGGGCATGTTTGATGACAATAATTTGGGGAGTGAGAGAGTGAGATGGTAGGAGAAAAAAATAAAGGAATCCACGGGAAATTGAAAAATATATAACTAATAAGGTGGAAGAAATTTTTAACCTAAGAGAGAAACCTGTGAGGAAATGGGTGAAGTTGGTATTACACACCCAATTGGACAACCTTGAGGAGAAAACATTTCTCCCACTTTATTTGTTAGCATAACCTAGTAAGTGTTATTCACTAGCATGTATTTTGTAAAGGCCTTTCAACCTAGTTCCCATTCAACTCCATCCACCAGGTTGTAGAGGATTCCAAGCTTGATTTCATAAAAAGTAAGTTGGGGATGATCACATTGACTTGCTTGATGACATGTCTATGAAGATTAACTACCTTGAACTATTTTTTTGCGTAGGGAAAGAGACACATTCCCATGTCTGAGCATGAAAATGTTCTTTGATATTTTTAATGCCTCTAGTGTTTACTTCTACAAGTTCTATAGGTAGAGTCTGTAAAGGGCTAGGTAGCCTCTGGATCTCATCTTTTATGAAAGGTGACATATCTAGTAAATGCCCCTACAGTCAATCTCTGGAATGGATCTAAATAGAAGTTCTTCATTTTAATATCCGTGAAACACAACAACTTTAAGGTAAACTATGTACATGTGTCATTTCTCCCACAAACTAAAGTGTATAAGTAGTAAATTTTATACCAAGTGTGCTCCCACCATGTAAAGCGCAATTTGGTAAACTTATCATTTTTATAATATCTTTTTCGATTAAATTTAGTTTCACACATGATCAATTATTGCTTTGAAAGTTGTGTTCTACATAATTTGCGTACACTAAATTACAAATTGATTTTTTGAAATCTATTTTGTGTAAATGTCAACCAATAGATATATATCATGGAGGATGAACGACGAAGATTAGCTGAATCCCATATGGAGGTTCAAGGATCGAGGGATGTTCACGATATTTAAATATAATCTTAAATCTCCATACATGTGTGTACATATGGAATTGATTTTTTTATTAACTTTGTGAGTTAAATTAGTTGTTAATAAGTTTCATATTTTAATTTTTAGGAGGTAAGAGGAGAAGGGTTTCTACTCCATCCATGGAGCGTGGCCAAGGTTCAAGCGGTCGAGGTATGAGTGGTAGCAGGTTGCGGGAAGGGGGTGATATTTATTCCCCCGAAGGCCAATCAATGGCTGCTGGTTCTCAACAGGGTCACTGTGGGTCTGGTTCTCAGCAGCGTCATTCTGGGGTTGGTTCTCAGCAGGGTCATGTTGGAGATGATGTTAACCAACAACATCAAGGTTTCCATCAATTTCAATATTTTTTCATTAAATTTGTACAAATTTTTTTACACGTGTTTTTTCTAATATACGAAATTATATATATATATTGATGCAGAGGCCGAAAATGTTCGAGCTAGTGGTCAAAATAGACGCAGGGCAGCTCGCTACATTCAAGAAGAAGGCTGTCAACCCAGCACAACTTATCCGGCTGAGATTACTGATATACCATGGGAAACCAACATGGCGGAATGCACCTTACAAAGGTGTGAAAGCCTTCATGCAAAATTGCAAAGAGATCTCATGGCTTTGTCTCTACCTGCTGAGAGTAGACAAAGCCTTGAAATAGTTACACATTCATTGGGTGAAATGGTAGATGTGTACAGAAATTTGGGGCCAACGACTGATTCATTTGTAGAACTGATGAGAAAGAGAAAAGAAACAGTGATGGGTCCCGATAAATGGCAGGACATAAAACAAAAGTTACAAGAGGAGAGGCCAAGTCAATGTTTAATTATAAGGAAGGGCCAAAAAGAAAAATGTTGAAGGTGTAGTATTTCAAGAACCCAGAAAAAGCTCGTTATTTGTATGATCGACATCTTGCAGCCTTTGGAAGGCTTCCATGGAACAATGAGGTTCCTGTTTATTTTGCACAAATGTTTTATGCAGATTTTTTTTTGGGTATGAAACCCAACTACAATGACCTTCCTTCAGAATTTTTCGGCCCAGGGAAAGGTCGATTATATGACCGTAAGGGCGCTAAGTGAGATGTGGAGTTGCCTCGCCCTAAGCCACCATTGGTGAGTCGACCATTTCGAGTCGAAACTCTGTTATCAGAGATGGATGCGACTTCTCAAATAAGTCAAGAAGCAAGGGATGTTATGATCGACAATGTTCATAGCGGATTGAGTGGAGTCGATCTTTGTTTAAATCGACAAAGAGAACGTGAAAATGCACGTGCCAATTTTGTTTATCGTACAGATGAGGAGATTTACAACATGAATGTTGAAGATCTCTGAACATATGCAATAAATTGTCACAATGGTCTGCAAGACCTAATTTTTCATGAGGAAGAGGGCACCGAAACAGTATGTGTTAGTGACCTTAGGGTTTGAAATTATTTTTACATATACATGTGTACAATTTGTAATAAATACATGTGTATGTACATGTATACATTTATTTGTATGTGTACATTAATCTAACAAAAATGTATGATTATATGTTAAAACACTATTTGTAGTTCTTAGGCATTATGCGTGATGAAAATGTTAATATTACGTTCGGGACCTCCGGTTCAAACGATGCAGATGGGTCTTACCATCATGATATGTTGGCACATGTTAGTGTTTTTTAAGTGACTCTAAAATAAATAATTGTTGCCACACATGTACATGTATGTATATATATAATTTGATAAAAAAATTTAACAGGTACCGATTCCATCTGATGTTTTTTGGATGGTGGTACCTTCTTCTTCCTTAGGAGATGTACCTTCTGCTTCATTGGGAGATGAGCCACAAGTATGGACAATTTTTCACAAGTTTAAAATTTATGTTTAAAAGTTATATATATCTATATATATATATATATATATATTCTATCTCATAAAGTTCCATTAAAAATTTAGATATATATCTATAGAGAGAGAGAGAGAGAGAGATCTATATTTTGAGTTATTTAAATTTTTTTGAATTTAGGTTCCTATAGAAGATTTTTTTAATCCGCAGACTCTAGCGACGGAGATAGGAACATCCACAACATTTGAACAAGTTGTCTTTAGTTCCTTTTTTTAATATTATTGAAAATAAGTTTATATATGTACACGTGCATTTTCATTTGAAAGTTTTTAATATATATATATATATATATATTTAACTGTACATGTATATTGTACAGTTTACCACTGCAGATGTTCCTATGGGAGAACCTGTTCATCAAATGGAGAGGGAACCTTACGAGGTATTGCATGTTTTTTTTGTTATATTTTGTTTTTTACATGAAGTTATAGATATATATATTCTCATTTATTTTTAAAACTTCAAATTTTAATGTTTAAGTACATGTGCATTGTGTATGTAGGTTTCCTATTCACAGGATAGGACGCGGACTAAGACCCTAGTAGGGAAGACGCTAGATCCTCCATTTGATGGACATGATTTACAGTAGATTTGATTTCAAAATTTAGATGGTTTTAAAATTTGTTAAACTTGATACCGTTTCATACTTGTGAGATTTACAATTTTTGGACATATTGTATTACATTGTTATTATATAATTTGTTTTATTTAATTTTTGGATGGTTTTAGTACTTTTGGAATGTGAATGTGAAGTAATGTTGTCATCTGAACTACATTTGGCATGTGATATTTAATGTTAAATGTTTTTGTTGGATAGTTGAATTATAATTGGCATGGCATGTGAAGTTTTTAAAACTCATGTTTTGGATGGTTTCAATCTAAAACTTAATGTTTTGGATGGTTTCAACCTACATTTGCACATGTGGTAAATTGAAATGTTACTTGTAAGAAGACAATCCCCATTGATTTCATTGTATATGTTGATTTATGATTTGATATAATTGCATGTATGATGGTACGTTACTTGTAAATTCATTGGATTAATAGTGTTCATTGATTTCAGTGTAAGCGCAAAAAAATATTGACAATGTAGAACGATTTTTGTGTTATAATAATTAAACCTAATAATATTGGAGAGAAAGAGAGACAAGGTATGGTGTTTACTACAAGAGTTCAAGCTAAATATTTAAATGGTTTATGATTGATGATTTTTACTTTCTTTTTAATATAATCGATATGGAAAGATGACAAAACTAATAAGGGTGACAATAAGAATAGAAGAAGAAAATAGTTTAAGATTGATCAAAATAAATGCTATTTGTAATTGATTACATTCTAATTATTCACATTCTATCATTCAATATTATTACATTGTCACTTTGGATTCAAAAAATTTATTTGATCATTTTCCATTATTAAAGTTATTCTACAATATTTATCATCTCAACAAATTGAGGTAACCAAGAAAATTTAAAATTAAAATGACTTGATAAATCTCAAACATATTTAGCATATTTAAAATGGTTATATTAATATTAGATGTATTTACATATTATTGATAAAATTAATCATATGTTCCTCATATTATCGATATTTTTTTCTTGGTTGCACACGACTGAAACCAACCTAGATCCATCTTAACTACGGATCTATCAAGCACCGAAAGGGATCAAATCTCTCGAGGTGCAAACCTGTCCTCAAGTTTTGCACTCAAAAAAGAGGTTTGCACCTCTAGATATTTGATCCCTTTCGGCGCTTGATAGATCCATAGTTATGATGGATCTAGGAAAATAACTTTCTAAAAATAAGTAAGGGAGAAGCAGCATAGGGAACAATTAGGAGTAGATTTAGGGCATAGGGAACAATTAGGAGTAAATTTATGAACATGTGATAGTTGGGTGAGATAAAATCATATTTTAATAAAATAATGGGAATGTGTAGGAGAGACAAATAGTGGATATGACATGTATTTTGGTGAATAATCAAATTTATGGAATTAAAAAATTAATTATTTTTGTTTGTGAAAACAAGATTCACACCTAATCCTCACCTAAAAGACTAAATTAAACACATTATTATTATGGGGACGAGGAGCTTTCTAGGTTTTGAGCTCCCCATTGTTAGATGAGTGTCGTAATGACATTCCATGTATTTTTGTGAGAACTTATGATATTGTGATATTATAATTACGAAATAGTGATCTTGAGTACATGCTGGATAATGTAGTAGATAGGAACTTTTTGATAAGGGGAGATTAGGGATGTGACCAAATTCCTATCAGTGAAAAAAAATTTCTTCACCTTCCTATAACTCCATTGTAGCTTTGGGGGCCAAAGGTAAGAAGAGTACCTTGGAATTTCTTGGGTGAAAAACCAAGTAGGTCACCAACTTTGGTCTAGTGCATTGCAATTCATTAAAGAATTGGTCATTGGATCTGCTTCAAGCTAGGAGTGAGCATCGTCACCAACCTACATTGAATATTTTACACTCCCTAGGGTGAATGGTACTTTAAATTGATTGACAGTCTAAGACTTTCAAATTTTTTCGAATGCCAAATGATCTTACAAAGCTAGTATTTATAATATCCTAGTAGGTCATTCGGTGACAACTTTTACTGGAAACTTGAAACAAAGAGAATCTATCCTTGGCTAGGACATCATGTAAGATGCCTACCATAAACAGTAAAATTGTACTTAAAAGCTGAGATTCGGGCAAGTGGGGACAACCACTTGTTATCTCGTCCCTTTGAGGCTAGGCCATATGGGGACCGAATCTGACCTTACAAAATAAAGTGAAATAATTTGTACCATGTGGTCAGAAAACATATACAAGAACAATTAATATACAAGAACAATTAATTTCATTCTAGAATATATATATATATATATATATATATATATATCCAATACATATAACATTTTTCATCAATGCACATGTATAGAAAAACTACTTTCAGTTGATACTAGAGCACATGCTTGTACCCAAACAATTTGTAACATGTGCAAACCACAAATAACATAAGCAGCTCAATTTTTAGTTGAGTACTCGTAGTTCTAAAACATATTTAATCCAAATATAATAAATTGTTGGATAGTTCACTCAAAAAAATTCTAAGGGAATTCCATCTTCAATAATCCGTTCATGATCGGATTTTGACATTTTCCATTTCTTAATTTTCGATTTTTTCTTTGATTGAACTTCTATCAACTTTATGCGTGCTGCACACACCAAGTGACTATATTGAAAACTTATGGAATCAGGTTCATAGTCTTCAAAATAAACAAAGTCTCCACTTTGATGAGTTTGTCTGAAAAAATAACCTTTCAGTATAATAGACCCTTTGTCATACTGAAATCCGTGATCATTATAGTCTTGTAATAATTTCATTTTTCGTTCAGTGAAACGCATCAAATAATACTTCACATTTTCATCGTTGTCAATAGGTGCAATTACAACAAAAACATCTCCTGCACAATAGAATAAATTTAACATTTAATTATGCATATTTAAATTTATTTCTAGATCTTTAAATCATTATTAAGTAATTAAAATGTTACCTTCTCTAACAAGATCAGAAACTCGATCACCATCGGATGATATTGTAGTTTCCTCTGATTGCATTTCTTCAAACATTGCAACAAACATTTTTCCCTTTGTATTTAGCTCTGTATGTTTCCAATCGTTCACATATATTTTGTTTTCACAGACGTCATTGGATTTTGTGTTGTCTATGCAAACATCACAAAAACAAGAATATTTTATTTTATCCAATGCAAACACATTTGTGGACAACTTTGTTTGAATTGAATGCAATTTTCGAGTCCTTTTTATTGTTTCAACGTCATTTCCAATTGATCTATCTACGTCTCTGATTCCAATATGCCAGAAAAACCTTTATATGGAAAATTAGAAAAAGAATTTGTAAATATGATATCAAAATACAATTAAAAATAATCATTGCATGATAAATGTACATTGTTTAAAATTAGATTTCCAATATAAATTAAATTGAATGTACCTTCACACTTCTCTTGATGGGTTTTTGTCATGGCTTAGAGCAATGATGCACCATTGAACAAATTCTTCAGCGTTCACAAGTCGGCGTGCAGAGTGGTTCATTTTATATCTTCGAAGTACTCGTTTTATGCATGCTCCTACACCGTCATGTTCTCCTTTTCCATGGCCAGTCTCAAAGAAATTCCAACAATGTTTAATGCAGGTTTTCTTATGAAGACAACACAACCAAAAGAATGATCGTGCAGATTTGAATTGACCTGCGCATCCATCTGACCATATCCAATGTTCATTGAATGTTATTCCACGATCTTTCAATGAATCATAAATTCTTCCAAAACAATGTTGTACAAAACATGTATCATGTGTACGATTGTCACTGATATAAAAGTGATATTCTTTAATGATATGCCGATTTTCACTTGTGCTTTCTATATGATCGACATTTTGTTCAGCATGTCTATATAGAATATGGACGAGCATGGAGACTTGGTTAGAATGATAGTATTCACTCTGAATTTCTTTTTCTGGAACAAATGTGTAGTTTTCTGCAAAATCAATCACTGAAAAAATGGTCCCTGGTGGAAAAACTTCACGATATTTTTTTAATTGCAAGTCTTGCCATCGAGCTCTATGGGAATGCTTGGTGTATTTGTAAATTTCTGCCTCAAACTTTCTCAAAAAGTCTATCAGAAAAATTCCTTCTTCTCGTAATTCGATTCTTTTAACACTATTTGCACCTTGAATCGATGTACCGATATATTCATATCACTTCCATTTCACTTTCATGTTGGACAATGATTGATCATTTATATCAATACGATCTTTGTTTTGAAATTTAGTCAAATTTCCACAATCATCGCATTTTTTACCACGAACACATTTTTTTTTTGTAAAATAGTTCATCGCTTTCTCTTTCACATATAATTTGAGATATGAATTCATGGATAATGGAAGGAGGAGGTGAATCCTTCCATAATGTTCTACCGAAATCAAGGAATGTGTCATAATATAACTCAAATTCCACATGATAACGGCAACAACAAGTGTCACGTACGGTGATAGGTTTTACATACCATGGTTTTTGTTGAACAAAAGCACTGAGTGAAACATGAATTTGACGATTCTCTTTTTTGAACTTGTTGAATAACTCTATCTGAGTGGTTTCCAAGAGATGTTTTTCTTGTTCTTCGTACTGATTTCGTGCTATTCTTCTTCACATCACATGTCTTGCAGTTGGTGAAACACGCGAATTGTTCTTCCAATATTCATATATTATTTTTTTAACATTTTCTCCAAGTTTATCTTTGTATGCTTGCCTACAAATAGCTCTCCAACAAGCGAGTTCATCATTTACATCTATTTGCAGTCGAAATTTTCGATGTTTGTGTAGATTTTTTTGTGAGGTTCGCAGTGCTCGTGCCATAGATGTTATCAAACGATTCTCTTGAGTACTTGGTGAAACTATTGCCATCTGTATTCCTCCACGTATATTTGAAACATCTTTATCTCTAGATCTCTTAATTGACTTTATAGCACTACTCATATTTTTTATCACCTCTTCTTTCATTTTTTTATCTTTGGTTGATTATCGAATACCCAATAGTGCCGTCACTTCTTTTAATTTCCTTGATGATAGGAGACGTTTCAACATTTGAGCCTGAACTGTCACTCACTCATTTAAGAAATACTCTTCAAAAATGTTGTTGACACAATATCGTATAACATGGTCAAGTTTTTTATCTGCATATGTGTGAGTGTCAACATTTTCTAACATCTCATTATCGATAGTGATTTCATATGTACATATTCGAAAAAACAGTACATATTCAATAAATCACTAAATTAATAAATATGTCAATAAATATTAGGAAAATTTTAAATATATAAATATATCATAATATTTACATTTACATACCCGCTTCAATTTCTTCTTGAGGTTGATTTTATTCTTCAATATTTTGAGGAGTATCTCTTTCTGTTTACATTAAACAAAATATTTTTCAAACTAGTTCATCAAATAAAAATTAAGCTTCACATTTTACATTAGGAAAATTTTAAATATGTAAATAGATAATAATATTTAAATTTACATACATGCTTCAATTTCTTCTTGAGGTTGATTTTCTTCTTCAATATTTTGAGGAATATCTTTGTCTGTTTACATTAAACAATATATTTTTCAAACTAGTTCATCAAAAAACAATTAAGCTTCACATTTTACATTGGGAAAATTTTTAAAATATATGAATAGATCATAATATTTACATTTACATACCTACTTCAATTTCTGCTTGAGGTTGATTTTCTTCTGCAATATTTTGAGGAATATCTCTGTCTGTTTACATTAAACAAAATATTTTTCAAACTAGTTCATCAAATAAAAATTAAGCTTCACATTTTACATTGGGAAAATTTTAAAAATATATCAATAGATCATAATATTTACATTTACATATCTACTTCAATTTCTGCGTGAGGTTTATTTTCCTCTTCAATATTTGAGAGGGCTTCTAACTTTCTTTTGCGAGAATGTCTCGTTTCTTCTCTACGTGGCTCGGGGTCTCTTTTTTGATCATATTTTCTCGCACAAGTTCTTCGATTTCCCATGATAATAGGGTATGAAGTTCAAAAAATTTCCTTCAAAGAATTAGACAATAACTCAATTACCAAAAATATCACAAAAGATTTAATTTAAAAAAATTCAATGTAAATTTTTTGTAAAAAATACATACTCCAATCCAAAACACACACTTTAAAAAATTCGAGAGAAAAATGTTTTATAAAAATGAAATGAAGCTCAAAATATTTACTTCAACTCAAAACACGTACATACCTCCAAGAAATTTCTTTTGAATGTACGTCCAAGAAATGTTTTACAATTTTTGCCAAAATCACACTGCCTCCAAGAAATGTCTTCCAAAAAAATTCTTTAAACCCAAAATTGTAAAATCAATTTGCTTCCAAGAAATGCTCTTAAACCCAAACTTTGAAGAACATTTTTTGAACACAAACCAAGATCTTTGTAAAATTATATGAAGTGTGAGAAATGTGCGAAAATTATGAATCATTTCGCGGAAATTTATATTGACGCGAAATGTGTTTTAGTAGGGGGCTCCGCAAAAATTTCTGGCCGACGGAGAGTTATACAATAGTTCGGCCGAAATTTTGATCAAAATTTCGACCGAACTATTAAGATGTTAGATTTAACGAGCCTTAAGCAGAAAACATAGTTTGGCCGAACTTGGACTAAAAGTTCGGCCGAACTAATGCGCCCGCAATTACACAAAAACTAGGCTCTGAAAATGGTTTTGCAACTTTGGACTGATTAAAATTCATGGAAGGTTGTTAATTAACTGTCGGAACCAAGACAAGAATTTTTAGAATTGAATCTACTTTCAGGAAATATAACTTTTATGGAATTTCATAAACGTTTATTAATTTTAATTATTTTTCTAATAAAATGGGTGCAAACAATTTCTGAGGGTCATTGTGATTCAGTGAAATAAAAAATTTGTATCTCCCAAAATACATTGTAAAAAAAATTGAAAAAATTATGGGGCATTACATTGGTCCGTTGTCTTTAATGGGTAGCTTCTAGATTTTTAGTTTATAACTTATATGTTAAGAAATTTCTTGCGACACGAAACATATCCAAAATTCATAGTTTTTCGTATTGGATCAGTTCAAAAAATTCTAGTAACTATGATATGTATCCATTGGCTTTGTAAATATGACGAAAACAAAGTAGACTCTGTCTATATTATTGTAACACATTTTGTTTTTTCAAAAACACAAATTTTCAATGAATACAACATTGCGTCATAACATGACTTCTTATGAATCATTTGATTGTTAAGAAACACACACTCAAAGAAATGCTAAGTTGACATATCAAATCTGCATAAAAAAAATTCAAAAAATAAGTAATAGAAAGCTAACAAAATTTCTCACAACTTTTATTTTTATCGCAAAATGAAATTCTACACAGAAAAATTGTTATAGTTTCCAGAAAGTTGAAGAACCGAAAAAAATGAAATTTTTTTCTTAAAAAAGGGCAAAAAGTGTAACCGAGCTTCACATTTTCACAATTTGATATATAGCTTTGTTGTTCAATTTTTTAAAGAATAGAGGAGGAAAATATCAAATAGGATACCTAAAAATTTTTGAAATAAAATATAATAAAAATATATGACTAACTTTCACATTGATTTCACTTTGAAATTTTGATAAATAAATTGTTTATTATAAATCAATTTATTTCAAAAAAAGTCGTTAGATATAGATTATTTTTTATTTTTTTAAACAATATGCTTTTGAAAATCTACTTTAAGTGTTAGTTTCTAATTTCTTAATTAGATCATTTCTTCCTGAAAAGGATAAAAGGTTTTCTTGATTGGATAATTTATTCCTTAAAAAGATAAAAAGTTAAAAAATGATAGCATGTTAGAATACCAAAATAAAAAGTTAAAAAATGATAGCATGTTAGAATATCATTTTGATTGGATTCTAACTAGTTGCTCCAATTACCAATTTAGATTATTTATGAGAGTTGGACAATAGTTGAAACTCCTAGTCATGTTTTATAGCTCACATTAACTTTACTTTCCTGGATATATTTACATAATCATTTAATTTCATAGATATTTTTACATAATCATTGTTATGGTCGTAAAAAATTGTAAAGTAAATTAATGATTTTATAGTTGGAATCAAAGTTAGGAAGCTAATGAAGTGCTGAGACAATGAGTAATATTTTTCCATTTAAAATATTGAGAATGTATGAGGCGGGTTGTTATAGCGCTCATCACAAGTTCAATTCCCTTCGGGGTGATGTATCTGGACATGTTGATAAAGATAGAGTTAAAAAGAAAAAAAAGAGAAAATGAAAGGTACTGCCAAACTTATAATAATAATAATAATAGTTATATTAGATACAACTTTTCATTAGTGTATAAACATCTCTACTCTAATACATTCATGACTAATAAATAATAATTATTTAAAAACAGAGATATGAATATATTTGAAATCAATAATGATATGAATAACGTATATTAAACTATCTGATTTTTTAATATAATTTATATGTATATTTCAATAATAATAATTTTCAAAAAATAAAAAAAATCCAGTTTTTTGATCTATATAAAATTTAGTTACTTAGATTATAAAAATCAAAATTATCAACCGTTATTATATTATATTAAATATCTTTATATCTTAATAAAACATAATTATCTTTATTCTTCTATATTCCATGTTAAATAATACAAAATACATTTATTATAGACCCAAGTGATTAATATATTTAATGTAAAGACTAAATCAAAGTGTTACAACCCTAGTTACATCCTTAATTTCCAATAACTAACGCGTGCAAAATAGTTAATATGCAATGGATGGTTAAGAAATTTTACTATTTTAACATTAAATTGATGGTTAATAAATTTTATTCGCAAAATATCTAATTTAATTAATGAATTTTACCACAGACCTAAGTATATCATCGCAGATTTTATAATTTAAATTTTAACATCAAATGAATGGTGGTTAACGTGCCTTACCAAATTTGAAGTCATTTCCAAGTCATTCCCAAACTACATCATAGCGAATTTAAAAAAGCATAGCCGTTGTGGGCATGAATAAATGAATGGGCATTAAAACGATTATGATGTGGTTTGGGAAAGTCAATTGAGAAAAGCATAGCCGTTGAGGACATGAAGAAATGGATAAGGATTGATGTTTTCCATTCATCCAGACACGCAAGCAAGCCCATATACAGGTGCACATTTGAGTTACAGCTGATGGTTAATCTCTTGGCATCAAGAAGGAGAATGCAAAGCCTTTGTGACAGCAATGCGAATGGAGTGCATAGAATCCTCACAATCCTCACCATGCATGTCGAAGCAATTCAAAGGAAATTTCTGTAAATTGGCAGCATGGTGGTTCATTTCGTCCAGGTGATCAAGCTCGGCATAGGATTTATGTCATCAAGCTCTGATTCCATTAATGGTATATATACATATGGATTATCTCTATTCATGAAAATAGATATGTATTTATCTTCATCAATTTTGTATACTGCTAATTGCTTCTGCATTCAAACTGAGCAGAATTCCGCTACACAACAGTGCATAGAGGATGGTGGCTTGTTGTGTTCGGTTGGGCTGAGTAGAGCACAGTAGAATGCTATAGAGAACGACATAGAGGGCAGTGGGTTGCTGAGAAGAGCACAACAAACTACTACAGAGCATGGCATAGAGGGCGGTGGGTTGTTGATTTTGTGCTGATGCAGTGCACCTTGTTGATTTGTCCTTTTTCGTTTTTTATTTCTTCCTCTTTTTTCTTAGTCTGTGAATGCTTTAGCAATATCCATCGTTATTTCTCAGTTCTTGCTCGTAGTATATTCGTGGGCTTTTCTTTTATTTTTTATTTTTTTATTGTTTAGATTTGCTTCTGTCTGGGAGATGGGTGGTTGGCCTTATTACTCCCTATAGCCATGGTTATTGTAAATAGCACATATTGTGTAACTGTTTATTTTGGACATCCCACATGCACAGCTTATTTTGGGTATATTTTTTTTTGCCCGTGCAGGCTTAGAAAAGATTGCTGAGGAGCTCCAGTGGAAACATTGGACTACCATAATGTTAATACTCAACTCTGAAGGATAATTATTCGAGGTATTTCTCATATACTTTACACTGAGCTCTACTCTAGTTTCTAAATAATTTATGTTATATTTTCAATCAAAAATTAGGTGAGCTATTCTGGAGAGCAAGTTACGAAAATAAATTAAAACCATCTTTCTTTGTTGGATTCTCCCTCTTGAATGTTTTTTCACTGTTTTCTACTTGGATTCTTAACGAAATCCTAAGTAAGCTTCGCTCTCTCCTAACCAAATTTTAAATCACCTTCCCCAACAGTATTCCACATTCGCGACTACCTGACATGATATTATCTCTTAGTTCAGGCTTTATTTTAATTTTTTGATGAAAACCTTATATTCCATGGAGAGCCTGGAGATGATGAGCATGTCCCCGTATTGAGGCAACTTATGGGTGAAACAAGCATTCAAAATTCGAAACTGATTAAGAAAAACAAAAACCAAGACCCTACTATCATTTTTATAAGTTGTTAATTGTTATTGTGAAAAAATTCACATAATCAACATCGAATGCCTTCTTAAGTAAAAGGATAAAAGCACCATGGCTTCTGGTTCGGGGACAATAACCTTGTATAATGATTCTTTCCTTCGTTTACGTTTTCGTCAGCTTATTGAGAATTTTGTTGATCCATTTCAATCTCCAAATATCAATAGTTATTATACATATATCGTTATATTTCAAAGGTCAGTAATTAGATATACATAAATATTTTATATTTATTTGAGGCTGGATGATAAAATTGTATTGTATTTTTTTTAACAATCAAGAAAGTGACATTAAGAAAGTGTTATTTTATTAGAGGATGAGATTTTATGGTGAGATCTTACTCTGTTTAAAGTAAATGTTTATTCACGATTAGTTTGGGTAATTTTTTATTACAAATTATTGTTACTTTTTTAGTCATAATTAAATTAAATTGTAAGTAATATTTATTATTGATATATTTAAATGATATTTTGTGCATTTGTATTAATTAGATTGGGGAGAAACAATATTTTGAGGAAATTTCATTGAATTGTTTTGAATATGAAGTAGATGTATTCTTGGGTTTTTAATTTTTAAAAATATATTTGAGATATATACTATATTTTCAGATTTAAAAGGAAAATTAAAGTTGATTCAAAGTAAATAAATAGTAGTTAGTAGACCGAAAATGATTATGAAAAATAGTATATTTTGATTGAAAATTTCAATTTTAATTTGATTTTATTTTTATGTAAATTTGTTTGTACCTTCTTATATATTATACATATTAGCTTTCAATATTTTAGTGTATTTTTTCATATGAATTTTATTAAAGTAAAGCTTTTAATATTTTAGTTTATTTTTGAGCAAAGAGGTAGAGAGAAATATGAAAGAAGATAAACGTGAAGATGGGAATGTGGGTAAATAGTGAGGATGGGAAAGTGGGGAAGAGATAGGAAGAGGAAGACAAGAGGAGAGAGTGAGTTAGTGGGTGTAAATGTGTGTGAGAGAGAGGGAGAGAAGGAGACAGTGATAATAAGATAAAAGAAGATAAATGTGAAGAGAGAAATGTGGTTAGATAGTGAGAATGGGAAAGTGGGGAAGAGACAGGAAGAGGGAGACAAGAGGAGAGAGTGAGCAAGTGGGTCTACATGTGTGAGACATTGAGGGAGAGAAGGAGATGAGTGATAGGGTGAGAGATGTAGAAAAGGATAGCTCTAGTGGGAGAGAGAGGTAAAAAGAGATATTAGTAGAGTGAGAAAGACATGTCAAAGACAGAGGGGAACATGGAGAAAAAGAGGGAGTGAGGGGCAAAGAGACGTGGGTAGGGAGGCAGAGAGATAGAGCTTGAGATGGAATTTTTGAAAGACATATTAAGCAAGGTAAGTAAGGATAGTAGGAGAGGAAGTGAGAGGGAAAAAGGTAGAGAGATGGGCAGTGAGGAGAGAGAGAGGGAGAGAGAGAGGGAGGAGGAGAAAGAGAGAGAGAGAGCGGGGGGGAGAGGGAAGGGGAGGAGGAGGGGGCAGCAAGTGAGAGGGAGGAGGAGGAGGAGGAAGGTGAGAGGGAGAGGGAGAGGGAGAGGGAGAGGTTGGAGGGAGAGAGGGAGAGGTAGGGGAGGAGGGGGAGGGAGAGGTGGAGGAGAGAGAGCTTGAGATGAAATTTTTGAAAGACATATTAAGCAAGGTAAGTAAGGATCATAGGAGAGGAAGTGAGAGGGACAAAGGTAGAGAGATGGGAAGTGAGGAGAGAGAGAGAGAGGGGGGGGGTGGTGGTGCAGGGGGAGGTGGGATAGAGGGAGAGGGATGGGGAGGGGGCAGCGAGAGAGAGGGAGGAGGAGGAGGAGGAGGAAGGTGAGAGGGAGAGGGAGAGGGAGTGGGGTGAAAGGGAGAGGTAGGGGAGGAGGTGGAGGGGGAGGGGTAGAGAGGGAGGCGGATGAGGAGAAAGAGAGAGAGAGGGGAGGGGAGGGAGAGAGAGAGAGAGGCGGGGGGGGGGGTGGGAGGGGGCAGGGAGTGAGAGGGAGGAGGAGGAATGTGAGAGGGAGAGGGAGGAGGGAGAGAGGGAGAAGTAGGGGAGGAGGTGGAGGGGGAGCGGGAGAGAGGGAGGGGGAGTGGAGAGAGGGAGAGAGAGAGAGAGAGGGGGGGAGGAGGAGAAAGAGAGATAGAGAGAGAGGGGGGGAGGGTGAGAGGGAGAGGGGAGAGAGAGAAGGGGAGGAGGAGGGGGCAGCGAATGAGAAGGAGGGGCAGGTGGACAAGGGTGAGAGGGAGGGGGAGGTGGAGGGGGGTGAGAGGGAGAGGGAGAGGGAGGGGGACAGGGGAGAGAGAGAAGGAGAGGAGGAGGGGGCGGCGAGTGAGAGGGAGAGGGAGGGGGAGAGGGGAGAGAGAGAAGGAGAGGAGGAGGGGGCGGCGAGTGAGAGGGAGGACGAGGAGGAGGAAGGTGAGAGGGAGAGGGAGAGGGAGGGGGGAGAGAGGGAGAGGTAGGGGAGGAGGTGGAGGGGGAGGCAGAGAGAGAGGGAGGGAGGGGGAAGGAGGGGACAACGAGCGAGAGGGAGGAGGAGGAGGAGGAGGGAGAGAGAGAGGGAGAGGGAGGGGGGACAGAGGGAGAGGTAGGGGAGGAGGTGGAGGGGGAGGCAGAGAGAGGGAGGCAGAGAGAGAGGGAGGGAGAGGGAGGTGAGGGAGAGGGAGGGGACAACGAGCAAGAGGGAGGAGGAGGAGGAGGGAAAGGGGGAGAGAGGGAGGCGGAGGAGAGGGAGCCAGAGAGAGAAGGAGGGAGGGGGATGGGAGGGAGAGGGAGGGGACAACGAGTGAGAGGGAGAGAGGGAGAAAGTGGGGGAGAGAGGGAGAGAGAGAGGGGGAGGAGGAGAAAGAGAGAGAGAGAGAAGCGGGGGGGGAGGGATGGGGAGGGGGCAGCGAGTGAGAGGGAGGAGGAGGAGGAGGAAGGTGAGAGGGAGAGGGAGAGGGAGGAGGAGGAGGAGGAAGGTGAGAGGGAGAGAGAGAGGGAGGAGGGAGAGAAGGAGAAGTAGGGGAGGAGGTGTAGGGGGAGCAGGAGAGAGGGAGGTGGAGAAGAGAGAGGGAGAGAGAGAGAGGGGGGGAGGAGGAGAAAGAGAGATATAGAGAGAGGGGGGGAGGGAGAGAGGGAGAGGGGAGAGAGAGAAGAGGAGGAGGAGGGCGCAGTGAATGAGAGGGAGGGGCAGGTGGACAAGGGTGAGAGGGAGGGGGAGGTGGAGGGGGGTGAGAGGGAGGGGGACAGGGGAGAGAGAGAAGGAGAGGAAAAGGGGGCGGCACATGAGAGGGAGGAGGAGGAGGAGGAAGGTGAGAGGGAGAGGGAGAGGGAGAGGTAGGGGAGGAGGTGGAGGGGGAGGTAGAGAGAGGGAGGCAGAGAGAGAGGGAGGGATGGGGATGTGAGGGAGAGGGAGGGGACAACGAGTGAGAGGGAGGAGGAGGAGGAGGAGGGAGAGGCAGATGGAGAGGGAGGGGGGAGAGAGGGAGAGGTAGGGGAGGATGGGGAGGGGGAGGGGAAGGGGGAGAGAGGGAGGCGGAGGAGAGGGAGGCAGAGAGAGAAGGAGGGAGGGGGAGCAGGAGGGGGAGGGGAGGGAGAGGGAGGGGACAACGAGTGAGAGGGAGAGAGGGAGAAAGTGGGGGAGAGAGGGAGAGAGAGAGGGGGACGAGGAGAAAGAGAGAGAGAGGGGGGGGAGAGAGATAGAGAGGGGTAGGAGGAGGGGGCAGTGAGTGAGAGGGAGGAGGAGGTGGAAGAAGGTAAGAGGGAGAGGGAGGGGGAGGGAGAGGGAGAGGGGAGAGAGGGAAGGAGAGGAGGATGGGGTGGAAAGTGAGAGGGAGGAGGAGGAGGAGGAGGAAGGTGAGAGGGATGGGGCCGAGAGGGAGAGGTATGGGAGGAGGTGGAGGGGGGAGGTTAGAGGGAGAGGGATAGGGAGAGGGAGGGGGGAGATAGGGAGAAGTAGGAGAGGAGGTGGAGGGGGAGGCTGAGAGAGAAGGAGGGAGGGGGAGGAGGAGGGGGGGAGAGGGAGAGTGGAGAGAGGGAGAGGGAGAGGGAGGGGGAGAGGGGTGAGAGAGAAGCGGAGGAGGAGGGGGCAGCGAGTGAGAGGGAGGAGGGGGGGGAGGAGGAAGGTGATAATAACCTTATTCATGACAGTAACCTTGGTGCAAGGACAATGAGTCTCCAAACAATACAATGATAAGGTAAAAATATATAGGAAAAAAAGTTGGTGACCTTAATGACAATGTTGATCTATATTACAGTGAGACAATCACGAAATTGTATAACAATGATGATGACAACATACAATGATATTTAAATAACTCTCTAGATATCAAATTTTTCAATTTACAAATGTCATTGTGAACTAACCTTGGTGGGCCCTAAAAGACCTGATATGTTAAATGCTAAGTTGCACGAAGTGCTGAAACCTTTGGAAGTTTATGAAATGGGTATGGTTGGAAACGTGACCGCCCAAAAATGGAAATCCAATATTATCATTTATAAAGGAGGTTGTACATCCAAGATTATAATATTAACCTATACACATGAGTCTTTACATCTAAAATTATCTTTTATACATGGTTATATGTGCTGAAAATGAAGCACAGCATATGGAAATGACAAGTACAATTACATATGTTATAATCCTAGTCGTCATCTTCATTAACAAAATTAGAACAAGTTAATTTTTAAGCAGAACTAGAGCATGGATTGATTAGAGATAGATTAGTGTGTGGAGTTATTACACATAAAGTTTAGTGATATATTGAATCTATTTTGGCCATAGAAGGGCCCCACAACCTTCTTCGGTGCTTGAGTGATCCCGCAAAAGAAAAAAAGTCATGGAAATGGGTCAAAATTAGTCGAAAATGGGGTAGAATTGGGATGAAACTCCATAGAAACCTATCAACAACGTTTCATTGGACTTTCCATATCAGGAAACTCCACCGCAAATGTTTGAGCTTCATTTCAGTGGCATTTTGGTGGCGTTTCAGTGTTTCGATGAGTTTCGGGTACGAAGAGTCAAGACGCCACCTCGGGGGTTGTTTCTTACAATAGAGGTTAAATGCATCTCATTATGGATGTGCTTTGTGTCTCAAATAAAAAATTAATGAATATCCAATAGAAGAATAATTTGGATGGGTTTTCCCCTTTATAGGGTTTTGCTGAGGTTCTGACAAAAATATTGATGTCTCTTTTGTGCATGCTTTTCTTCTAATGTTCATTTATGTTTCGTTGTAATGTTCAAGTTATTGTTCTTTCTACACAAACAATTGTGGGGTGAATGTTTAAAAAATCAATTATCAATAGAAAATAATAATCTAGACCTAAAAAATAAACAATTGAGTCACTATTTATCAATTATACACCAAGTGATTATATTACTCGTATTTACATAAATCTGAAATCATTGTTTTGTTTCATGTTGTTTCCATTTTCTCATTACCATTTGAAAATGAATGTACATTATTGCATCACACTTTGGCGTTTTCAATTTATTCCATAAGTGTAGCTTATATTTTTCCTCAATAATCCATTAAAATAGATCAATAATGCATTAATTTCATCCATTGTGCAACAAAAATGAATTTTGACGAGATTTTATACCAAACAAATAATTTATAGAAGTCAATGAGAACCAACGACAAGTTTCCCTATTTCCCTCGAGCATAGAAAAAGTTTGATTGGGTTAGTTTTATGGAAGAGAAGTGTGTATGTGTTTTTTATTGGAAGCATAGAAAGATTTAGGATGAATAGGAGCATCTTTTCCTTCATTGTCGGGATGGAAATTTCCTCTCATGAAATTCTCTTCAAATAAATTAAAACACAAACCTTGATCATGAGGTTACAATTGTTGTGAGAAATGTCCATCTATGAGTCATGTCTTACATATAAGTGTTATCCATGAGAAACATGTGGAACATATATGGGATTAAGCTTACACATGTTTGAAAGATGGAGGCTCTCGGATTACTTATTATCTTTCCCTCTTCATATCCTACTTTTACAAGGTGAACCCATTCCGTATGTTCATGTGATGAAACTGTTGCGAAAGGAATAAAACTATATGTCTCTTGGATTCAATTTACCTCAAATATTATTTCGATGAACATTAGGTCATCATAAAGAGGAAGGGAGGGTTGTGAAATATTTGGAAACTACTTATATCTAGTGTGAATTTGGATATCTAGTTGGTATTTAATTTTCATCATGTCTATTGAACGCATAAAATATGAAATCAACATGAAGATGACCCCAAGAGAGTATGGGAATGAAAAATACACCTTATAAAATATACAAATACAATATTAATAACTTGATATATAGTTTTTTTGTTGAATTTTTTAAAGAATAGAGGAGGAAAATATCAAATAGGATACCAAAAAAAATCTGAAATAAAATATAATAAAAATATATGACTAACTTTAACATTGATTTCACTTCAAAATTTTGATAAATAAATTGTTTATTATAAATCATTTTTTTCAAAAAAAGTCGTGAGATATAGATTATTTTTTATTTTTTTAAACAATATGCTTTTGAAGATCTACTCTAAGTGTTAGTTTCTAATTTCTTAATTAGATCATTTCTTCCTGAAAAGGATAAAAAGTTTTCTTGATTGGATAATTTATTCCTAAAATAGATAAAAAGCTAAAAAATGATAGCATGTTAGAATATCAAAATAAAAAGTTAAAAAATGATATCATGTTAGAATATCATTTTGATTGGATTCTAACTAGTTGCTCCAATTACCAATTTAGATTATTTATGAGAGTTAGACAATAGTTGAAACTCCTAGTCATGTTTTATAGCTCACATTAACTTTACTTTCCTGGATATCTTTACATAATCATTTAATTTCATAGATATTTTTACATAATAATTGTTATGGTCGTAAAAAATTGTTAAGTAAATTAATGATTTTATAGTTGGAATCAAAGTTAGGAAGCTAATGAAGTGCTGAGACAATGAGTAATATTTTTCCATTTAAAATATTGAGAATGTATGAGGTGGGTTGTTATAGCACTCATCACAAGTTCAATTCCCTTCGGGGTGATGTATCTGTGCATGTTGATAAAGATAGAGTTAAAAAGAAAAAAAAGAGAAAATGAAAAGTACTGCCAAACTTATAATAATAATAGTTATATTAGATACAACTTTTCATTAGTGTATAAACATCTCTACTCTAATACATTCATGACTAATAAATAATAATTATTTAAAAACAGATATATGAATATATTTGAAATCAATAATGAATATATGAATATATTAAACTATGTGATTTTTTTAATGTAATTTATATGTATATTTCAATAATAATAATTTTCAAAAAATAAAAATAAAATCCAATTTTTTGATCTATATAAAATTTAGTCTTTTAGATTATAAAAATAAAAATTATCAACCATTATTATATTATATTAAATATCTTTATATCCTTAAAAAGCATAATTATATTTATTCTTCTATATTCCATGTTAAATAATACAAAATACCTTTATTATAGACACAAGTGATTAATATATTTAATATAAATACTAAAATCAAAGTGTTACAACACTAGTTACATCCTTAATTTTCAATAACTAACTAGTGAAAAATAGTTAATATCCAATGGATGGTTAAGAAATTTTACGGTTAATAAATTTTATTCGCAAAATATCTAGTTTAATTAATGAATTTTACCGCAGACCTAAGTATATCATCGAATATTTGATAATTTAAATTTTAACATCAAATGAATGGTGGTTAACGTGCCTTACCAAATTTGAAGTCAGTGCCACGTCACTTGGAAACGCCACTCATAACTTGAAAATGACCATCGACCAGGTCAGCAATGTGGGCACTAGCGGAGTCTGGGGTGGCAGGTGCATTAAAACGGCTATGATGTAGTTTGGGAGGGAAAGAGCGAATTTAAAAAACCATAGCCATTGTGGGCATGAATAAATGAATGGGCATTAAAACGATTATGATGTGGTTTGGGAAAGTCAATTGAGAAAAGCATAGCCATTGAGGACATGAAGAAATGGATAAGGATTGATGTTTTCCATTCATCCAGAGACACAAGCAAGCCCATATACAGGTGCACATCTGAGTTACAACTGATGGTTAATCTCTTGGCATCGAGAAGGAGAATGCAAAGCCTCTGTGACACCAATGCGAATGGAGTACATAGAATCCTCACAATCCTCACCATGCATGTCGAAGCAATTCAAAGGAAATTTCTGTAAATTGGGACCATGGTGGTTCATTTCGTCCAGGTGATCGAGCTCGGCATAGGAGTTATGTCATCAATCTCCGATTCCATTAATGGTATATATACATATGGATTATCTCTATTCATGAAAATAGATATGTATTTATGTTCATCAATTTTGTATACTGCTAATCACTTCTGCATTCAAACTGAGCAGAATTCCACTACACAACAGTGCATAGAGGATGGTGGGTTGTTGTGTTTGGTTGGGCTGAGCAGAGCACAACAGACTGCTACAGAGCATGGCATAGAGGGCGGTGGGTTGTTGATTTTGTGCTGATGCAGTGCACCTTGTTGATTTGTCCTTTTTTATTTTTTATTTCTTCTTCTTTTTTCTTAGTCTGTGAATGCTTTAGCAATATCCATCGTTATTTCTCAGTTCTTTCTCGTAGTATATTCGTGGGATTTTCTTTTATTTTCTTTTTTTTTATTGTTTATATTTTCTTTTGTCTGACAGATGGGTGGTTGGCCTTCTTACTCACTATAGCCATGGTTATTGTACATAGCACATATTGTGTAAGTGTTTATTTTGCACATCCCACATGCACTGTTTCTTTTGGGTATATTTTTTTATGCACGTGCAGGCTTAGAAAATATTTTTGAGGAGCTCCAGTGGAAACGTTGGACTACCATAATGTTAATACTCAACTCTGAAGGAGAAGGAGGGGGAGGGGAGGGAGAGGGAGGGGACAGCGAGTGAGAGGGAGAGAGTGGGGGAGAGAGGGGGGGAGGAGGAGAAAGAGAGAGAGAGAGGGGAAGGAGAGAGAGAGGGGGGGGGAAGTGGAAACAAGTGAGAGGGAGGAGGAGGTGGAGTAAGGTGAGAGGGAGGGGGGAGAGAGGGAGAGGGAGAGTGAGGGGGAGGGTGGAGAGAGGGAGAGGGAGGGGGAGGGTAGAGAGAGGGAGAGGGAGGGGGAGGGTGGGGAGAGGGAGGGGGAGGGTAGAGGGTGGAGAGAGATATGGGGAGAGGGAGGGGGATAGGCGAGAGAGAGAAGGGGAGGAGGAGGGGGCGGTGAGTGAGAGGGAGAAGGAGGAGGAGGAGGAGGAGGAGGAGGAGGAAGGTGAGAGGGAGAGGGAGAGGGAGGGGGTAGAGAGGGAGAGGTAGGGGAGAAGGTGGAGGGGGAAGGTTAGAGGTAGAGGGATAGGGAGAGAGGCATAGGTAGTGGAGGAGGTGGAGGGGGAGGGGGAGGGAGAGAGGGGGAGGCAGAGAGAGAAGGAGGGAGGGGGAGGAGGAGGGGGAGAGAGGGAGAGGGAGAGTGAAGAGATGGTGAGGCAGAGGGAGGGGGAGAGGGGAGAGAGAGAAGGAAAGGAGGAAGGGGCAGCGAGTGAGAGGGAGGAAGAGGAGGAGGAAGGTGATAATAACCTTATTCATGACAGTAACCTTGGTGCAAGGACAATGAGTCTCCAAACAATACAATGATAAGGTGAAAATATATAGGCAAAAAAGTTGGTGCCCTTAATGAAAATGATGATCTATATTATAGTGAGAAAATGACCAAATTGTATAACAATGATGATGACAACATACGATGATATCGAAATAACTCTCTAGATATCAAATTGTTCAATTTTCAAATGTCATTGTGAACTAACTTTGGTGGGCCCTAAAAGACCCGATATGTTAAATGCTAAGTTGTGCGAAGTGCTAAAACCTTTGGATGTTTATGAAATGGGTATGGTTGGAAACGTGACTGCCCAAAAATGGAAATGTTGGAAACCTAACCACACAAAAATGGAAGTGTTATATATATATATATATAATATATAACTTTTTTAAAAATAAGTTAAAACACAACTTGCAAGAAAAAAAGAATGAGACATGTAAAACCCGGTCTATGTTAACTCTCATAAATCATTAAATCATTTGAAATCCAATATTATCATTTATAAAGGAGGTTGTACATCCAAGATTATAATATTAACCTATACACATGAGGCTTTACATCTAAAATTACCTTTTATACATGGTTATATGTGCTGAAAATGAGGCATAACATATGGTAATGACAAGTACGATTAAATATATTATAATCCTAATCGTCATCTTCATTAACAAAATTAGAACAAGTTAATTTTTAAGCAGAACTAGAGCGTGGATTTCTTAGAGATCGATTAGTGTGTGGAGTTATTACACATAAAATTTAGTGCTATATTGAATCTATTTTGGCCATAGAAGGCCCCCACAACCTTCTTCGGTGCTTGAGTGAGCCCGCAAAAGAAAAAAAGTCATGGAGATGGGTTAAAATTAGTCGAAAATGGGGCAGAATTTGAATGAAACTCCATAGAAACCTATCAACAACGTTTCATCAGAATTTCCAAATCAGGAAACTCCATCCAAATTTTTCAGCTTCATTTCAGTGTCGTTTTGGTGGCGTTTCAGTGTTTCGATGAGTTTTGGGTACAAAGAGTCAAGACGCCACCTCAGGGGCTATTTCTTACAACACAGGTTAAATGCATCTCATTATGGATGTGCTTTGTGTCTCAAATAAAAAATTAATGAATATCCAATAGAAGATTAATTTGGATGGGTTTTCCCCTTTGTAGGGTTTTGCTGAGGTTCTGATAAAAATATTGATGTCTCTTTTGTGAATGCTTTTCTTCTAATGTTTGTTTATGTTTCGTTGTAATGTTGAAGTTATTGTTCTTTCTACACAATTGCTAATAATTGAATATGTTGTGGGGTGAATGTTTAAAAATTCAATTATCAATAGAAAATAATAATCTAGACCTAAAAAATAAACAATTGAGTCACTATTTATCAATTATACACCAAGTGATTATATTACTCGTATTTTCATAAATCTAAAATCATTGTTTTGTTTCATGTTGTTTCCATTTTCTCATTACCATTTGAAAATGAATGTACATTATTGCATCACACTTTGGTGTTTTCAATTAAAATATATCAATAATGCATTCATTTCATCCATTGTGCAATAAAAATGAATTTTGACAAGATTTTATACCAAAAAAATAATTTATAGAAGTCAATGAGAACCAACGACAAGTTTCCCTGTTTCCCTCGAGCATAGAAAAAGTTTGATTGGGTTAGTTTTACGGAAGAGAAGTGTGTATGTGTTTTTTATTCGAAGCATAGAAAGATTTAGGATGAATAGGAGCATCTTTTTCTTCATAGTTGGGATGGAAATTTCCTCTCATGAAATTCTCTTCAAATAAATTAAAACACAAACCTTGATCATGAGGTTACAATTGTTGTGAGACATGTCCATCTATGAGTCATGTCTTACATATAAGTGTTATCCATGAGAAACATGTGGAACATATATGGGATTAAGCTTACACATGTTTGAAATATGGAGGCTCTCTGGTTACTTATTATCTTTCCCTCTTCATATCCTATTTTTACAAGGTGAACCCATTCCGTATGTTCATGTGATGAAACTATTGGGAAAGGAATAAAACTACGTGTCTCTTGGATTCAATTTACATCAAATATTATTTCGATGAACATTAGGTCATCATAAAGAGGAAGGGCGCGTTGTGAAATATTTTGAAACTACTTATATCTAGTGTAAATTTGGATATCTAGTTGGTATTTAATTTTCATCATGTCTATTGAATGCATAAAATATGCAATCAACATGAAGATGACCCCAAGAGAGTATGGGAATGAAAAATACACCTTATAAAATATACAAATACAATTATTAATAACTTTGATATATAGTTTTTTTGTTGAATTTTTTAAAGAATAGAGGAGGAAAATATAAAATAGATACCTAAAAATTTGAAAGAAAATATAATAAAAATATATGACTAACTTTAACATTGATTTCACTTTGAAATTTTGATAAATAAATTGTTTATTATAAGTCATTTTTTTCAAAAGTCGTTAGATATAGATTATTTTTTATTTTTTTAAACAATATGCTTTTGAAAATCTACTCTAAGTGTTAGTTTCTAATTTCTTAATTAGATCATTTCTTCCTGAAAATGATAAAAAGTTTTCTCGATTGGATAATCTATTCTCGAAAAGATAAAAGTTAAAAAATATACATGTTAGAATATCGTAAAATAAAAAGTTAAAAAAATGATAGCATGTTAGAATATCATTTTGATTGACTTAGCTATTTGCTCCACTACTAATTTAGATTATTTATGAGAGTTAGACAATAGTTGAAACTCCTAGTCATGTTTTATAGCTCACATTAACTCTACTTTCCTGGATATATATTTACATAATCATTTACTTTCATAGATATTTTTTACATAATCGTTGTTATGGTCGTAAAATCGTAAAGTAAATTAATGATTTTATAGTTGGAATCAAAGTTAGAAGCTTAATGAAGTGCCGAGACAATGAGTAGTATTTTTCCATTTAAAATATTAAGAATGTATGAGGCTGGTTGTTATAGCACTCATCACAAGTTCAATTTCTCTCGGGTGATGTATCTCGGACATGTTGATAAAGATAGAGTTAAAAATAAAAAAAAAGAGAAAATGAAAGGTACCTATTTAAAATTATAATAATAATAATGGGTTAAAATGTGAAGTCAAGTTATACTTTTTGCTCCTTTTTTGAGAAAAATTTTCATTTTTTTCAGTTCTTCAACTCTTCGCAAACTATAACAATTTTTCCGTGTAGAATTTCATTTGCGATAAAATAAAAGTTGTGAGAAATTTTGTTACTTTCATTACTTATTTTTTGAAATTTTTTTATGTAGATTTGATATGTCAACTTAGCTTTGAGTGTGTGTGTGTTTCTAACAATCAAAGGATTCATAAGAAGTCATGTTATGACGCAATGTTGTATTCATTGAAAATTTGTGTTTTTTGAAAAAACAAATGTGTTACAAATAATCTAGACAGTCTACTTTGTTTTCGTCATATTTACAAAGCCAATGATGTACATTGCAATTACTAGAATTTTGAACTGGTCCAATACGAAAAACTCGCGTATTTGGATATGTTTCGCGTCGCAAGAAATTTCTTAACATATAGGTTATAAACTAAAATCTAAAAGCTACCCATTAGAGACGACGGACTAAAGGTAATGCCCCATAATTTTTTTTTAATGTTTTTTACAATGTATTTTGGGAGATACAAAATTTTGATTTCACCGAATCACAATGACCCTCGTAAATTGTTTGCACCCATTTTATTAGAAAAATAATTAAAATTAATAAACGTTTATGAAATTCCATAAAAGTTATATTTCGAAAGTATATTCAATTCTGAAATGCTTGTCTTGGTTTGAAATTTAATTAACAACCTTTCATGATTTTAATCAGTCCAAAGTTGCGTAACCGTTTCGAGTCTGTTTTTGTGTAATTGGTGGCGTTGCTAGTTCGGCCGAACTTTTAGTCCAAGTTTGGCCGAACTATGTTTTCCGTTTTTGCGTTCATTAAATTAACGTCTTAATAGTTCTACTAACTTTTGATCAAAAGTTAGGTCGAACTATTGTATAACTCTCCGTCGGCCGGAAAGTTTGCGCAAGGCTCCTACTAAAACACATTTCGCATCAACATAAATTGCCGCGAAATGATTCAATTTTCGTATTATTTCCTGTTGTTATTATTAATTTCATCTCATTTTACAAATATCTTCGTTTGGGTTCAAAAAAATTTCTTCAAAGTTTGGGTTTAAGACATTTCTTGAAGCAAATTGATTTTACAATTTTGGGTTTAAAGAATTTTTTGGAAGACATTTCCTCGAGGCGACGTGATTTTGGAAAAATTGTAAAACATTTCTTGGACGTACATTCAAAAACATTTCTTGAGGTATGCACGTGTTTTGAGTCAAGTAAATCTTTTGAGCTTCATTTCATTTTTATAAAACATTTTTCTCTCAAATATTTTAAAGTGTGTGTTTTGGATTGAGTATATTTTTTACAAAAAATTTACACCGAATTTTTTTTTAAATTAAATATTTTGTGATATTTTTTGTAATTGAGTTATTGTCTAATTTTTTAAGGAAATTTTTTGAATTTCATATACCCTATTATCATGGGAAATCGAAGAACTTAGCAGAAAATATGATCGAAAAAAGAGACCGAGGCACATAGAGAAGAAACTAGACAATCTCGCAAAAGAAAGTTGAAGCCCTCTCAAATATTGAAGAGGAAAAAAATCAACCTCACAAGAAATTGGAAGGAGGTATGTAGATGTAAATATTATGATCTATTGATATATTTTTAAAATTTTCCCCAATGTAAAATGTGAAGCTTAATTTTTATTTGATGAACTAGTTTGAAAAATATTTTGTTCAATGTAAAATGTATTGCAGATATTCCTCAAAATATTGAAGAAGAAAATCAACCTCAAGCATAAATTGAAGCAGTATGTAAATTTAAATATTATGATCTATTGATATATTTTTAAAATTTTCCAATGTAAAATGTGAAGTTTTTAAATTTTATTTGATGAACTAGTTTGAAAAATATTTTGTTTAATGTAAATGTATTAAAGATATAACACTCAAAATATTGAAGAAGAAAATCAACTTCTCAAGCATAAATTGAAGCAGTATGTAAACGTTAATATTATGATCTATTGATATATTTAAAATTTTCCCAATGTAAAATGTGAAGCTTAATTTTTATTTGATAACCTAGTTTGAAAAACATTTTTGTTTAATGTAAATGCACAGAGATACTCCTCAAAATATTAAGAATAAAATCAACTCCTGCTGCAATTGAAGTGTATGTAAATGTAAATAATAGACTATTGACATATTTAAAATTTTCCTAATATTTATCGACATATTTATTAATTTAGTGATTTATTGAATATGTAATATTTTTTCGAATATCTACAGATGAAATCACTATCGATAACGAGATGTTAGAAAATGTTGACACTCACACATATGGAGATAAAAAACTTACTCATGTTATACAATATCGTGTCATTAAAATTCTTTGAAGAGTATTTCTTAAAATGAGCGAGTGACAAGCTTCAAATGCTCAAATGTTGGTGGTCTCCTATCATGAAGGAAATTAAAAGAAGCGACGACACTATTGGGTATTCGAAAATCAACTAAAAGATAAAAAATGAATGAAGAGGTGATAAAAATATGATTAGTGCTATAAAGTCAATTAAGAGATCTAGAGATAAAGATGTTTCAAATATACGTAGAGGAATACGTATGGCATAGTTTCACCAAGTACTCAAGAGAATCGTTTTGGTAACATCTATGGCACGAGCACTCGGGAACCTCGTGAAAAAACTCTCCGTACAAAATCAAAATTTTGACCGCAAATAGATTTAAATGATGAACTCGCTTGTTGGAGAGCTATTTGTAGGCAACCATACAAAGATAGACTTGGAGAAAATGTTAAAAAAATAATATATGAATATCGGAAGAACAATTGGGTGATGTTTCACCAATCAAAAGTACAGACATGTGATAGGAAGAATAATAGCGTGAAATCAAGAGCCGAAGAGCATGAAAAACTTCTCTTGGAAACCACTCATATAGAGTTATTCAACAAGTTCAAAAACGAATCGTCAAATTCATGTTTCACTCAAAGGTTTCTTTGTTCAACAAAACCATGGTATGTAAAACCTATCACCGCATTTAACAATTTAAATGTTACTGCTGTCATGTGGAATTTGGAGTTATATTACGACACATTCCTTGATTTCAGAGAACATTATGGAAGGATTCACTCCCTCTCCTTCCACTATCCATGAATTCATATCTCAAATTTATGGTGAAAGAGAAAGCGATGAACTATTTTACAAAAAAAAATGTGTTATGGTAAAAATGTGATGATTGTGGAAATTTGACTGTACCCCAAAACAAAAGATTGTATCGATATAAATGATCAATCATTAACAAGAAAGGAAACGAAGAGATATGAATGTATTTCCAAGAGACATCGATTCAAGGTGCAAATAGTGTTAAAAAAAGAATCGAATTACGAGAAGACGAAATTTTTCCGATAGACTTTTTGAGAAAGTTTGAGGTAGAAATGGCAAATACACCAAGCATTCCCATAGAGCTCGATGGCAAGACTTGCAATTCAAAAAAAATCTCGTGAATTTTTTCCACCAGGACCATTTTGTCGCTGATTGATTTTGCGGAAAACTACACACATTTGTTCCAAAAAAAGAAATTCAGAGTGAATACTATTATTCTCGAATTAACTTTCCATGCTCGTCCATATAATATATAGACATGCTAAACAAAATGTCTATCATATAGAAAGCACGAGTGAAAATCAACATATCATTAAAGAATATCACTTTATATCGTTGACGATCGTACACATGATACATGTTTTGTACAACATTGTTTTGGAAGAATTTATGATTCATTGAAATATCATGGAATAACATTCAATGAACATCGGATATGGTCAGATGGATGCGCAGTGTCAATTCAAATCGCACGATCATTCTTTTCGTTCGTTGCTTCACAAGAAAACCTACATTAAACATTGTTGGAATTTCTTTGAGACCGGCCATGGAAAAGGAGAACATGATGGTGCAGAGCATGTACAAATGTGAGTACTTCTCAAGATATCAAATGAACCACTCGCACGCTCGACTTGTGAACGTCGAATTGTTGCTCAATGGTGCATCGCTCTAAGCCATGAGAAAAACCTATCAAGAGAAGTGCGAAGGCACATTAAATTTAATTTATATTGAAAATCTAATTTTAAACATTGTACATTTATCATGCAATGATTATTTTTAATTGTATTTTGATATCATATTTACAAATTCTTTTTCTAATTTTCCATATAAAGGTTTTTCTGCATATTGATTCGAAGACGTAGATAGATCAATTGGAAATGATGTTGAAAAAAATAAAAGGGACTCGAAAATTGCATTCAATTCAAAAAAGTTTTCTCCACAAATGTTTGCATTGGATAAAACAAAACATTGCTATTTTTGTGATGTTTGCATGTATTAAATACAAAATCTAATGACGTTGGTAGTAAATGTAAGGTGAACGATTGGAAACATACAATAGGCGAAACACAAAGGGAAAAAATGTCTCGTTGCAATGTTTGAAGAAATGAAATCGTAGAAAAACTACAATATCAACCGATGGTGATCGAGTTTCGATCTTGTTAGAGAAGGTAAATATTTGAATTACTTTCTAATGATTTAAAGATCTAGAAATAAATTTAAATATGCATAATTAAATGTTAAATTTATTTTATTAAAAGTGTGAAATGTTTTTGTTGTAATTGCACCTATTGACAACGATGAAAGGAAGTATTATTTGATGCGTTGTACCTAACGAAAAATGAAACATACAAGACTATAATGACTACGGATTTCGCGGTATGACAAAGGGTCTATTATACCGAAAGGTTATTTTTTCGTACAAACCCGACTTCAAAGTGGAGACTTTGTTTACTTTGGAAGACTCAGTGAAATCCGATTCCATAAGTTGAAATATAGTCACTTGGTGTGTGTGGCACACATGTGTTGATAAGTTCAATCAAAGAAAAAATTGAAAATTAAGAAAATGAAAATGTCAAAATCCGATCATGAACCGCATTATTGAAGATGGAATTCCATTAGAATTTTTTGAGTGAAGTGCTGTCCAACAATTTATTATCTTTGGATTAAATATGTTTTAGAACTTCTAGTACTCAACTAAAAACTGAGCTGCTTATGTTATTTCTAGTTTGCACATGTTGCACTTGGCACAAAGCACATGCTCTAGTATAACTCCTAAATTAGTTTTTCTATACATGTGCATTGATGAAAAATGTTATATGTACGTATATATATATATATATATATATATATATATATATATATATATTCTAGAATGAAATTAATTGTTCTTGTATATGTTTTCCGACCGTATGGTACAAATTATTTCACTTTATTTTGTAAGGTCATATTCGGTCCCCATATCACCTAGCCTCCAAGGGACCAGATAACAAGTGGTTGTCCCCACTTGCTCAAATCTCAGCTTTTAAGTACAATTTTACTTTTTATGACAGGCATCTTACATCATGATGTCCTAGCCAAGGATAGATTCTCTTTGTTTCAAGTTTCCGGTAAAAGTTGTCACCAAATGACCTACTAGGATATTATAAATACTAGCTTTGTAAGATCATTTGGCATTTAGAAAACGAATGTCTTGGACTCCACAATCAATTTAAACTATCATTCACTCTAGGAGTGTAAAAATATTCAATGTAGCTCCGTGACGATGCTCACTCCTAGCTTGAAGTAGCTCCAATGACCAATTCTTAATGAATTCCAATGCACAAGACCAAAGTTGGTGACCTACTTGGTTTTTCACCCAAGAAATTCCAAGGTACTCTTCTTACCTTTGGCCCCCAAAGCTACAATGGAGTTATAGGAAGGTGAGGAAAATTTCTTCACTGATAGGAATTTGGTCACATCCCTAATCTCCCCTTATCAAAAAGTTCTTATCTACTACATTATCCAAATATGTACTCAAGATCACTATTTCGTAATTAGAATATCATAATATCATAATTTCTCACAAAAATACATGGAATGCCATTACGACACTCATCTAACAATGGGGAGCTCAAAACCTAGAAAGCTCCTCGTCCCCTTAATAATAATGTGTTTAATTTAGTCTTTTAGTGAGGATTAGGTGTGAATCTTGTTTTCACATAAAAATAATTAATTGTTTAATTCCATAAATTTGATTATTCACTAAAATACATGTCATATTCACTATTTGTCTCTCCTACAAATTCCCATTATTTTATTAAATATGATTTTATCTCACCTAAACTATTAGATGTTCCTAAATTTACTCCTAATTGTTCTCATGCCCTAAATCTACTCCTAATTGTTCCCTATGCTGCATTTCCCTTACTTATTTTTAGAAATTTATTTTCCTAGATCCATCACATGGATCTATCACGCCGAGAGGGATCAACATTCAGAGGTGCAAACCCTTTCGAGTGCAAAACTTGAGGGAAGGTTTGCACTTCGAGAGATTTGATCCTCTTGCCGCTTGATAGGATCCGTAGTTAAGATGGATCTAGGTTGCCTCGTCATGTGCAACCAAGGAAAACTATCGATAATATGAGGAACATATGATTAATTTTATCAATAATATGTAAATACATCTAATATTAATATAACCATTTTAAATATGCTAAATATGTTTCGAGATTTATCAAGTCATTTTAATTTTAAATTTTTCTTAGTTACCTCAATTTGTTGAGATGATAAATATTGTAGAATAACTTTAATAATGGAAAATGATCAAATAAAATTTTTGAATGCAAAGTGACAATGTAATAATATTGAATGATAGAATGTGAATAATTAGAATGTAATCAATTACAAATAGCATTTATTGTGATCAATCTTAAACTATTTTCTTATTCTATTCTTATTGTCACCCTTATTAGTTTTGTCATCTTTCCGTATCGATTATATTAAAAAAGAAAGTAAAAATCAAGTAAATAATAAACCATTTAAATATTTAGCTCGAACTCTTGTAAATACCCATACCTTGTCTCTCTCTGCTTTCCAATATTATTAGGTTTAATTATTATAACACAAAAATTGTTCTACATTGTCAATAATTTTTTGCACTTACACTAAAATCAATGAACACTATTAATCCAAATTAATTTTACAAGTAATGTACCATCATACATGCAATTATATCAAATCAGAAATCAACATATACAATGAAATCAAATAGGATTGTATTGTTACAAGTAACATTTCAATTTACCACATGTGCAAATGTAGGTTGAAACCATCCAAAACTTTAAGTTGCAGATTGAAACCATCCAAAACTTTAAGTTTTAAAACCCTTTTGATTATATATTGTGCAACATTAAAACATTAAACATTTAAATTTCATTAAATATCACATCCAAAATGTAGATTGAAACCATCCAAAACTTGAGTTTTAAAAACTTCACATGCCATGCCAATTATAATTCAACTATCCAACAAAAAACATTTAACATTAAATATCACACAAATGTAGTTCGTATGACACATTATTTCACATTCACATGCATAAAGTACTAAAAACCATCCAAAAATTAAATAAAACAAATTATATAATAACAATGTAATAAAATATGTCCAAAAATGTAAATCTCACAAGTATCAAATCGTATCAAGTTTAACAAATTTTAAAACCATCTAAATTTTTAAATCAAATATACTCAGGAATCATGTCCATCAAATGGAGGATCTAGCGTCTTCCTACTAGGGTCCGCCCCGTGCCCTATCCCGTGAATACGAAACCTACATACACAATGCATGTCACGCCTCCAATTTTTTTTTTTTTTTCTCGTGATCCCAACGTATTGTATCTCTTTGATCTCTATTTGTGATAATACCCCCTTACCAATCTTTTATTTTAATCCCTAACTATATACCTATATATTTATATATATATATATATATATATATATAGGTGTTGTCATGTTCACCCAAACCATTTATGTATAATTATTATTCCACTTTATTGTATCCATATACATATACATATAGGTGTTGTCCTACTCACCCCACCCTTTATGTATAAATATTTTTCCACTTAATTGAAATCTACATCTTCTAAGGTTATTTCATTTCTATTTACATCTACCTATCCTATGTGGATATATTACCCTTTCCACTTCCCATAATATAAAATCATACCTCACTACTCTTTAACTACACATAAAGGTAAAATCATAAATGGCCACAATTATATTCCATCGAATAGAATTATTGTATCATCATTTAAATCCTTACAAGATAATAGGACGTTATACAAAATGGTCATATAAAACATACAACACATATTACGGTTTATTTTGACATGCTCTCACCATATATATAATCAACGTTAATTAAACCCCCCCCCCCCACTTCCGCTTAAAATTTCACAATCTATTCATGAACATCTACGATAACATGAACCCTTAACTCCAAGAATAGGCTCATTTCAAATTTCTTAACCGCCATTATTAACAATTCTCACTGCTTCGTATGGCGTACTAACGCGTTTTTTGTTTTATTGGAGTGTTTGGATGGGTGAACCCGCCATCACAGAGAGTTTCGCATTCAAGGTGCGAGTACACACCACCACCCATCGCGCCCGTGAGGTAGGAAGCGATGAGTCTTCCTTTCTAATACGCCGAGATTTTCCGTACAAAGCTGGGGTTTCAATCATGGTACTTTTGGCTTGATGAACTCGCGGTGTCAATACAGGGTTAGGAGGCCCACGATATGGTTCACCTCGGCGAGGACAGCATCGTAGCCGCCTCAAAATTAATTACACCTCGTGTCGTACCTAGAATTTTAGGGTTAAAGAACAACAACTACGCTGCTCCGGTACCGCTTGTTCTGCACGCTCACGATTTGTCAAATCCCCTCTACCTTCGCGCAACACCCGGCCATTGCATTTAGGGTTACGGTTTTTTTTTTTTTTTTTATACACTCAACCACACTGTCGCCGCCCGTACAATTGCAAGAGGAATTTGGATGCGTTCACCTTATTAAAACCCCATCTGCCCATTGGTATTCTATTTTCCCTACTCTCGTTTTCATTTGCATTTCTCGTCCATCGGTTTTTTTTTTTCCTCCGCAGCCTTCCGCATCGAAATCGCTAAGCGGATGCCGTATATGAGAAGCGTGTTGATCCGGCAGCTTGGTAGCCGAGTATTCCTTGATTTTTCCACAGGTCGTTGTTGTTTATTTCTTTTCATGGGTTCAAAGACTGAAAGTCTATTTAGGTTATTCGTGTTGTATATTTTTTTCATCCTAAATTTCTTCACTACGCTTAACCTTATCCATTTGTGTTTTTTTTTTTTGTTTATAGGTATTACGCCACGGCTTCCCCATCCATGGTTTTCCTTCCCGCTCATTCGCTCTCGAAGGAATTGATGTAGGTTCCTACCTCCGGATCATCCTACCGAGTGCCGGGAGACGTAGGGCCGATTGTCAGACCTTATGGTTTACTTTCGGTTCCCATCGTGCTCGTTCGGGCGACTGCAACCTCGTGCCTCGATGAAGACGTAAAGATCGTGGGGCACTTATATGCCGCGCCTTTCTCTATTCCGCCCGCTCTTGCTGATTAAAGTCTTGTGAAATTTGTTTAATTCTCTTTTGATTTTCAATCATTGTTACACCCTCATTGAATTCGTGTCCTTTGGAATTAAATGGTATTTCGTGTTTGCAATTGTGCTAAAACCCTATGATTACATTCGCATAGGATCAGCATGGTTGTGCCATGCGTTTATATTTCTTTTTCGGAAATGATATTATTTCCCAGCTTTATGAAAGGAATGCTAAGTAGGTTACTCATGGGATGTCCCCGTTTAGGATTTCGATCATAAGGACATGAGCCGCTCGTCTCAATCCTACTTAGCTAATCTGCCCGACTTTTATTAAAAATTACGTACTCTCTATTTGCTTTTTTTTTTTTTTTCTCGTTTTGTATACCGATCTAAGCAACTATGAAATCTAACACAAGGAAATTTTATTCCGCCGCGTTACGAAGCAACCTGTGCGGCCATGTTCAGAATCGAATTGATTATATACTCCGGAATTGAAAATTTCGTGACTATCTTCTCATTTCTAATCGCATGCAAAATGGACCATAGTTCAGCTGCACTAACCGAGAAATGGGATTTCTTCTTCTCCGTCGAAAACCAGCCGATCCCCCGCCGTTCATCCCATGAGGAAAAATTTTGTTTTTTATAGTCAAGGCAGACATGGCTACGCTCTTTACACCTAGATGGTACCGATACGATCTTATGCGCATGGAAATTTTTCATGTTATATTAACCTATACTAATCCGGTTAACGAAGATTTAAGGTTATTATCGTTTGTCTTCCCACCGTAATTCATGGTATTCTTCTTTTCGTCTAATTTTACGCAACGTAAATACGTAGATTATGAATGTTGGTTTTAACCGAGGCGAATTTTTGGAGTAGAATTTATACCGACAGATTTGATAGCACCAAGAATTAAATGTAGATACTTTATACTAACCAACATACGTACATGGTGCGAGTATACTTGTTCCGATCAATTTTTTTCCATCCATGTTATAATGGACTCGTCTATGTGTATCCTGTATATTTCGTGTTACATATACACACCTACATATAAATACTCGTATATTCGAAGATTACATATATATTTTCCTCGCCAAACTATTCTTTTATAATCGTTATTACAAAGAGTTATTGGTTTAACTCATGGGTTTTATAGTTTGGTTTTAATGCATATATATATGTATTGTTATTGTTTTAGTTCATGGATCTTATGTTCTATATTTCTTTTGATTCCATATATTTCCCCGTTTACATGTATGGTTCGTTCCTATATATATATACATAGGAGTCGTATATCCATATTGTATTTGTAATCAATGTGAAAAGGATCTATTGGTTTAGCGCTAGATACTTATTTAGTGTTTTGAAAGCATCTACATTTATTCGTAGTTCATTTGGTAGTATACTCAGACATAGATTAAGTTCCTTGACTATGATATTTATTTCAAGGTTTTAGAGGTATATTACAATAATTGTTATAAATGCTATAATACTCCTATAGAGTAGAGTTACTTCTTTATCTAGAAAATTTCGAGTATCATATTCTAATGTCTCGGGTTTTCTTTTTTTGTACCATTACGTGTAAACTTCAGCTTCCGTTTACAATATTTTTCTAGCATACATATGAGAGTATAATGTCACCTTTGTATCTACATAAACCAAGATAATATTTATTTATCCTCAGGAGATTAAGTAACTTCGCATTTAAACCGACCTTGGTTTAGAGTTTCGTGTTTCTACTTTATGGATTTCTCTCTTGGTCTACAACTAAATGTAATCCGGAAGGTGAATGCCTTAAGAAGGTTCGTTAAATGTAGTACTAAAATCAATCATACCATTCAAATTAATTTTATATGTAGCCAATTCATACCATAATAAATCAAAATAGCAAGCATTTCGTAACATACCACTATTTCTAAATGACCAACCTCCCCGCCTTAGAGTCCTCTTTGTCTCCTAACTCACCCCCGGAAGCCGAGATCACCTCCACTGCTGCATCTACCTCTCGACCGTTTAGGAGCAGCTTATTTAAGCTCATGTTTCCCCAAATCATGTTTCTAATTTCGCGTCCAAAATAGCAAGGATGTTTTCTTTCCGTTTAGCCTAGGCTTCCCATTTTGGGACTCTTTAAAGCCGTTTTATGCTTCTTCTACCTTTTCTAGCTTTTCTTACCTCTTCCCAACTACTTCCTTCATTGGGGAAATTTAGATTCCTCCTCAAAATCTAAATTCGACTCTTTCAAGGATTTTTGAAAGATTGTGGGGATTTGTTGCCTTATCCATCCTCATGGATTTGGCAAGTGATCTCTAATTCTCATCTTGGTCAAAATGCACAATCATTTTATTTATTTCAAATTAAACATTCAAACATATTCACACCATACTTATCCTTTGGGGTCCACTCCCCTTGGGATTTAAAGTTCAAATGTCTGTTTAAATTCAATACGTAAATTAAAATAGTATATTCCCCTTCCGAAAATAAACACCAGCCCTTGCTGTTATTCAACTACTAGAGTTCACTTAAACAAAAATGATATTTCTCCATCATTTCAAATTTTCCCTTTCCTGTAGTTTCTTCTAAAGAGTAAAGTGCTTCCACTGCACTTTTACTCCGGCCACTGCTCGTTCCTCAATTCACTTTCTTCCCCGCCTCCAATATTTGGAAGCAAGCCTGCAGAAAATTTCCTTCTCGTTCCACTCCGTACAACATTCCAATCAACTATGAGAAGCATCATGCACATATCTTTTTAGTAATGAAATATGAAACACATCATGCACTTTAACATGGGGTGGTAAGCACAAATTTTGTAAGCCACTGTCCCACCCTTTCTAAAATTTCAAAAGGCCCACAATATCTAGGAGCAAGTTTTGCACAATTTTAAAGATAAAGTGTGTGCTCTTTTGGGTTTGATGCGCAAATACACATGATCCCCCACTTTGAATTCTCGTGCACTCTTTCTCTTATCAAAGACAGTTTCTTCTCGACGATCTTGTGCCGTCTTGATATTTCTTTGTATCCGTTTAACAATTCTTTCCATCTCTTGTAAGGCCTCTCAGTGCCCCAGCATTAATTTATCTTCGGTTGGCTCCAACTCAAAGGAGTACGACACTTCCTTCCATATAATGCCTCAAACGGACTCATTTTACTGTATGATTGGCAAATTCAAATTAAAATGAAGATACTCCTCCCACTTCGATGGTCTATCCATCACATACATTCTCAACATATCCTCCAAAATTTGATTCGTCCTTTCGTTTGCCCGTCACTTGAGGCGATAGCATTTCAAAATTCAAATTTTAGTACCCATCCTCCAAACAATCCCTTCAAAATGCTACCGTGAACTTAGCATCTCGATCCGAAACAATTACTTGGGAACTCCATGAAGCCTTACTATCTCCTTCAGAAAACATTTTCTACTTGAGTCACCCGAACGTAGATTTCAACGGGGTATGCGGGCAAACCTTTGGTTAAAGTGTCTACTACCACCATTACGTAATCATGTTGGTATTTGGTTTTGGGCAGTCCGTTATAAATCCATCAATCGTGTCCCCATTTCCATTCCGTAATTGGCAAGGGATTTAGAAGACCCGCCGGATGCTGCTGTTCAACTTTGACTAGTTGACATTCCATGCATCTACTTAAACACTCGCCACATCTCTCTTCATTCCTCGCCGAACAACTTCTTTTTCAAGGTTGTTAACATATTTCCTCACCTCGGATGCCCTACATAAGGTCGTTTATGATATTCATCTAAATTTCTCTTTAGTGACTCTACATTTGGAATATACAATCTCGTTTTTTGTAATAGAGTAACCTTTTTTGGTTTTGTGTGGAAATCGCTTTTATCCCTTTTTTGTAGTTTCGCCAAGAGCATTTCATAGTGGGGATCTTGGCTTACGTTGTTTCACCAACTCTTCCACGTCAATCCGCCACTACTCCCAATGCTATTTAAATTTTGACAAGCATTTCTACTTAACGCACGCCCACTTTATTTTATTTTCCCTTGATATGCTTTATGTCCATATCAAATTCACTTAGAAAGATAGCCATCTAGCTTACTATGATTCAGATCGTCGCCTTGCGAAAAGAAATATTTAAGACTAATGTGATCCGTCATCACGTAACTTTTTCCCAAGAAGATAGTGCCGCCACATTTTCAAAGCATGTATAACAAACTCGCAAATTCTAAATCATAAGCACCATAATTCCGTTCATAGATTTTCGCTTTCTAGATTCATGTGCACAATCGAATTTTCCCGCAATAGTACTCCTCCTAGTCCCTCTCGCAAGCATCCGTACATACAACAAACTCTTTATCAGATCAACAATTTTTAGTATAGGTGCTGAAATAAGTTTTTGTTTTAATTGTTCAAAACCGTATCCGACATTTCGTCCATACGAACTTGACACCCTTTCTTTGCAATGAAGTAATGGGGTGTGCTATGTATGTAAAAATCTCTCCACAAATCTACGATAATAGTCACATCCCCATGAATGACCTTACCGCTGAAACATCGTTCGGGACCGGCCATTCTTTAATTGCTTTTATCTTTTGAGGGTCAACCTGCAAGGGAATTTTTCGTAAATAATATGACCCAAATATTGAATCGTATCCTTGTAAAATCTACATTTACCGAACTTAGCATATAGCTTCATTTTCTTTCGTAGTTTGTAACACTTATCCGCAAATGCGTTCTTTATAAATTTCTTTGTTTTTGGAGTAAACCAAATATCATATATAAACACCGAACAAATTTATCCAAATACTTATTTAACACACCGTTCAATGCACATAAAGGTGGCAAAGTACTTGTCACCCAAAAGGTAGGACTACAAATTCGTAGTGTCCATACCGGTTCGAAAAGCCGTTTTGCTAATGTCTTCTTCCTTAATTCTGAAAACAGATACCGAGTTCTTAAGTCAATCTTTGAAAAGATCGAGGCCCTCACTTGATCAAAAATATCATCAATTTAGGAAGTGGATATCTATTATTAATGGTCAACTTGTTCAGCTTGACGATAATCAATGCAATATCCTAAAAGTTCCATCCTTCTTTTAACAAACAAAAATGTGCTCCCACGGAGACACTGGTTCCATCGGCACCTTATCCGCAGTTCTCGCAGCCTCGCATCTTCGCCATCGCCCGAAGTGACCATTCGATAGGGGGCTCAGAAACAAGTGTGGCTCCCCAGCACCGCATCTATGGAAAAGTCAATTTCTTTGGGGGGAAGATGAGGAATCTCATCTCGGGAAAACTTTTTTAAATTCCTTACCACCGGTAATTCCTTCAAAGACATTTTCTTCGCTCCCTTCAGGCGTTCTTCCACATGTACCGCATAAACTTGGCATCCTCGTTCTTTTAATTGTACATTTTATATTTGTCTTATTGAAATGATTTTGGTTTCCTTTTAGTGTAAAAGGTTTCTCTTCATCCACACAATGCAGTATTTTATACCGCCAGCTCATCGTAGCTTTCCTTTTCCGGTACCAACCCATTCCTATCAACAAGTCATAGGATCCTAATGGAAATATGTTCAAATTTACTCGTTGAAAGCCATTTAATTGTATTGGTCGTTTTGGGCAATTTATGTGTGACTTTTTCTCTTAGTTCCAGCGGGGTCGATCGTATCAACCATGACCGCCGAAACTTTTCAGGTTTAATTTTACATTTTTCTACAATTCCAGACTAATGTAACTCAAAGAAGCACTGATCAATCGTACACACAGAAAATTTTAAATCTTACTCCTCCATTTCCACCATGGTTGCTTGATGTTCCGCTTGCCGATTTTCCAATGCCGCACCGATAGTTGGTATATTTCGGCTATGTCATTTACCGTTGTTGGCCTCGCTTCCTTCGTCGATCATGAATATTTCGATGGGGCAATTTCTCATCATATGGGGTTCTCCATACCCCAACATTTCAACGGTTCCTTCATTCTAACCGTACTTTTTATTGTTCCCCTCTACTTGTTTTGAAGCCACTTGGGACTGGCGCTTGGCTTTTGGTTTATTGGAATTCTTCCGCCGATGATCTCTCGCCAAAATTCCTTAGACAGTGCCGGGTTTTGTCTTTTCCCTTTGAACTCACCCTTGTTCAACCAGCTTCTTCCCTTGTTCACCCTTACCTTTAAACCGCTCGATAGCATAATCTTGCTTTTTCTGTGCCTGCATTTTCTGCCCATTATTCTGGGTTGAAACCTAATTTTTCTCCTTGTACACAGTGGTTAAATTCAAAACCCTTGTATCTTTGCCCCTTTTCTTCCCTAATGTAATGGACATATCTCAATAAATTGGTAAACTTAGTGACAAACTCATCAATGGTGAGTTGTCCCACTCTAAGTTCATGAAATTATTTAGCTTTTTCTGCCATAGTGAATGGCCATTCAAGTAGATACCCTTGAACTTAACTCTGAAATCCTCCTAAGTAATCGGGTTTTTTCATCAATGGCGTGCACCATTTTTGTCTCTTCCCACCACGTTGTAGCTTTTCCTTGTAGATGATACACACTAGTCCGGCCTTCTCGTATCAGCTTTCTCATATATTCATAAATCAGAAATAATTAATCATGTTCGGCCAACCAAGTCAAAGATCTTCTTCCTTCTCCCCATCATAGGAGGGAGGTTCGATCTTTTCGAAATTCTCCTCGCAATTTCTTCTCGTGTTGATGTCTAGCCGCATCATCATCACCGACTCATCCATATTCCTCTTCCTGCAACCTTCGCCTTCCCGTCGCGTTCCGGAAGTTAGTTCTGGCGATTTCTTTTCTCGCTCTCATCGGTTGATGACAACATGTCATTTTGACTTCCCGCCTGTAACACCCCCAAGTTCTATGCTTTTCAAATGCTGACATTTGAACATAACCCAAAGGTAGTGGACCCGAATGGATAATTATTTTGTGGATATGGTTAACTATTTAATTATGAAAATAACAAATTATCGGGTATGCACTATGACCGATGGAGAAAGTGAGATCACATGTCCTTAATCCATGAGGTGATGGAAAAAGGAAAAAAATACTTTCCCCAAATCTTTCAAAAATCCTTCGAAAGAAATTATTTCTAATTTAGATTTTTGAGAAAATCTAAATTTCCCAATGAAGAGGAGTAGTTGGGAAGAGGTGAGAAAAAAAAAGTCAAGTCGAGGAAAAGTTTTAAAGCAACTTTAAAGAGTCTCCAAAATGGGAAGCCTAGGCCAAACAGAATAGCACTCAAATTCCGGACGACAGAATTGGAAAACAAAGCTTTGGGAAAGCACAGCCTACAGCCGCTTTCCGGTAACGTATTGAGGTTATCCTGTTTGGAGGATTCTGGGATGAATCCCGGGAGATAAAGAGGATTCTAAGGTTGGGAGGACCGAAGCCATGGTAGAGGTATGCATGCCTATCGTCGAGATCGTAAGTCTCCGTATTAAATATATCCCCTCGTTTATGAACCGTGATGTTATAGTTTCTTATGCAATTTATGAATTATTATGTTACGGTCTATTATGTTCGTATTGATTTTTGGTTCAAAAGAACTCATGTAATTGTAAACCAAAGCTTACTGACAACAGAGACAAATGGTTGGAATATAGGGATGAGTATCTTCAGGAAATGGAGTTAGAGATGGTAGATCCTTTGAACAACTAATATCATGATTATGTACGTGTAGCTTGCCGCCTTTCCAAGGAACATTAACTTATCGTGTGTATAGATTTAAAAATGTTAACAAACCAAAGAATCATGAACAACAAGTACCAAATAACTAAACCTATCACACACACAGACACAGAATTTCGTAACAAATCATGTATGATAGACACAACAACCCCCGTGATAGTAGTATGGGGGTTCAAAGATACCGCCACAGCAATGGAAAGAATTGTAAAACTAAGAATTTAAAATTATTCTATTAACCGTAAAGTGTAAACATATGAAAGAAGAAGTCAAGCCTAACTAAGTAAGAGGATCTAACACTAGGAAGTCTAAACTATCCAGCCGCATCCTCCCCTATTTGATCAAGAAAAGAGGATCTCGTGTCCTAGAGAATACTTGAATCGCACCACAGTGTCAACCAGTTGAATGTCAGGACAAGAAAATAAAAGGGAAATCCTACTTGCACAACCATTGTGTGATAAAAATTTGTGTGAGGGAAGATTGTAAGCATATGTAAGAATACAATGAACAGTAGCATCCTCGGGTACCTTCCTACATAAACCGGGGAAAGTAGTCGGGATCCATGGAGGTTAATCGAGTATAGATAGAGGTATGCGAGGAGGCATACATCTATATCTCGATGCCGCACTTTAAAATGTTGGAAATTTTATAAGGCCCGCAAACCGGGAAGTTTATATGGCCTAGTGATCATCATAGAGTTGGACACAACTCGAAATTTAAAACCTGAGAAATACAAAGTAATATATATAGATATATAATTCTACTATATGGACCGAGAAGAGGAGGTCAAGCCCAAAATTCTCATGGAAATTCTTGTATCTCCATGGTCGTCTATAATTACCGAAAAGGTCTAAAACCCGGACAATGTACCGAATTTGTAAGTGATTCAAGATAAAAACTATAATTACATTCGTGCATGCTTTATATTTGAGTTATGTTATAGGTAGCACCATCACAGTTCAATTGTCTCTCCCAATCGGGGTGATGTATCTAGACATGTTATGAAATGAAAAAAAAAAAATGGGTCCTGGGAGATGTGACAAATGGTATCGGAGCAAAGTTCAAAAATTGGGCAAGATATGTGCTCACAAAGAAATGGTTAACCGTTATAAATTTTATGAATATTAAAATATTTCTTCAAGTATACAAATATCTTGGATATACTTTCAGGGGATAACAGGTACGTATGGTGATGAAGTAGAAACATCGTATATGGGAGTAATATGAGGAGGCTCATATACTGTAATGGTTAAACCTATAATAGGTTTAAACTCGGAAACCGATATCTCTCGAAAAATGGTAATTCTATGTAAAATAATAGGGTATGAAAAAATTTATAATGACATATTTAGCTAGTGTTCTACTATCATCGTTATGTAAAAGAAATTTCGCCGTTCATAAAGTTAAGATACCGAAAACCATCTAAACATGAGAAAAGATCACGTCGAAGTTAATGGAGAGGAAAGGGGAAAATGGTACTACCAGGAACATGCGTATGTCGAGAAAAGACTACAAGGAGCATAAAGGATGATTTCCACTCCTAAAAAACCTATAAACTAAGTGTTCTCATCGTGATGAAAACAAGAGAAAATGAATTTATATTTATTCCCTAGATACATAGAAAAGGGAACTTCTAGAGATAAGAGTCAAGGTTGGTCAATTGCAATAGTGGTATGTTCCCGAAATTTTCTCGTTCATTCGATGTTCCATGGTATGAATTAGCTACATATAAACATTTAAGAGAATTCGTATGTTTGATTTTGGCACTACATTTAAATGTTAATCCATCTTAAGGTAATCACCTTCCCGTATTTTGTTGGTTGTACCCTCGTAAAAACCATGTAGTAGAAATCCCGTAATCTTTAAACCAAGGTCGGTTTAACTGGTTACTTAACCCTTACGTAGGATTAATTAGTGTTTTGTCCATTGTAGGCACAAAGGTGATATTGTTTGCTTATGAGTTGGCTAGAGAAACATTATAGAAATTACTAGAGTTACATGGTATAACTATAAACAGCCTTGAAGTAAAAATAATGAATTCTCGACATTCGGACCTATACCGTAAACCGAATATTACATTACTCTCTATATGTGTACAATTGTGAAATTTACCGCTCATATGTAAGTGGAAAACTATATTAGCAGACTTAGAGTCATATGATATTCTAGGAAGAAAATCGAAAGATGCCTGATTAGACATGTCAACCTTTCTAGTTAAAAGAAATTCTATGTGATGAAATAAATATATCATTTATAGCATTTATAGAGCATATTATGTGTTTACAAACTATCTTAAATTCCTAAGTTAAGTATCATAGTCAAAGAGAAAAAAAGAGTTACAGCTTAAGTTATACAACACAATAACTATGGAATACATATATATAAATATCCATGTAACTATATATATATATACTCTTAGGTATACTTAGGAAAATCGGTAACAGAATCGAAAATGAGATGGTAATAGAATATTGAACTCGAAATTTTACTAACAAAAGAATAGCTTTACCTTACAAGAGTATTATAGCATGCATAGAAAAATTATGATAGATATTGCTTCTAAGTAGACTATTTAAAAGTTAGGGACTTCTATTTAAGTCCCATCGAACGTATATATATGCCTAACTAAAAATAAAGATATCTACCGATATATCATGGGATGTTAAAGGCACATATTAAGAGTGGCGCACTTACGAAATCGTGGAAGCGAAACGGTTATAGGTTTTTTGAAAGAGATAGACACTACAATTAATAATAATAGCGCCGAAAGACAAAAGAGACACAAGGTTCATAAAATCATTAAGTATACGCCGGGTGTCATAGCGGCTCGTCCGAGTTTGAGTTTCACATGTGCGTAGACAAGTGAAATATGATAATGATATCAAAACCCGAGATAAATAAACTAATTATAGTTTTCAACTAATATCATAATAAATAGCAATGGCGCGATCAAGAAAAATTTGTCGATGTGCAACAAGTTAGGTTCTCAGGAATTTCTCAGACGTACGATAGGGTTATAAAAGCATACAAATTATATAAACTAACACAGAAAGGAGTGCGACATAAGTACGTCTGCTCTCGTGCGTAACAAGAAGCCACCACCGTATTTAATAATACCTAAACAAAAGACCAAATACATATGTGAGTATGCGCTGATTTATAAGTGCATGCACCTGTTCTAATGATTTCTATAAGCCGGAGGTAGGCAAAACATCAAAAAAAAAAAAACCCGAAGAGTACAAATGTATACATATATGATTTCGCGCAGGTGTGTCAATGATGTACCGTACGTATCAAGAGTAGTATCGTCTCATTTACATAAAGAAACAAAATATACGAACCAATTAAGACTCGACGCCCGGAGTCTAGCTAGCGAATATAGTTAAATGTGAATATATAAACATGGCTAAAACTTAGGAGGATGGTTAACGGTTGATTCCCGAGTGTATAGTAGTTGTGGTAACGTCGCATCGACACCAAGTGGAAGCATAACCCAATGTAATAGAAACAAGAACAATGAAAAGTTACCTCGGGGAGGGTAGTAACTTACCACCTCGCGGCGGTAGAAATACTAAAACCGGGCCACCCATGGCAAAGGCGCCGTAACCGAACACCGTAAATATGGACACAGCTAAAAAAAAAAAAACTGGGTTGTATAAGGACAACCTAGCTGCCGCCTTGACATCAAACGAGAAACCAAGATTCAAAGGTAGCTTCAATGCATAATCAACATGAAATAATGCCCATAAATCTCCGTTCTAGCAAACGTGTTGAACCCAATCGGATAAATCGGCAACACCGATCTATTATACTAATAGAACCAGAAGCCGATTGTAAACTCATAAAAAAAAAGTATATATATAGTAAGGAGAGCTCGTCGAACGCAACTAGGGTTTAATGTATCAGAAAACGCATTCGAGGTCGGCCCTATGTCACCCGGATAAAAACGCTCTAAAACACTCCTCTCTCGCGCAACACACAACAACAAATGATGAGCAAAGCATTATTGGTGAACGTTAATACAAACAAGAGGAACTATGTGAAAACGTGTGCCGCCTTCTCACCAAATACGGAAGCGAGGAAAGATCATGGCTCGTAGTTCCGATTGGAACAGATAGAGGCAGCAAATAAATAAATCACAAGGCTCTCGAATTAAAAGACTAGCGCAAACCCTAACGCACCATGCCCTTAACCCAGAAATCATGATGTTGATTTGGAAAAAAAACGCCCACATACAATGATAAGGGTACCAAACTATCCCAAGGCATATCAAGTGACGAGGAAAGCCTGTGTTGCATCAAGTTATCCATCGCTAACCCCCGTCTCTATCCGCAAAACCATTGAAATAGAAAACCAAACGCACACGTTAAGTTAGGCTAATACCGTGTGACAGTAGACGTTATCAACTTTAACAAGTACGCGAGTTGCCGCCTTGCCGTAGGAAAATCACATCGAGGAGGCATTGATCGTAATATCCATAATGACGACCGCCATTAGAGGAACGAGCTCATGGTTTTATGAATTTCCTCGTCACGCCAACTGCTGTTCTGACAAAGATGGCCGAGATATAATGTCTATAAAATTCAAAATGGTAATGATATAAATCTCGTGGCGCTTCGGTCTCAATGGCACCACACCGACATAAATACCACGAAATTTGACCGTAACGCCTCGACTCCGTCACTCGGTATGACCCGCCTAACCTTCCACGCCAAAAATGACGAGCTTACGGGCTGTACAGCCGCTTATGAGAATACACATAGGATTGCTTGATTTGTGTGTATGTACTGGTGGGTATAAAAATATCAACCCAAGTATTATCAAAGAAAATAACCAATGATATTTCAATAATTTGTAAAAAGGTTACACCCGTATATATATCATTATGGTAGATGAATATACCCTTTTGAGCATCCCACGAAAAAAAAAAAGGGGTCGGGGGATTTTTATATATATATATGCTATATATATAAGTATACTGTACTTTCCTAGTGTATTAAAGGGGATATAGACGTATATATATATCTATAGTTGTATTCGAATGAAAGTAACATATGTATATGGTTTTAATAAATTGAATGAAACATATATATATGTATTGTATTAAAGCAGTGTTTAAATCTAGTTTTATTAAAGTGAAGGTAAACATATATATATGGGAGATTGGATATATATATATATATATAGGTTGTGCGTAAGGGTACACAAATGTTAAATTAATCTAAATTCAATAATATACACATATGGATGATGTATAAGTTACGAGTATGATTTATAGTTATATATATATCCATAATATATATTGGTCACTAAGTGGTGCGTAGATATGATGAGAGGAGAGGATTTACATATGGACATTAAGAGCGGCATAGTATTTTGTATGGAAAATATTAGAAAAAAAAAAAAAATTCTCTCCGTGAGGTGTTACAAATGGTATATATAGATATATATAATTCTATATATATGAATAAGCCTTTATATATATGTGTTGGTTTTAAACGGTTGCACTTTCGATTTCTATGGGTAAGATATCTATTACCCATGTGTATATAAAAATATGTATATGTTGGGTTAATAAAGTGGCATTTTAAATTGATTTATTGCACTCAATAAATGAATGAGTGTGAATTTTGGGGTTGAAATCTCAACCCTTATGGATCAAAGGTATTTAGGCTATAATGGGAAAATTGCTAGAGAGAAAGAATACTTTTGAAAAAGAAAAAAGAGAGTTATATTGGGGATATAGGAAAAGGTGTATAAGAGAAAAAGGACAATTTATATTTAATAGAGGTACGTTAAATATAAGTTAAATTTCGCCTGTCCTTGTATTGGTTCAAATTAAAACTTTATAAGTCCATCACAAAGGAAAATGTGTTGGTACGAAGGTATAGTACATTAAATAAGAAAAAGAATTTAAGGAGTATTAATTAAATCCTTGGATTATATATAGTATATATATGCTTGGTGGATATATATATATATATAAGTGTGATTTTATATATATGATGGAGTTTGTATCATATATATATTGGGGATTATATATATATATAGAGTGGTTCTTTATATATATGAAAAGAGGGAGGGTTTAAGGATATGAACATAATGGTTCATATAACAAAGAGCTTTATAAAGAAATTTTTTTTATGTTTCATTTTATTGGAATATATATACAATGTGTGGAATTGAGGATAAATTAAAATGAAACAAATCGTACGTGGGACATGTTGTACCATGCTAACATTATAAATATAGGCGATCTCGTTATATGTTATAATGTTAACCTTGTTGAGTTGTATGAATATAATATCTTCATACATGTTAAGTTATTTCTCAAACTTTATACTAATTCACCGGGGATTATTAAAAGTGAATTCACCTTGAAAGTCAAGTAAGTACAAGGGAAGGACATATTTTATCATATGGCTGATTATTATTGCTCTAATTATGATTAAAGGAGTAATAAATACTATGGTAGAATAAGTGGTCCCGTAGAATGTGAAGAAATTTTTTTTAGAAAATGTATAAATTGTGGTAATTCTTTAAAAAGGGGAAAATTGTGTCAATTCTATTTTGACATTATCAAGTAGTAATACTTGTGAATTGACGAATGATAGTAATTACATGCATTCACACTATAAAATGTTGTTGGCAAAAATTTTATGTAATTTTCCGAGTCTTAAATTCAAAGAAAGGGGGAAATAGTGAAATCATACAAACCTACGAAAAAGAAATGAGAAGGCATTAGAAGTACAACGATGAATCGAAAAAGGTAAGCATAATCATGCATATAGTACAATTTTTTTCATTCATTTATGAGAACTAATGAAAATTGTCCAATTGGTTAGCCAAGTGTGCAATGTGAAATTGTACACTCCTGAAACAAGAAGGAAAAAGGTGAAGATAAATCACCTAGGAAACCTGCAAAAGCCGAATTGGACCAAGTTGAGGGAGGAAAAACTTCACTAAAGAAACAAGAAAGGATAAGTAGTGTGCTAAAAGTGTGCACTAAACTATTATGAAAACTGAATGGTTTGACTAATAACTGAAATTCTTAAGTTATTGGAAATGAATGTTGTTTTGGAGGATCAATTGTATGTACCGACATTGGTATGAATTGTGATTGTGAAAATGTAATAAAAGATTTTTCTAGACAAAATTTCTTGCAAAGAAGTAGAAAGAAAAGCAACGGCATAAAGCAAGAGAGTACTGAAAACAAAGCAAAAACAAAGAAGAAATCTTTGTCAAAGTTGAAAATTCAACGTTAAAGTGTAACACCGAGGAAGGTGTTGGAAAGGAGGGAAATTAATGGCTTATAAATTAGCTCTTACCTCGCATAGTAAATTTCCGATATGTTTCATGTCTCCTTGATGAAATTTTTTTTTTAATTTTTACATGAGATGCTTCTCACATGATTGATTTGAAATGTGGTCCTGTGTGGAAATCCGAAGAGGAATTTCCTTCCGCAATCGCTTCAAAAGATGAAAACGAGAAGGAACTAATCATGAACGAATGAATAGCTGTAGAGAAGGTGCAAGGAGCACTACCGCCGAAAAGCTACATGGAAGAGAGAAGCTAAGATGATGGAACAGCATTCATAATTATGTTCAAAATAAATTACAGATAGCTGTCAACACCGAGGATTATGTTTACTTTCGCAGGGGGAATATGTAACACCTCTAAGTTCTATGCTTTTCAAATAAGGATATTTGAACATAAATCCAAAGGGGAGTGGGACCCCAATGATAATTATTTTGTGGACATGGTTAACTATTTAATTATGAAAAATAAATAAATTATTGGTATGCACTATGACAAGATGAGAAAGTGAGATCACATGCCTAATCCATGAGGTGATGGAAAAGGAAAAAAAGACTTTCCCCAAATCTTTCAAAAATCCTTGAAAGAAATTATTTCTAATTTAGATTTTTGAGGAAAAAATCTAAATTTCCCCAATGAAGAGGAGTAGTTGGGAAGAGGTGAGAAAAAGTCAGAAAAGCCGAGGAAAAGCTTAAAGCAGTTTTAAAGAGTCCCAAAAATGGAAGCCTATACAAATGTGAATAAAGCATCTCCAATTCCGACGCAGAATTGGAAAATAAAAGCTTTGGGGAAAGCACAAATTAAATAAGGCCATCGGTATCGCATTGAGGTTATTCTCGTTCTTGGAGGATCTCTCGCTTATAGTAACTGGAGATAAAGAGGATTCTAAGGTTGTATACCTATTTATGTAGAGGTATGCATGCCTATTGTTGGAGCTGATGTAAGTCCGTATTAAATATATCCCTCGCTTTATGAACCGTGATGTTATAGTTTCTTATGCAATTTATGAATTATTATGTTGTCTATTATGAAATTGTAGATTGATTTTTGGTTTAGTAACTCATGTAATTGTAAACCAAAGCTATCGATAGCAGAGACAAATGGTTGGAACATAGGGATGAGTATTCAGAAATGGGAGTTAGAGATGAAGATCCTTTGAAATGGGCCTAATATCATGATTATGTACAGTGTAGCTTGCCGCTTTCCAAGGAACATTAACTTACCGTGTGTATAGATTAAAATGTTAACAAACTAGTAGAATCATGAACAGCAAGTACCAAATAACTAAACCTATCATAATAATACACAGGACACAGACTTCGTAACAAATCACAAAGATAGGACACAAAAACCCCGTGATAGTAGTATGTTCAAGATGCCGCTGGGTTGCAATGGAAGGAATTGTAAAACTAAGAATTTAAATTATTCTATTAACCGTAAGTGTAAACATATGAAAGCATGAAGCCTAATTCAAAAGAGAGGATCTAACACTAGGAAGTCTAAACTATCCAAGCTCAAGATTCCCTATTTGATTGAAGCAAAAGAGGATTCGTGTCCTAGGAATAGTTGAATCTCCACCATAGTGTCAACCAAGTTGAATGTTGTAACAAAGAAATAAAAGGGAAATCCTACTGTACAAACTATCGTGTGATAAAAAGTTGTGTGAGGGAAGATTGTAAGCATATGTAAGAATACAATGAACAGAAAGAACGTGGTACCTTCCATATAAACTGGGAAAGTAGTTGGAGCCATGGAGGTTAATCGAGTATAGATAGAGGTATGCGAGGAGGCACACATCTATATCTCAATGTCGTACTTTAAAATGTTGGAAATTTTATATATTCGGTAAACCGGGAAGCCTTGAGTAAGGGCCTAGGATCATCTAGAGTTGGACACAACTCGAATAAAACCCGAGAAATACAAAGTAATATATATAGATATATAATTCTACTATATGGACTCGAGAAGAGGGGAGGTCAAGCCCAAAAATTCTCATGGAAATTCTTGTATTCCATGGCTGTCTATAAGTACCGAAAAAGAATCTAAAAACCCGGAGCAATACCGAATTTGTAAGTGATTCAAGATAAAAACTATAATTGTTACTTCCGCGCATAAAGCGGAGAATATTTGAGTTATGTTATAGGTGTATCACCATCACAAAAGTTCAATTGTCTTCCTAATCGGGGTGATGTATCTAGACATACATGAAAATGAAAAAAAAAAAAATGGGTCCGGGAGACGGGACAAATGGTATCTGAGCAAAGTTCAAAAAATTGGGCAAGATATGTGCTCACAAAGAAATGGTTAACCGTTATAAATTTTATGAATATTAAAAATATTTCTTCAAGTATACAAATATCTTGGTTATACTTTCTCGTATACAGTAATGTATGGTGATGAAGTAGAAACACCGATATGGGAGTAATATGAGGAGGCTCATATACGAATGGTTAAACCTATACAGTTTTAAATCGGAAACCGATATCTCTCGTAAAATGGTAATTCTATGTAAAATAATAGGGTATGAAAAAGTTTATAATGACATATTTAAATAGTGTTCTACTATCATCGTTATGTAAAATTTCAGCGTTCATAAAGTTAAGATACCGAAACCATCTAAATACAAAATAGAAAAGATCAATGTTGAAGTTAATGGAGAGGAAAGGGGAAAAATGGTACTACTGTGAACATGCAAACATGTCGAGAAAAGACTACAAGGAGTATAGAAGGATGATTTCCATTCTAAAATCGCTAAACTAAGTGTTCCTTACTGTGATGAAAAACAAGAGAAAAATGAATTTATATTTATTCCCTAGATACATAGAAAAGGGAACTTCTAGAGATAAGAGTCAAGGTTGGTCAATTGCAATAGTGGTATGTTCCTGAAATTTTCTGTACAAAAACTATAATTGTTATCGGCGCATAAAGCGGAGAATATTTGAGTTATGTTATAGGTGTAGCACTCATCACAGGTTCAATTGTCTTCCCCAATCGGGGTGATGTATGTAGACATGTTATGAAAATGAAAAAAAAAAAAAGGGTCTGGGAGACGTGACATCAGTTCAGCCAATTCTCGTTGCAGCCTGTGCAACATAGCCATTACCGAGGCATTGGGATCTGGAGTAGCAAACATCACGCAGATCCACATAAATTCCTCCTTCTTTCCACTCATTTTAGCACCACCGTACACACTCATACATTTGATTAGTAAGACAAAGGAACAATCTCTACAATGTTCAACACATTCAATTTAGTGAGCACACAACAAATGTTCCCCGCTTTTTGCACTTGGGCTCCGATACCATTTGTCACGCCTCCAAATTTTTTTTATTTTTATTTTCTCAGGATCCCAACGTATTGTATCCTCTTTGATCTCTATTTGTGATAATACCCCTTACCAATATTTTATTTTAACTCCAATTATATACCTATATATATATATATATATAGGTGTTGTCCTATTCATTCCAACCATTTATGTATAATTATTATTCCCCTTAATTAAAATCCATATACATATACATATAGGTGTTGTCCTACTCACTCCCACCCTTTATGTATAAATATTTTTCCACTTAATTGAAATCTACATCTTCTAAGGTTATTTCATTTCTATTTACATCTACTCTGTCCAAGGTGGATATATTACCTTCCACTTCCTACATAATATAAAAATCATACCACTACTCTTTAACTACACATAAAGGTAAAATCTCTAGAACGCCAATTATATTCCCATCGAATAGAATTATTGTATCATCATTTAAGTCCTCATAGTATAATAGGGACGTTATAAAAAATGGTCATATAAAACATACAACACATATTACGGTTTATTTTGATATGCTCCCACTGTATATAATCAATGTTAATTAAACCCCCCCCCATCGGCTTAAAATTTCACAATCTATATTTCATGAACAGCTACGATAACATGAACTCAATCGGTAATAGGCTCATTTCGAATTTCTTAACTGCCATTATTAACAATTCTCACTTGTTCGTATGGCAGGTACTAACGTTTTCGTTTTATTGGAGTGTTTGGATGGGTGAACCCACCACGAGAGAGTTTCGTATCTGGTGCGAGTACACACCACCACCCATCAAGGCCTCTGGGAGGTAGGAAGCTATACGTGTCTCCTTCTAATACGACGAGATTTTTCCAGGTACAAAGCTAAGTTTCCAACTAATGTATTTTGGCTTGATGAACTCATGGTGTCAATACAAAGTTAGGGAGGCCCATTGATATGGTTCACTCCTAATGGTGATTAGTATCACAAACACCAGCCGAATTACACCCGTGCTATACCTAGAATTTTAGGGTTAAAGAAAACAACTACGTTGCCCCGGTATCGCTTGTTCTCGCACGCCACGATTTGTCAAATCCTCCTTCGGGATTTTGTGCAACACCCGGCTATCGCATTTAGGGTTACGGTTTTTTTTTTTTTTTAATACACCAACCAAAGAATTACCGTACAACTCATGGGGTAGAGGTATTTGGATGGCGGTTCGCCTTATTAAAAACCCCGTCTTCCCATTGGTATTCATTTTCTCGCTCTTCGTTTCATTCTTGCATTTCTCCTCTCAATTTTTTTTTTTTCCTTCCCGCAAATTTCCGCATCGAAATCGCTACGTGGATGCCGTAGGCGAGCGTGCTGATCCTCAGCTTTGGTAGCCATATTCTTCTTTTTTCCACAGGTCGTGTTGTTTATTTCTTGTCATGGGTTCGTGGATCGAAAGTCTATTTAGGTTATTCGTGTCGTATATTTTTCTATCCCCGAAATTTCACTACGCTAACCTTATCTCGGTTTGTGTTTTTTTTTTGTTTACAGTATTGGCCGCTCATGGCTTCCCGTCCATGGTTTGCCTTCGTCTAGCCTCGTTCTCGAAGGAATTGATGCCGAAGTTCCTACCCCTCCCACTTATCCTACCGAGTGCCGAGACGTAGGGCCGATTGTCGCATCTTATGGCTTACTCTTGCCCCATCAGCTCGTTCGGCGAATGCAACTCGTTCGCATGAAGACGTAAAGATCGTGGGGCAATTTACATGCCTCGCCTTTCTCTATTCCGCCTCGCTCTTGGCCGGGACAAAGTCTCGTGAAATTTGTTTAATTTTTCTTTGATTTTCAATCATCGTTACACCCTCACGGAATTCGTGTCCTTTGGAATTAAATGAAAGCCTCAAAGTTTGCAATTAGGCGGAAAATCCTGATTACATTCGCATAGGACCGCATGGTTAGGCCATGCGTTTATATTTTTTTTCAGAAATGATATTATTTCAGCTTTGCGGAAAGGAATGCTAAGCAGGTTAATTCGTGGACAACCCCGCTAGATTTCGACCTGTGCGATTAAGAGCCGCCTCATCTCAATCCTACTTAGCAATTGCCCGACTTTTATTAAAATTACAGTGCTCTCTATTTGTTTTTATTTATTTTTTTCCGTTTTACATATTCCGATCGTTGGCAACTATAATCTAACACAAGAAATTTTTATCCCGCGCGCGTTGCGGTTCCGTGCCCAAGTTCGTAATCGAATTGATTATATACCCGGAATTGCACCTCGGACTATCTTCTCGTCGAATCGCATGCACCCGAATTATATTTGCCGCACCAATCGAGAAATGGATTTCTTCTTCTCTCGTCAAAACTAGCCGATCCCGTGTCTATCCGTATGAGGAAAAAATTTGTTTTTTATATCGCGTGTATACATGGCTACTCTCTTTACAATCGGATACCGATACGCATCTTATGCGCATGGAAATTTTTTCATGTTATATTAACTTATACTAATCCGGTTAACGAAGATTTAAGGGTTACGTATTGTTTGTCTTCCCACTGTAATTTATGGCATTTTCCTTTTCGTCTAATTTTACTTAACGTAAATACAGAGATTATGAATGTTGTCGTAACCGAGGCGAATTCTTGGAGTAGAATTTATACCTCGGCGTACCTGATAGCACCGTAATTGTGTAGATACGCTTTAAACTAAGCAACATACCTACATGGTGCGAGTATACTTGTTCCGATCAATTTTTTTCCATCCATGTTATAATGGATCGTCTATGTGTATCCTTGTATATTTCGTGGAAGTATATATACACGCCACATATAAATACTCTGGTATATTCGAAGATTACATATATATTTTCTCTTGCCCAACTATTCTTTTATAATCGTTATTACAAAGAGTTATCGTTTAACTCATGGTTTTATAGTTTGTTTAATGCATATATATATATGTATTGTTATTGTTTTAGTCGTTGGTTCTTATGTTCCTATATTTCTTTTGATTCATATATTTCGTTTACATGTATGGTTCATTCCTATATATATATACATAGGAGTCATATATCCATATTGCATTTGTAATCAATGTGAAAAGGATCTATTGGTTTAGCTAGATACTTATTTAGTGTTTTGAAAGCATCTACATTTATTCAAAGAGTTCATTTGGTAGTATAATTCTAGACATAGATTAAGTCTTCGTACTCATGATATTTATTTCAAGGTTTTTAGAGGTAGATTACAATAATTTCTATAAATGCTATAATACTTCCTATAGAGTAGAGTTACTTTATCTAAAAATTTCTGAGTATCATATTCTAATGTCTTGGATTTTTCTTTTTTAAAATAAAAAACTTCTTACCGCTACAATATTTTTCTAGCATACATATGAGTGTATAATGTCACCTTGTATTCACATAAACCAAGATAATATTTATTTATCGTTGGAGATTACAATCTCTATATTTAAACCTAATTTTAGTTTAGAGTTTCGTGTTTCTACTCTATGGATTTCTATCTCGTTAAACCTAAACAATCTGAAGGTGAATACCTTAAGAAGGGTTCGTTTAAATGTAGTACTAAAATCAATCATACCATTCAAATTATTTTTATATGTGTCAATTCACACTTTCATAATAAATCAAAATAGCAAGCATTTCGTAACATGCTCACTATTAGAAATGACCTTCAACCTCCTGCACTTCAGAGTCCTCTTTGTTCCCGCAACTCACCCCCGAGTCGAGATCACCTCCACTGCCGCATCCACCGATCTTCTTACAGCTTATTTAAGCCCAGGTTTCCCAAAGCATGTTTCTACTCCTACGTCTGCATTAGGCAGGATGCTTCCTGCTTAGCCTGGGGTCTCCCATTTTGGGATTTTCAAAGCCGTTTTATGCTTTTCCTCTCGCTTCAGCCTTTTATTACCTTCTTCCAACTACTTCTCTTATCGGGGAAATTTAGATTCCTCCTCAAAATCTAAATTAATTTCTTTCAAGGATTTTTGAAAGATTGTGGGGATTTGTTGCCTTTTATCCATCCTCATGGATTTGGCAAGTGATTCTAATTCTCATCTTGGTCAAAATGCACAATCATTTTATTTATTTCCTCAAATTAAATATTCAAATACATTCACACCATACTTATCCTTTGGGGTCCACTCCCCTTGGGATTTAAAGTTTAAATGTCTAGTTTTTTCAAATTCAACACAGAAATTGGGGGTGTTACAATGCACATGTACTTGAACATTAAAATTTGAAGTTTTAAAAATGAATGAGAATATATATATCTAGAACTTCATGTAAAAAACAAAATATAACAAAAAAATGATGCAATACCTCGTAAGGTTCCCTCTCCATTTGATGAATGTGTTCTCCCATAGGAACATCTACAAGTAGAATCCAGACAACATACATGTACGCTAAATATAAATATATATATATATATATATATATATATATATATATATATATATATATATATATATATATATATATACATATAATTTATATAAATTAAAAACTTTCAAATGAAAATGCACGTGTACATATATAAACTCATTTTCAATAATATTAAAAAAAAATAAGTAAAGACAACTTGTTCAAATGCTCTTGGATACTGTATCTCCATCGCTAGAGTCCCCGCATTAAAGAAATCTTCATAGAACCTAAATTCAAAAAAAATTTCAATAACTCAAAATATAGATCTTTCTCTCTCTCTCTCTCTCTCTATATATATATATATATATATATATATATATATATATATATATATATATATATATATATCTCAATTTTTAATGAACTTTTGAGGCAGGAATATATATATATATATATAACTTTTAAACATAAATTTTAAACTTGTGAAAATTTTCATACTTGTGGCCTATCTCCCAATGAAGTAGAAGGCATATCTCTTAAGGAAGAAGAAGGTACCGCCATCCCAAAAACATCGTAGGATTTAATCGGTATTCTCGTTAAAACATTTTATCAAATTATATATATACATGTTTCGTATACATGTGTGCAACAATTATTTATTTTAGAGTCAATATTGAAAACACTAATATGTGCATAACATATCATGATGTTCGATCATCCGCATCATTTGAATCGAGGTCCCGAACGTATTATTAACGTTTTCATCACGCATCATGCCTAAGAACTACAAATAGTGTTTTAACATATAATCATAGATTTTTGTTAGATTAATGTACATACAAATAAATGTATACATGTACATGTGTACATGTATTTATTACAAATTGCATAAATGTATATGTAAAAATAATTTCAAACCCTAAGGTCACCAACACATACCGTTTCTAAGTGTCTTCTTCCTCATGAAAAACTTAGGTCTTGTAGACCATTACATAATTTATTGCATACATGTTCTAAGATCTTCAACATTCATGTTGTAAATCTCCTCATCTACAATATGAAAAATCAAAATTTGCATTTTCACGTGCTCTTTGTCGATTTAAGTGGTAGCATCGACTCCACTCAATCAAGAACATTGTCGATCATAAATATCCTTCGCTCTTTGACTTTATTTATATCACATCCATCTCTCGATCAAGAGTTTCGACTCGAACCCGCCGACCACCAATGTCTGTGGCGAGGAAACTCCACATATCGCTTAGCAACCTTACTTGCCATATAATTGACCTTTCCTGTGCCAAAATTCTGAAGGAAGGTCATCGTAGTTAAGCCTATACTCAAAAAATTTCGCATAAAACATTTGTAAAAATAAATGAACCCTATCATTCCATCGAGCCTTCCAAAGGCCAGAAGATGTCGATCATACAAATAACGAGCTTTGTCCTGGTGCTTGAAATACCGCACCTTCAACACTTTTCTTTTTGGCCCTTCCTTATAATTAAACATTGACTTGGCCTTCCGTTGTTGTAACTTTTTGTTTTATGTCCTCGCCATTTACCCGGGACCCATCACCGTTTCTTTTCTTTCTCATCGCTCAAATTAATCAATCGTTGGCCCCAAATTCTTGTACACATTTACCATTTCACCCAATGAATGTGTAACTATTTCAAGGCTTTGTCTTCTCTCGCCAGGTAGAGACAAAGCTATGAGATCTCTTTGCAATTTTGCATGAAGGCTTTCACACCTTTAAGGTGCATTCCGCCATGTTGGTTTCCATGGTATATCAAGTAATCTCACCGTGATAAGTTGTGCTAGGTTGAAAACCTTCTTTCGAATGTAGCAAGCTGCCCCGCGTCTATTTTGACCACTAGCTCGAACATTTTCGGCCGTATCAATATATATATAATTTCGTATAATAGGGGAAAAAAACACGTGTAAAAAAAGTTGTACAAATTTAATGAAAAATATTGAAATTGATGGAAAACCTTGATGTTGTTAGTTAACATCTTCTCCAACATGACCCCGTCGAGAACCGAGACCGAATGACGCCGCCGAGAACCGACCTGTAGTGACCCTATTGAGAACCAAAGAACTGTTGGATTAAGGCCTTCTGGGAAATAAATACCCCCTTCCCGCAACCCTCGCTACCACCATACCCCGACCGGTTGAACCTGGCCATGCTCCATGGATGGAGAGAAACCCTTCTCCTCTTACTCTCCTAAAAATTAAAATATACAAAACTTATTAACAACTAATTTAACTCACAAAGTTAATAAGAAAATAAATTCTATATGTACACATGTATGGAGACGAAGATTTATTTAAATACCGTGAATATCCTCTATCCCCGAACCTCCATATGGGATTCAGCTAATCTTCGTCATTCATCCTCCATGATATATATCTATTGGTCGACATTTACACAAAATAGGATTTCAAAAATAATTTGTAATTTATGTACACAAATTATGTAGAACAAATTTCAAAGCAATAATTGATCACGGGTGAAACTAAATTTAATCGAAAAAAGATATTATAAAAATGATAAGTTCACCGAATTGTGCTTTACATGGTGGGGAGCATACTTGGTAAGTAAAATTTACTACTTATACACTTTATTTTGTGGGAGAATTGACACATGTACATAGTTTACCTTAAAGTTGTTGCGTTTTATGGATATTAAATGAAGAATCCTATTTAGATCCATTCCGCAGATTGACCGTAGGGGCATTTACTAGATATGTCACCTTTCATAAAAGATGAGATCCAGCAGAGGCTACTCGGCCTTGCGTACTTCCGCTGGCAGGAACTTGTAGAAGTAAACACTAGAGGCATTAACAATATCAACAGTGTTTTCGTTTTGACATGGAATGTAAGTCCTTCCTTTCTTAATGGCAGTAAATAGTTTTGTGTGTTACCTTCAATAGATATTATTATCATAAGTATGTTATTTCTGTCCTTTAACCCATTTTTATGAAATTAGGTTTGGAATCTCACAACTCGGGTGGATGGAGTTGAATGTAAACTAGTTGAAAGGCCTTTACAAAATACATGCTAGTGAATAACACTTACCAGTTATGCCAACAAACAAAGTGAGAAATGCTTTTCCTCGAGGTTGTCCAATCGTGGTAAAAATACCAACTTCACCACTTCCTCACAAAAGCTTCTCTTAGGATACAAATGTCTTCCACCTTATTAGTTATATATTTTTCAATTTCCCGTGGATTCTTGATTTTTTCTCCTACTATCTCCTCTCTCTCACTCCCCAAATTATTGTCATCAAACATGCCCTTATTGAGGATCTCGGAGCAATGTTTGCACTACACTTAGAACTATCATTGCTGCTAGTTGAAATTGGAGTCATGTATACTATATTTCTTGCTTTAAGTGGCTCTTACTTAGACAATATCCTCGAGATGAGTTTGACATGATGGTCAAGAGGTTGGAAGCTACTTGGTGTAATTTTCCTAGTGGACTATTTGTGTCATTAAGGAGTTTTTAAAAGTAATTAACTCATAAATTTCTCACAAAATACACCTCTAAAGCTTGACACAAACCCCTTCCCAATCGGGCTAACTTTAGACGTATCCTAAACACATTTTTATTTAACTAATGAGGGAGATAGCCTAATAAAACTAGTTTTTCCATATTCAAATCAAGTTGGTATCAAAGTACAATTTAGCTCATTTTAGTCAAAGTTAGTTAGAAGAATTAGCTATTGCTCTCTTTTCTTCAATTTCCTCTCAAATGAATGTGTATGTGCTTTTCAAAGACACACTGTAGGAATAAGGTCCAAATTCTTGATGAAATGTGCTATGAAAGTAAAGGGTTAAAGGCAACCATGTACAAGGCATAGCGAGCCAAATGTTGTTGAGGAAGGGCCTAATTATTTGGGTCTTGGTTATGGAAAACATGGAGAATGCTCCAAAGCTAAAGAGAGTACATGAAGCTGTTCTAAGAAGGAATTTTATTTCGTGTTCATTACCTCAAGCTTGTGAAGTTTGTGTTCATGATGAATGGAAAAGTTTGACACCCACTTTGCAAGAAGATGTTAATAAACATGCAGCTATAATGAGAATGTAAAAGAAGAGGATGTTGAAAGTTCTTATCTAGTCATTGAATTCATTGCTAGTATTCCGCAGGGAGAGCCACTACTCTCATCATACTCACCTCTCAAGAAGGCGACAATGGTCAATGTTCAAGGTATAAATTTGCCTTTAATCAAATTTCTTTTGATTATGATACAAACATGGTAAGTATTCACATAAGTTGGCTATTTGTTGATAGGCGAAACTAAGAAAATAGTAGTCCCCTCACCAAATAAAGATGGATGAAAGTATTCAAGGGTATCACCATCCCCAAGGCTCGATCCTCCAAGCCATCTCTCGTCTTACCGAATCCTCCTCTTAGAAGCTCGATCTAATTTTATTTTTTAAAATTTTTCTCGTACTTCACCGCACTCCATCGAATTTTAATTTTAAATTTTTTCTTGTTCTATGGCCGTGAAACTCAAATTTTAAATCAACCGCTCACTCGTGTCGACCGTCCGAAACTCGCTTCCCTCACTCGTATTTCTAATTTTTTTATTGAATGGGTTGCCGCTATCAAGCTATCCGGGATCCCTCTCCATTGCCGCATTAAAGTTTAAATTTTTAAACTCTACCACTAATGATTCCAAGTATGTAGTTGTGAATTTTTTCGACGCGGGAGCTTCCTTTGCGGGAAGGAAATGAGCTCAATCGGGACTTACACCGATTTGTATCCCTTTTTAACTTTTAAGTTTTTTGAAAATTTCAAAATTCTGATATGACAAACTTTGTAAGTTCGTTGTGTGGTTTCTCCTTAGTCGCTAACCGTGTGACATCGTGCGTGCTAGGTTTATCATTAGCACTCAAATCTATGTGACATTCGTGCGTGCTTTTCTTCTTTGGAACCACCCTTATTTTCAATTTTGACATGGAAAAACTATCTTTATATGTGAATTAAATCGGAATTTGTCACCGCGTTTTGTATTAAAATTTTAAAAATTTAAACACTAGACATTACGCCGTCACAATTCTAAGTTTTAACTTTTACTAAGAACCACCTACAGATCATTACAGCATCTACAAGCAGAGGTTAAGAAGCACCACGTAATAAGGGCGAAACATCTATAGGAAATATTTTCTTCCCTTCTTGATCGGAATGTTGGAAACTCGCTCTCTCGTCTTACAATCGTACCTACACTCGCAACTATCCAAAAAACAGATTTAAAATATTTGACTAACTTTTTATATAATTGAAATTCAAAAACGTATGATTTTCTCATGCGCGTATGCAAACATTCTACTCTAATAAAATGTGTGGCATCGCTTTTGGGAAACTCGTTTACCTCTAGAAACTCTTTGGAGACTCCCACTACTCGTACTCTTGCTTGCAACATGCAATCGACTAACCTGGGGCCGTAATAGCACTACCACTAGGGAACTTGTTCTTCCTCTTTTGTTGAAATATCGGCTTCCTTCGACTAGAATTTTGGAAACCTCTTGTCTTGAAACCCTTTCTTGGAGTCTCTCTCTAGCTAGAACTCCGCACCTACACTCGCAACTAGCCAAAAAACAGATTTGAAATATTTGACTAATTTTTTATATAATTGAAATTCGTAAGTTCGCATGATTTTCCATGCTAGATGCAAATTCTACCTAATAAAATGTGTAGTACTACTTTTGGGAAACTCTTTCTACCTCTAGAAACTCTCTTTGGAGACTACCAGCCTACTCGCACTCTTGCCCGCAACATGCACTCACTAACTCGGGTGGCATAGCACTACCACTAGGAACTTGTTCTTACCTCTTTTGTTGGAAATATTTTCTCGCTTCGACCGGAATGCTGGAAACCTGTTTCGTTCGAAACTCCTTCGGAGTCTCTCTCTAGCTAGTACTGCACCTACACTCTACAACTAGCCAAAAAATAGATTTGAAATATTTGACTAATTTTTTATATAATTGAAATTCAAAAACAAATGATTTTCTCCAAGTTTTAAAATTGTTTAAAATATGATTGTTTGAGCAACTCTTTTCTTTGGGATACAAGAAGGATGAAAGATTTTTTTTGTTGTATATTTGAAGCTTCCATTATTATATAAAAGGATTTTTTGCTTGTATATTTTTATGCTCTTTTCCATAGTAATGTCATAGTGTATGATGCTTTAAATTGTTTTTATTATTTTTTATTATATGTTGGATGTGATTTTGATTGAAAATGCTTCTTTTTTTATTTATTAATTAAAAAAAAATTATTAGAAAATTTATTGCTTTAAGCCTTGGAATTTACAATCAAAATTAGAAAAATGTATTTATATATAAACTATTTATGAAAATTTTAACATTGCTTCTGATTTTCTCTACCATGTCCTTTTTACATATATCTAGAATAATATTATTTGTAGTTTCCGATTTTTTGTAACATTTTACTACCATAATCAAAATATATAGAAATAATAATCTAACATTATAATATCTTGAAATGGAGCTAGCCAACTCAAATATAGTATTTCAAATCCCTGGTTAATTTAGATGAGGAGGCTATGTATTACTTGGTATTGTATCCATATTGGGGTTGCAAGTTCTATGGGTTCATGCAAGAACACTTGCAAACAATTTGTTTTCCATATGACCTCTCTTTTCATAGATAAATTTCATTCTTTTAGCCATTATGGATTTGAGAAAATACATCCCCATAGGCCAATAAAAAGCCTTAACAATGAATGAATAAGAACAAACACAGAAGAAATTAAAAAGTTAATAAAACAAAATTAAATTACCATGTTGGTAGGAGGAAATAACAAATACTTAGATACTTTTAAATTTTGTAACATGGTTTTAAAATCACTATATGGTGAGGCCCACAAGAACAACCGTAAAAGCAATGCAATATAACCAATCAAACTACATCAACAAAACATATGGTCTTGAATGAGGTTTTGGACTCTTTAGATATAAATGTACACCGTGGCAATGTATCTTATATAAAACTTTAATCCATGTGCTTAACCTTAACATTGACACAAAATGGAATACAATTTTACTCATCGCTTTATGATAGAAAAATATTCGGATGAGTATTGCCCACATATCTGAAGTCAAAAGGGATAGATTAAAAGGGATGCTCCGATCATTTTATATAAAAGACAAATTAAAGAAGCATGACATATTAGTAATGTAAATTAGATATGCGTACTAATTATGTTCATATAACACAACAAATAGATGATTCAATACAAATGTCACATATTAATCATATTTATCTCATGTTCTCTAACTTAAATTATATATCTAGCATTACATTAAGCTATAGGAGATAAATCAAAGAAGCATTTGAACAAATTAAACATGTGTAATAATTGTGTCCTTTAGTTCAATAAATAGATAATAATTTGCAAATGAAATATCTAATCTATATTTCATCTAAGTAGATTTCAATTTAAACTTATATCTAATGTTAAATTATATAAAAGAATAACAAGAATTCAAACTTCAAAATAATATTTAGATTTAGTATAAAATGTGACATAATTTTTCTGCGTGGAAAACATAGTTACCGAGAGTTCAAAACCTATGCATTTGAATAGAAAGTGGGGTATGAATAATAAGCAAGTAGATTTTTTCTAGAAATGAGGAAGTGAGGTTGATAGAGAGACACACAAAAATTGCAAATTCATACCTTAACAAAATTGTTAGATCCTTTTAAAGAAAACATATTTAATCAACTTTCATTGAAATATATGATAAACTCAACTCAATTTTATGGAAAATAGCATACCATTTTTACATAATTTCACATAATACAATAGATAAATTTTACCAAGTATTGCTATAAAGATTTAACTACGCATCGAGAGATGCCCAAGTGATTGATAAATAGGCATCATCACAATAAAAAACCAAGTACAAATTGTAGTAATCCTAGAATAATGCTTTACATATAAGGTAAAATTGGGAACTCATGACTTGTACTATAGATAAAAAAAAAACATTTACCTCTACCAAAAAATATATGGATAAAAATTGACAAACTAGATAAGCTGCTTTCATGATATAATCCTTCTTTCTTCCATATAGATAATGAAAATGATTGTTCCAAGTATCATGTTGCTTCTTATGTTATTTTATAAACCTTGATTGGAAAGAAAAATAGGAGGGCAGAAATGTAAGAAATATAAAACATAATGAAACACAACGTAAATAGGAAACATAATGAAACACACACATACATATCTCTGGACAATCCTTTAATTATTTTCCTAAGGAAATCCTTATATAGAGGGAGACAAGCAACCCTAAAAAGTAATGATGCTCTGAACTCCTTTTTTCCTAGAAATCATATGGGAGAAAAACAACACTAAAATGTGAACATGCTCTACTCTCTCTTTTAAGTTATGGAAAATATGTGAGTACAAAGAAGGAGTAATCTCTCTAGAGTTAGCTAAGACTTTTTTAACGCATGTAAGGTTGCTATAAAAACTTAATTTAGTACATTTTTTCTCTCTAACTTCACACTCCTAGTTGTATTTCAACTATGGAACAAAATACAATAACACAAAATGGAACTCTTGATCCTCTTAGTGGCCAAGTATTTAACATAGCGTGATAGCCAACTAGGTGTAATATTTGACTGTCAACCATTAACGAGGTTTGTGATTGTAGACCTTTTAAGTCTTCTTAAATTTCCACATGCAGCTAGCTTGCCATGCATGAGTAATAGAGCTAAAATTTCATTATCTAGTATATGGTGGTCAACGTGATAGGTCAACTTACTAAAGGCATAAATTTTGAATGAACTGAGTTTGATGTTTTTCTTGCACCATTGGATATGTCTTTAAGTGTAGAATAATGATTTAAGATTTTAGCTGGGGATAGCGTTTGACCCCTAGAAATGTCATTTAATGACTCAAAATAATTCAAAAGGTTTTGAACCCCAATTCTCCACCACCATTAAAATGACCCTACAAGTTGATTCTTACGATTTTTTCACTCTATAAGCATCAAAATATATGAAAAATAATTATAATTATCAATCTAGATCATTATTTAATATTTTGTTAAAATTATAGATGAATATACATCATGGAATTTAAATGATAGCGTTAATTCATTGAACACCCTTGTACATGTTCCTTGTTGATACTTTGAAAGTAATACGTTTTGAAAAATAATTTTATGGATTCTATTTTCCACATTCTCTCAACCATATCAAAAACCCTTTAACATAATATTTGAAACATAAGGTCTTTCCCATACCAAAGTATGTTCTTTTAAAACATGTTTCTTGGTGATATGGGTGGTTAGACATGATTGGGCGAAATTCCTCATTTAATATATACAGTATGTTTGGATCATGCCACTAAGCCAAAATTTTAAATTCATTTGAATTTTAATATAACTTGACTAAATCACATAAAAAGGAATAAAACAATTTATGTTAGGGTTGTGGATTAGGGCATTGAAACAACACACCATGATATTTCAAATTTAAAAATAATGGTTTGAGTCTAGGTGTCGAGAATCCTGTTTGTTTTCAAAATAAGGATGCACTCCCATTTTATTCTCATGATTAGGTTGTAATCATGAGGCTCTCGCTCAAGAGTGGACCTTCCTAAAATCTTGTGATCTTGTCACAAACAAAACCATCAAAGCTGAAAACACATCATACGAAAAACATAGCTCATTTGAAATATCATTTTTTTCTCCTTCAAAGAAAAAAAATTCACATCATGTGAATATCTCCATGCACTCTTACATATTGGTGTACAAAACCATCAACCAAACACAAGTCGACAAAAAAATGCCTCTTCAAACAATGCGACTCTCAAGTGAAATAATAGAGATCGGTACAAATTTCTCCATATTTGTTGCATTTAAGTGTGTCGACGTAACTCTACTTTCAACTATCTTGCTCCATGCAACACATGCACCCATACTTTGAATTTGCAAATAAATTCATGAGAACATCAAAATACATGCAGAGGGCTTTAATTAGATAAGAGGAAATACTAACCTAAATCACATTATGACAAAACCATTTCAATGCCGCATCTTGTAGTTTGCACTTCATCATGTGAATCATCTTGACCCTCATCGATTATGGAATCCTCTTTTCCATTCTTGTCGTTATCTTTCCACCTTCTTCAAATGTTGTGGATGACTTGTTGGATACTAAATTCAACACTTGTCCACAAGGTGACACTTTCTTGTAGAACTGAGTAATAAACAATTGCATCTTATTTTCAACATCATTTTCCTTGTCCAATGGGCCTTTGCATAGTTTTTGCACATCATTTATTTAGAAAGATTCAATGTGTATGCTGGATATCTTCTTCCAACATCTATAAACATGATATGATTAGTCAAACGCAAAGTAAAAGGAACGTATGTGCAAGATTCTTATATATCATACTTACGTGAATATTTACCATGTTTATCATAATCAAAAGCAATTTCAGATTAAAGGAAAATTTACTATACCTTGAACATTCACCATTGTCGCCTTCTTGAGGAGCTGAATTTGATGAAGGTAGTGGCTCTCCTCACGAATACTAGCAATGAATTCAATGACTAGATAGAGCTTTCAACATCCTCTTCTTTTACATTCTCATTAGGGTGCATGTTTATTAACATATTCTTGCAAAGTGGGTGTCGAAACTTTTCCATTCATCATGAACACAAACTTCACAAGCTTAAGGTAATGAACACGAAATAAAATTCCTTCTTGGAATAGACTTCCCTGCCTTCGCCTCCTTGGCTTTGGAGCATTCTCCATGTTTTACATAACCAAGACCCAAATAATTGGGCCTTCCTCAACAACTATTTGGCTCAATTGTGCCTTGTATTAACTATGCCTTGTACATGATTTGCCTTTAACCCTTTACTATCATAGCACATTTTCATCAAAAATTTGGACCTTATTCATGTTTATTTTGAACAAATGTTTTATGCGGAAATCGGGTATGAAACTTAACTACAATGACCTTCAACTTTAGAATTTTTTTGGCCGAGGAGAAAGGTAGATTATATGATCGTAAAGGCGCTAAAGCCGAAGAGATGTGATTTGCACCTGCATACTGAGCCACCATTGGTGAGTCGGCAGATTTCAAGTCGAAACTACTGCCGAGCAAAGATGGATGCGACTTCTCAAATAAGTCGAGAAGACAATTGATTTTATGATCGACAATGTTCATAGCGGATTGAGATGGAGTCGATCTTTGTTTAAATCGACAAAGAGAATGTAAAAATGCACGTGCCAATTTTGTTTATCGTACGAGAGATGAGGATATTTACAACATGAATGTTGAAGATCTCCGAACATATACTGATAAATTGTCACAATGGTCTACTAAAGACCTAATTTTTCATGAGGAAAGAGGAGCATAGGAACGATATGTGTTTGTGACCTTAGGGTTTGAGAAATTATTTTTTACATATACATGTATGTACATGTATACATTTATTTGTATGTGTACATTAATCTAACAAAAATGTATGATTATGTGTTAAAACACCATCTGTAATTCCTCGGGCATGATGCGTAATGAAAATGTTAATATTACGTTCGGTACCTACTACGGTTTAAACGATGCTTGGATGGTGGTCTCGACCATCATGACATGTTGGCACATGTTAGCGTTTTTTTATAGTGACTCTAAAATAAATAATTGTTGCCACACATGTACATGTATGTATATATATAATTTGATAAAAAAATTTATACGAGCCAAATTACGATGTAGTACGTGTTTTTGGGATAGCGGTACCTTCTTCATTCACTTAGGAGATGTACCTTCTACTTCATTGGGAGATGAGCCACAAGTATGGACAATTTTTCACAAGTTTAAAATTTATGTTTAAAAGTTATATATATATATATATATATATATATATATATATATATATATATATATATATATATATATATATATATATATATATATATATACATACATACATATATATATATATATATATATATATATATATATATATATATATATATATTCTACCTCAAAAGGTTCCATTAGAAATTGAGATATATATATAGAGAGAGAGATCTATATTTTGAGTTATTTAATTTTTTTTTAATTTGAGGTTCCTATAGAAGGTTTCTTTAATCCAGGGGACTCATAGCGACGTAGGATTAGGGAACATCCACATCATTTAGAAAAAGTTGTCTTTAGTTCCTTTTTTTAATATTATTGAAAATAGCTTTTTATATGTACATGTGCATTTTCATTTGAAAGTTTTTAATTTATATAAATTATATATATATATATATATATATTTATATTTATATATTTATATTTAAATGTACATGCATGTATATTGTACAGTTTACCTATACTATGGAATGTTCCTATGGGAGAACTTTGTTCATCAAATGGAGAGGGAACCTTAGGAGAGTATTGCATAATTTTTTTTGTTGTATTTTGTTTTTTACATGAGATTTCTAGATAATATATATTCTCTTTCATTTTTTAAAACTTCAAATTTTACACAATGTTCAAGTACATGTGCATTGTGTATGTAGGGTTTCTGATTCACAGGGATAGGCGCGTGGTGAGACCCTAGTAGGGAAGAGCGCTAGATCCTCCATTTGATGAAATGATTTACTGATAGATTTGATTTCAAAATTTAGATGGTTTTAAAATTTGTTAAACTTTCGATCACAGTTTGATACTTGTGAGATTTACAATTTTTTGACATATTTTATTACATTGTTATTATATAATTTGTTTTATTTAATTTTTTGGATGGTTTTAGTACTTTTGGCATGTGAATGTGAAGTAATGTTGTCATTCGAACTACATTTAGCATGTGATATTTAATGTTAAATGTTTTTGTTGGATATTTGAATTATAATTGTATGGCATGTGAAGTTTTAAAACTCAAGTTTTGGATGGTTTTCAATCTACATTTTGCATGTGATATTTAATGAACTTTAAATGTTTAATGTTTTAATGTTGCACTAATATATAATCAAAAGGGTTTAAAAATTAAAGTTTTGGATGGTTTCAATCTACAACTTAAAGTTTTGGATGGTTTCAAACCTACATTTGCACGAGGTGGTGAAATTGAAATGTTACTTATACAGACAATCCCCATTGATTTCATTGTATATGTTGATTTACTGATTTGATATAATTGCATGTATGATGGTACATTACTTGTAAAGTCATTGGATTAATAGTGTTCATTTATTTCAGAGTGTAAAGCGCCAAAAATTATTGACAATGCTAGAGCGATTTTGTGTTATAATAATTAAACCTAATAATATTGGAGTAGCAAGAGAGACAAGGTATGGTGTTTTACTACGATAGAGTTCAGGCTAAATATTTAAATGGTTTATGATTTATGATTTTTACTTTCTTTTTAATACAATCGAAAGTAGGGAAAAGATGACAAAACTAATAAGGGTGAAAAATAAGAATAGAAGAAGAAAATAGTTTTAAGATTGATCACAAGTAAATGCTATTTGTAATTGATTACATTCTAATTATTCACATTCTATCATTCAATGTTATTACATTGTCCTTTGCATTCAAAAATTTTATTTGATGATTTTCCATTATTAAAGTCATTCTACAATATTTATCATCTCAACAAATTGGAGGTAACTAAGAAAATTTAAAATTAAAATGACTTGATAAATCTAAAAAAACATATTTAGCATATTTAAAATGGTTATATTAATATTAGATGTATTAACATATTATTGATAAAATTAATCATATGTTCCCTCATATTATTGATATTTTTTCACTTCGATTCTGCATATGCCTGAAAACCAACCTAGATCCATCTTAACTACGGATCTATCAAGCGGCAGGAAGGATCAAATATCTCGGGAATTTACAAAGCCTTTCTACGAAGTTTTGCACTCCAAAAAAGAGGTTTGAACCTCTAGATATTTCGATCCTCTCGGCGTTTGATAGATCCCATAGTTATGATGGATCTAGAAATATAACTTTCTAAAAATAAGTAAGGGAAAAGTAGCATAGGGAACAATTTGAGGAAGATGAATTTTAGGGCATAGGGAACAATTAGGGAGTAAATTTAAGAACATGTGATAGTTGATTGAGATAAAAAATCATATTTTAATAAAATAATGAGAATTTGTAGGAGAGACAAATAGTGGATATGACATGTATTTTGGTGAATAATCAAATTTAGTAGAATTAAACAATTAATTATTTTTGTATGTGAAAACAATATTCACACCTAATCCTCACCTAAAGGAAGCTAAATTAAACACATTATTATTAAGGGGACGAGGAGCTATTCTAGGGTTTTGGAGCTCCCCATTTTTAGATGAGTTTAGTAATGGCATTCCATGTATTTTTGTGAAAACTTATGATATTGTGATATTCTAATTACGAAATAGTGATCTTGTAGTACATGCTTTGGATAATGTAGTAGATAGGAACGTTTTTGATAAGGGAGATTAGGGATGTGACCAAATTCCTATACGATGAAAAAAAAATTCTTCACCTTCCTATAACTCCATTGTAGCTTTGGGGGCCAAAAGGTAAGAGAAGAGTACCTGTGGAATTTCTTGTGTGAAAAACCAAGTAGGTCACCTACTTTTGGTCTAGTGCATTGGAATTCATTAAAGAATTGGTCACATTGGAGCCTGCTTCAAGCTAGGAGTGAGCATCGTCACAAACCTAGAATTGAATATTTTACACTCCCTAGGGAGTGAATGATACTTTAAATTGATTGATAGTCTAAGACTTTCGAATTTTTCCAAGATATGCAGTGATCTTACAAACTGGTATTTATAATATCCTAGTAGGTCATTCGGTGACAACTTTTACGGGAAAACTTGAAAGCAAAGAGAAATCTATCCTTGGCTAGGGACATCATGTAAGATGCACCTGCTTAAACGATAGAAATTGTGTAGCTTAAAAGGTGAGATTCGGGCAAGTGGGGGACAAACACTTGTTATCTCGTCCCCCTTAGGAGGACTAGGCCATATGGGGCACAGAATTTGACCTCATAAAATAAAGTGAGAAATAATTTGTACCATACGGTTGGGAGGAGAAAACATATACAAGAAAGAAATAGTAATACTAAGAACAATTAATTTCATTCTAGATATATATATATATATATATATATATATATATATATATATATATATAACATTTTTCATACGATGCACATTTATAGAAAAAAGCTACTTTCGATTGATACTAGAGCACGTGCTTGTACCCAAACAATTTGTAACATGTGACAAACCGAAATAACATAAGCAACTCAATTTTTAGTTGAGTAGTGAAAGATTATAAAACATATTTAATCCAAATATAATAAATTGTTGGACACTTCACTCAAAAAAATTCTAATGGAATTCCATCTTCAATAATCCGTTCATGATCGAATTTTGACATTTTTCTCTCTCTGTAATTTTCGATTTTTTCTTTGATTGAACTTCTACTCAAATTTATGCGTATTACACACACCAAGTGACTATGTTGAAAACTTATGGAATCGGGTTCATAGTCTTCAAAGTAAACAAAGTCTCCACTTTGATGATTTTGTACGAAAAAACTATAACTTTTCGGTATAATAGACCACTTTGTCCTCTGCGAAAATCACGTGATCATTATAGTCTTGTAATAATTTCATTTTTCATTCGGTGCAACGCATCAAATAATACTACACATTTTCATCGTTGTCAATAGGTGCAATTACAACAAAAACATCTCTTGCACAATAAAATAAATTTAACATTTAATTATGCATATTTAAATTTATTTCTAGATCTTTAAATCATTCGAAAGTAATTCAAATATTGCCTTCTCTAACAAGATCGAAACTACGATCACCATCGGATGATATTGTAGTTTCACTCTAATTGCATTTCTTCGAAACATTGCAACAGGACATTTTTCACTTTGTATTTAGATGTTTGTATGTTTCCAATCGTTCACATACATTTTGTTTTCACGGCATCATTGGATTTTGTGTTGTTTATGCAAACATCACGAAAAACAAGAATATTTTCTTGTATCCAATGCAAACACATGTGGACAAATTTGTTTTTGAATTGAATGCAATTTTCGAGTCCCTTTTATTGTTTCAACGTCATTTCTAATTGATCTATCTCGTCTTCAATTCCAATATGCCAGAAAAACCTTTATATGGAAAATTAGAAAAATAACTTGTAAATATGATATCAAAATACAATTAAAAATAATCATTGCATGATAAATGTACAATGTTTAAAAATAGATTTCCAATATAAATTAAATTGAATGTACCTTCGCACTTCTCTTGATGGGTTTTTCTCATGGCTTCAAAGTGACGATGCACCATTGAACAACTTCTTCGGCGTTCACAAGTCGGCGTGCGAGTGGTTCATTTTGATATCTTCGAAGTACTCATTTTATGCATGCTCCTGCCGCTAGTCATGTTCTCACTTTTCCATGGCCGGGTCTCAAAGAAATTCCGACAATGTTTAATGCAGGGTTTTCTTATGAAGACAAAAACAACCAAAAGAATGATCGTACGATTTGAATTGACTTTGTGCATCCATATAACCATATCCAATGTTCATTGAATGTTATTCACGATCTTTCAATGAATCATAAATTTCTTCCAAAACAATGTTGTACAAAACATGTATCATGTGTACGACCGTTACCGATATAAAAGTGATATTCTTTGTAATGATATGTCAATTTTCACTGTCCCGTGATTTCTATATGATCGACATTTTTTCTTAGCATGTACATATATATAATATGGACGAGGATGGAGACTTAGTAACAATGATATTATTCACTGCGAATTTCTTTTTGTGGAAAAAAATGTGTAGTTTTTACTGCAAAAAATCAATCAACGACAAAATGGTCCTCGGTGGAAAAAATTCACGAGATTTTTTTTGAATTGCAAGTCTTGCCATCGAGCTCTATAGGAGATAGCTTAGCGTATTTGTAAATTTACGCACTCAAAACTTTCTCAAAATGGCTATCGGAAAAAATTTTTGTCTTCTGCGTAATTCGATTCTTTTAACACTATTTGCCTTGAATCGATGTACCAATATATTCATATCTCTTCCATTTCAGCTTTCATGTTGGACAATGATTGATCATTTATATCAATACGATATTTGTTTTGAAATTTAGTCAAATTTCCACAATCATACGCAATTTTTACCACCAACACATTTTTTTTGTAAAATAGTTCATCACTTTCTCTTTCACATAGAATTTGAGAGATGAATTCACGAGAAGTCAAGTGGAAGGAGGAGGTGAATCCTTCCATAATGTTCCACGAAATCAAGGAATGTGTCATAACATAACTCAAATTCACAGCATGATAACGGTAGCTATACAAGTGTCACGTACGGTGATAGGTTTTACATACCATGGTTTTTTTGTTGAAAAAAAGCATTGAGTGAAACATGAATTTGACGATTCTCTTTTTTGAATGTTTTGAATAAATCTATACGAGTGGTTTTCTCAACGGATGTTTGTATTGTTCTTCTTCTTGATTTCGTGTTATTCTTCTTCGCATCACATGTCTTGCAGTTGGTGAAACATGCAAATTGTTCTTCCAATATTCATTTATTATTTTTTAACATTTTCTCCAAGTCTATCTTTGTGTGGTTGCCTACAAATAGCTCTCTAACAAGCGAGTTCATCATTTACATCCATTTGCGGTTGAAATTTTGAACTTTTGTGCGGATTTTTCACGAGGGTTCAGATGCTCGTGCCATAGATGTTATCAAAACGATTCTCTTGAGAGTACTTGGTGAAACTACTCGCCATCTATATTCCTCTACGTATATTTGAAACATATTTATCTCTAGATCTCTTAATTGACTTTATAACACTACTCATATTTTTTATCATCCTCTTCATTCATTTTTTTTATCTTTGGTTGATTTTCAAATACCCAATAGTCGTGCGTCGCTTCTTTTAATTTCCTTGATGATAGAGGAGACCTTTCAACATTTGAGCACAGAACTGTCTACTCGTACATTTAAGAAATACTCTTCAAAAATGTTGTTGACACGATATCGTATAACATGGTCAGGGTTTTTCATCTCCATATGTGTGAGTGTCAACATTTTCTAACATCTCATTATACGATAGTGATTTTCATACATACTTATTCGAAAAAAATAGTACATGATTCAAATAAATCACTAAATTAATAAATATGTCAATAAATATTAGAAAAGGAGAAATTTTTAAATATATCAATAGATCATAATATTTACATTTACATATCGACTTCAATTTACAGCAAGGGTTGATTTATATTCTTCAATATTTTGAGGGTATCTACGTACGCATACATTAAACAAAATATTTTTCAAACTAGTTCATCAAATAAAAATTAAGCTTCACATTTTACATTGGGAAAATTTTACATATATCGATAGATCATAATATTTACATTTGCACATACCGTGCTTCAATTTCTTCTTGAGGTTGATTTTCTTCTTCAATATTTTGAGTATATATCTTTGTCTTTTTACACATTAAAAAAAATATTTTTCAAACTAGTTAATCAAATAAAAATTAAGCACTCACATTTTACATTAGGGAAAATTTAAAAAAATATATCAATAGATCATAATATTTACATTTACATACATAGCTTCAATTTCATTGCTTGAGGGTTGATTTTTCTTCTTCAATATTTTGAGGGAATATCTCTATACGTTTACATTAAACAAAATATTTTTCAAACTAGTTCATCGAAATAAAAATTAAGCTTCACATTTTACATTTCAGGCAAAATTTTAAAAAATATATCAATAGATCATAATATTTACATTTACATACTGCTTCAATTTACTGCTTGAGGTTGATTTTCCTCTTCAATATTTGAGAGGGCTTCTAACTTTCTTTTTCGAGATTGTCTCGTTTCTTCTCTACGTGACTCAGGTCTCTTTTTTCGATCATATTTTTCTACTTTAAGTTCTTCGATTTCCCATGATAATGAGGTGTGCAGAGTTCAAAAAAGTTATCCTTCAAAAAAATTACACGATAACTCAATTACAAAAAAATATCACAAAATATTTTAATTTAAAAAAATTTCGATGTAACCAAATTTTTTTGTAAAAAATATACATACTCAATCCAAAACACACACTTTAAAAAAATTCGAGAGAAAAATATGTGTTATAAAAAAATGCAACGAAGCTCAAAAGATTTACCTCAGCTCAAAACACTGCACATACCTCCGAAGTGTCTTTTGAATGTACGTCCGAGAAATTTTTTGCAATTTTTTCCAAAATCACGCCGCCTCCAAGAAATGTCTTCCAAAAATAAATTCTTTAAACCCAAAATTGTAAAATCAATTTTCTTCCAAGAAATGCTTTTAAACCCAAACTTTGAAGAAAAGTTTTGAACCCAAAACCAAGATCTTTGTAAAATGAGATGAAGTGTGTGTAAATGTGCGAAAATTATGAATCATTTCAGTGGCAATTTATATTGACGCGAAAAGTGTTTTAGTAAGGGGCTCACTGAAAACTTTAAATGGCGACGGAAGTTCTACAATACTTAGAGCAGAACTTTTAGATCAAAAGTTAGGTAAGGGCTTATTAAGAAGGTTATATTTAACGAGACTTAGAGGAAAACATAGTTTGGCCAAACTTGGACTAAAATTTCGACTCGAACTAACGTACCAGCTCTACATACGCAAAAAACAGAATACAGCAGGTTCTGCAACTTTGGGTGATTAAACTCCATGAAAAGGTTGTTAATTAGCTGTCGGAACTTCAAGACAAGCATTTCGAATTGAATCTACTTTCGGGAAATATAACTTTTATGGAATTTCATACAAAAGCATATATATTAATTTTAATTATTTTTTTCTAATAAAATGGAGGTGCAAACGATTTACAGAGGGGTCATTGTGATTCGGTGGAAATCAAAATTTTGTATCTCCCAAAATACATTGTAAAAAAAATTGAAAAAATTATGGGGCATTACATTGGTCCATCGTCTCGAATGGGTAGCTTTTAGATTTTTAGTTTATAACTAATATGTTAAGAAATTTCTTGCGACGTGAAACATATCCAAAATATGTAGTTTTTCGTATTGGACCAGTTCAAAAAATTCTAGTAATTATGATATGCATCCCTTGGCTTTGTAAATATGACGAAAACAAAGTAGACTCTGTCTAGATTGTTGTAACACATTTTTTTTTTCAAAAACACAAATTTTCAATGAATACAACATTACGTCATAACATGATTTCTTATGAATCCTTTGATTGTTAAGAAACACACACTCAAAGAAACGCTAGGTTGACACATCAAATCTGCATAAAAAAATTTGAAAAAATAATTAATAGAAAGCTAACAAAATTTCTCACAACTTTTATTCTTATCGCAAAATGAAATTCTACACAGAACAATTGTTATAGTTCGCAGAAAGTTGAAGAACCGAAAAAAATGAAATTTTTTTCTCAAAAAAGGGCAAAAAGTGTAACCGAGCTTCACATTTTCACCCAATATACAAATACAATATTAATAACTTGATATATAGTTTTGTTGTTGAATTTTTTAAAGAATAGAGGAGGAAAATATCAAATAGGATACCTAAAAAATTTTGAAATAAAATATAATAAAAATATATGACTAACTTTCACATTGATTTCACTTTGAAATTTTGATAAATAAATTGTTTATTATAAATCAATTTTTTTTCAAAAAAAGTCGTTAGATATAGATTATTTTTTATTTTTTTAAACAATATGCTTTTGAAAATGTACTCTAAGAGTTAGTTTCTAATTTCTTAATTAGATCATTTCTTCTTGAAAAGGATAAAAAGTTTTCTTGATTGGATAATTTATTCCTGAAAAAGACAAAAAGTTAAAAAATGATAGCATGCTAGAATATCAAAATAAAAATTTTAAAAATGATAGCATGTTAGAATATTATTTTGATTGGATTCTAACTAGTTGCTCCAATTACCAATTTAGATTATTTATGAGAGTTAGACAATAGTTGAAACTCCTAGTCACGTTTTATAGCTCACATTAACTTTAATTTCCTGGATATCTTTACATAATCATTTACTTTCATAGATATTTTTACATAATCATTGTTATGGTCGTAAAAAATTGTAAAGTAAAGTAATGATTTTATAGTTGGAATCAAAGTTAGGAAGCTAATAAAGTGCTGAGGCAATGAGTAATATTTTTCCATTTAAAATATTGAGAAAACGATTATGGGCATTAAAACAATTATGAATAAATGACTGGGCATTAAAATGATTATGATGTGGTTTGGTGCACATATGAGTTAGAGCTGATGGTTAATCTCGTGGCATCGAGAAGGAGAATGCAAAGCCTTTGTGACACCAATGCGAATGGAGTACATAGAATCCTCACAATCCTCACCATGCATGTCGGAGCAATTCAAAGGAAATTTATGTAAATTGGGAGCATGGTGGTTCATTTCATCCAGGTGATCGAGATCGGCATTGGAGTTATGTAATCAAGCTCCGATTCCATTAATGGTATATATACATATGGATTATCTCTATTCATGAAAATAGATATGTATCTATCTTCATCAATTTTGTATACTGCTAATCCCTTCTGCATTCAAACTGAGTAGAATTCCGCTACACAACAGTGCATAGAGGATGGTGGGTTGTTGTGTTCGGTTGGGCTGAGCAGAGCACAGTAGAATGCTATAGAGAATGACATAAAGGGTGGTAGGTTGCTGAGCAGAGCACAAAAGACTATTACAGAGCACGGCATAGAGGGTGGTGGGTTGTTGATTTTGTGCTGATGCAGTGCACCTTGTTGATTTGTCCTTTTTCGTTTTTTATTTCTTCTTATTTTTTCTTAGTCTGTGAATGCTTTAGCAATATCCATCGTTATTTCTCAGTTCTTGATCATAGTATATTTGTGGGATTTTCTTTTATTTTATAGTTTAGATTTGCTTCTGTCTGGGAGATGGGTGGTTGGCCTTCTTACTCCCTATAGCCATGGTTATTGTACATAGCACATATTGTGTAACCGTTTATTTTGCACATCCCACATGCACTGTTTATTTTGGGTATATTTTTTTGTTCATGTGCAGGCTTAGAAAAGATTGCTGAGGAGCTCTAGTGTAAACGTTGGACTACCATAATGTTAATACTCAACTCAGAAGGATACTTATTCGAGTTATTTCTCATATACTTTACACTGAGCTCTACTCTAGTTTCTAAATAATTTATGTTTTCTTTTCAATCAAAAATTAGGTAAGCTATTCTGGAAACCAAGTTACGAAAATAAATTAAAACCATCTTTCTTTGTTGAATGTTTTTTGACTATTTTCTACTTGGATTCTTAACTAAATCCTAAGTCAGCTTCCCTCTCTCATAACCAAATTTTAAATCACCTTTCCCAACAGTATTCCACATTCGTGACTACTTGACATGATATTCTCTCTTAAGAAGTTCAGGCTTTATTTTAATTTTTTGATGAAAACCTTATATTCCATGGAGAGCCTCGAGATGATGAGCATGTCCCCGTATTGAGGCAACTTATGGGTGAAACAAGCATTCAAAAGTCGAAACTGATTAAGAAAAAATAAAACCAAGACCGCACCACTATCATTTTTATAAGTTGTTAATTTTTATTGTAGAAACAATTCACATAATCAACATCGAACACCTTCCTAAGTAAAAGGATAAAAGCTCCATGGCTTCTGGTTCGGGGACTATAACATAGTATGCTGATTATTTCCTTCGTTTACGTTTTCTTCAGCTTATTGAGAATTTTGTTGATCCATTTCAATCTCCAAATATCAATTGTTATTTATACATATATCGTTATATTTCAAAGGTCGGTAATTATATATACATAAATATTTTATATTTATTGGAGGCTGGATGATAAAATTGTATTGTATTTTTTTTAACCATCAAGAAAGTGACCTTAAGAAAGTGTTATTTTATTAGAGGAAGAAACAGCATGGTTTCAACATATTTGTTTTTGTTTGTAATTTGGCTTTTCACAATCACTATGCAGATGAAATTTTATGGTGAGATCTTACTCTGTTTAAAGTAAATGTTTATTCACGATCAGTTTGGGTAATTTTTTATTATAAAGTACTGTTATTTTTTTAGTCACAATTAAATTAAATTGTAAGTAATATTTATTATTGATATATTTAAATGATATTTTGTGCATTTGTAATAATTAGATTGGGGAGAAACAATATTTTGAGGAAATTTCACTGAATTGTTTTGAATATGAAGTAGATGTATTTTTGGGTTTTTAATTTTTAGAAATATATTTGAGATATATACTATATTTTCAGATTTAAAAAGAAAATTAAAGTTTATTCAAAGTAAATAAATAGTAGTTAGTAGACCGAAAATGATTATGAAAAATAGTATATTTTGATTGAAAATTTCAATTTTAATTTGATTTTATTTTCATGCAAATTTGTTTGTACTTTCTTATATATTGTACATATTAGCTTTCAATATTTTGGTGTATTTTTTTCATATGAATTTTATAAAGTAAAGCTTTTAATATTTTAGTGTATTTTAGAGCAAAGAGGTAGAGAGGAAGATGAAAGTAGATAAATGTGAAGATGCGAATGTGGGTAAATAGTGAGGATGGGAAAGTGGGGAAGAGATAGGAAGAGGAAGACAAGAGGAGAGAGTGAGTTAGTGGGTGTACATGTGTGTGAGAGAGAGGGAGAGAAGGAGATAGTGATATTAAGATGAAAGAAGATAAATGTGAAGAGGTAAATGTGGGTAGATAGTGAGAATGGGAAAGTGGGGAAGAGATAGGAAGAGGGAGACAAGAGGAGAGAGTGAGCAAGTGGGTCTACATGTGTGAGAGATTGAGGGAGAGAAGGAGATGAGTGATAGGGTGAGAGATGTAGAAAAGGATAGCTCTAGTGGGAGAGAGAGGTAAAAAGATAGATTAGTAGAGTGAGAAAGAGATGTCAAAGACAGAGGGGAAGATGGAGAAAAAGAGGGAGTGAGGGGCAGAGAGATGTGGGTAGGGAGGCAGAGAGATAGAGCTTGAGATGGAATTTTTGAAAGACATATTAAGCAAGGTAAGTAAGGATAGTAGGAGAGGAAGTGAGAGGGACAAAGGTAATGAGATGGGCACTAAGGAGAGAGAGAGGGAGAGAGAGAGGGAGGAGGAGAAAGAGAGAGAGAGGGGGAGAGGGAAGGGGAGGAGGAGGGGACAGCGAGTGAGAGGGAGGAGGAGGAGGAGGAAGGTGAGAGGGAGAGGGAGAGGTAGGGGAGGATGGGGACGGGCAGGCGGAGGAGAGAGAGCTTGAGATGGAATTTTTTGAAATACATATTAAGCAAGGTAAGTAAGGATAGTAGGAGAGGAAGTGAGAGGGACAAAGGTAGAGAGATGGGCAGTGAGGAGAGAGAGAGAGAGAGGGGGGGGGGGTGTGGAGCGGGAGGTGGGAGAGAGGGAGAGGGACGGGGAGGGGGCAGCGAGTGAGAGGGAGGAGGAGGAGGAGGAAGGTTAGAGGGAGAGGGAGAGGGATAGGGAGGGGGGAGAGTGGGAGAGGTAGGGGAGGATGTGGAGGGGGAGAGGGAGAGAGAGAGGCGGAGGAGAGAGAGAGGGAGAGGGATGGGGAGGGGTCAGCGAGTGAGAGGGAGGATGAGGAGGAGGAAGGTGAGAGGGAGAAGGAGAGGGAGAGGGAGGGCAGAGAGAGGGAGAAGTAGGGGAGGACGAGAGAGGGAGGCAGAGGGGATAGAGAGAGAGAGAGAGGGGGGGGGGGGAGAGGGAGGGGGAAAGGGGAGAGAGAGAAGGGGAGTAGGAGGGGGCAGCGAATGAGAGGGAGGGGGTGGTGGAGGGGGGTGAGAGGGAGAGAGAGGCAGAGAAAGAAGGAGGGAGGGGGAGGAGGAGGGGGAGGTGAGGGAGAGGGAGGCGACAGCGAGTGAGAGGAAGGAGGAGGAGGAGAGAGAGGGAGAGGGAGAGGGGAGAGAGGGAGAGGTTGGGGTGGAGGGGAAGGGAGAAGGGGAGCGGGAGAGAGGGAGGCGGAGGAGAGGGAGGTAGAGAGAGAAGGAGGGAGGGGGAGGGAGAGGGGGAGGGGAGGGAGAGGGAGGAGACAGCGAGTGAGAGGGAGAGAGGGAGATATTGGGGGAGAGGGGAGAGACAGAGGGGGAGGAGGATAAAGAGAGAGAGAGAGGGGGGGGTGGGAGGTAGAGAAGGGTAGGAGGAGGGGGCAGCGAGTGAGAGGGAGGAGGAGGTGGAGGAAGGTGAGAGGCAGAGGGAGGGGGAGAGAGGGAGAGGGAGAGGTTGGGGGAGGTGGGGGAGAGGGAGAGGGACGGGGAGGGGGCAGCGAGTGAGAGGGAGGAGGAGGAGGAGGAAGGTGAGAGGGAGAGGGAGGGGGGAGAGAGGGAGAGGGAGGGGAGGAGGTGGAGGGGGAGCAGGAGAGAGGGAGGCGGAGGAGTGAGAGAGGGGGGGAGGAGGAGAAAGAGAGAGCGAGAGGGGGGGGAGGGAGAGAGCGAGAGGGGGGGGAGGGAGAGAGAGGGAGAGGGACGGGGAGAGGGCAGCGAGTGAGAGGGAGGATGAGGAGGGGGGAGAGAGGGAGAGGTAGGGGAGGAGGTGGAGGGGGAAGGTTAGAGGGAGAGGGATAGGGAGAGGGAGGTGGGAGAGAGGGAGAGGTAGGGGAGTAGGTGGAGGGGGAGGGGGAGAGAGGGAGGCAGAGAGATAAGGAGGGAGGGGGAGGAGGAGGGGGATAGAGGGTGAGGGAGAGTGAGAGGGAGGGGGAGAGGGGAGGGAGAGAAAGGGAGGAGGAGGGGCCGACAAGTGAGAGGGAGGAGGAGGAGGAGGAGGAAGGTGATAATAACCTTCTTCATGACAGTAACCTTGGTGCAAGGACAATGAGTCTCCAAACAATACAATGATAAGGTGAAAATATATAGGAAAAAAAGTTGGTGACCTTAATGACAATGTTGATCTATATTACAGTGAGACAATGACGAAATTGTATAACAATGATGATGACAACATGCAATGATATTGAAATAACTCTCTAGATATCAAATTGTTCAATTTACAAATGTCATTGTGAACTAACCTTGGTGGGCCCTAAAAGACCTGATATGTTAAATGCTAAGTTGCACGAAGTGCTGAAATATTTGGAAGTTTATGAAATGGGTATGGTTGGAAACGTGACCCCCAAAAAATGGAAATGTTATATATATATATATATATATATATATATATATATATATAATTCTTTCAAAAATAAGTTAAAACACAACTTGCAAGAAAAAAAGAATGAGACGTGTAAAACCCAGTCTATGTTAACTCTCATAAATCATTAAATCATTTGAAATCCAATATTATCATTTATAAAGGAGGTTGTACATCCAAGATTATAATATTAACCTATACACATGAGGCTTTACATCTAAAATTATGTTTTATACATGGTTATATGTGCTGAAAATGAGGCATAACATATGGTAATGACAAGTACAATTAAATATATTATAATCCTAATAGTCATCTTCATTAACAAAATTAGAACAAGTGAATTTTTAAGAGCGTGGATTGATTAGAGATAGATTAGTGTGTGGAGTTATTACACATAAAATTTAGTGCTATATTGAATCTATTTTGGCCATAGAAGAGCCCCACAACCTTCTTCGGTGCTTGAGTGAGCCCGCAAAAGGAAAAAATTCATGGAAATGGGTCAAAATTAGTCGAAAATAGGGCAGAATTAGGATGAAACTCCATAGAAACCTATCAACGATGTTTCATTGGAATTTCCAAATCAGGAAACTCCACCCAAATGTTTCAGCTTCATTTCAGTGGCGTTTTAGTGGCGTTTCAGTGTTGCGATGAGTTTCGGGTACGAAGAGTCAAGACGCCACCTCGGGGGTTGTTTCTTACAACATAGGTTAAATGCATCTCATTATGGATGTGCTTTGTGTCTCAAATAAAAAATTAATGAATATCCAATAGAAGAATAATTTGGATGGGTTTTCCCCTTTGTAGGGTTTTGTTGAGGTTCTGACGAAAATATTGATGTCTCTTTTGTGCATGCTTTTCTTCTAATGTTCGTTTATGTTTCGTTGTAATGTTGAATTTATTGTTCTTTCTACACAATTGCTAATAATTGAATATGTTGTGGGGTGAATGTTTAAAAATTCAATTATCAATGGAAAATAATAATTAGACCTAAAAAATAAACAGTTGAGTCACTATTTATCAATTATACACCAAGCGATTATATTACTCGTATTTACATAAATCTGAAATCATTGTTTTGTTTCATGTCGTTTCCATTTTATCGTTACCATTTGAAAATGAATGTACATTATTGCATCACACTTTGGCGTTTTCAATTTATTCCATAATTGTAGCTTATATGTTTCCTCAATAATCCATTAAAATAGATCAATAATGCATTCATTTCATCCATTGTGCAACAAAAATGAATTTTGACGAGATTTTATAGAAAAGGTTTGATTGGGTTAGTTTTATGGAAGAGAAGTGTGTATGTGTTTTTTATTGGAGGCATAGAAAGATTTAGGATGAATAGGAGCATCTTTTGCTTCATAGTTGGGATGGAAAGTTCCAATGATGAAATTGTATTCAAATAAATTAAAACACAAACCTTGATCATGAGGTTACAATTGTTGTGAGACATGTCCATCTATGATTCATGTCTTACATACAAGTGTTATCCATGAGAAACATGTGGAATATATATGGGATTAAGCTTACACATGTTTGAAAGATGGAGGCTCTCTCATTACTTATTATCTTTCCCTCTTCATATCCTATTTTTACAAGGTGAACCCATTCCGTATGTTCATGCAATGAAACTGTTGGGAAAGGAATAAAACTATGTGTCTCTTGGATTCAATTTACATCAAATATTATTTCGATGAACATTAGGTCATCATAAAGAGGAAGGGCGGGTTGTGAAATATTTGGAAACTACTTATATCTAGTGTAAATTTGGATATCTAGTTGGTATTTAATTTTCATCATGTCTATTGAATCCATAAAATATGAAATCAACATGAAGATGACCCCAAGAGAGTATGGGAATGAAAAATACACCTTATAAAATATACAAATACAATATTAATAACTTGATATATAGTTTTGTTGTTGAATTTTTCAAAGAATAGAGGAAAATATCAAATAGGATACCTAAAAAAATTTGAAATAAAATATAATAAAAATATATGACTAACTTTAACGTTGATTTCACTTTGAAATTTCACTAACAATATGCTTTTGAAAATCTACTATAAGTGTTAGTTTCTAATTTCTTAATTAGATCATTTCTTCCAAGGATAAAAAGTTTTCTTGATTAGATAATTTATTCCTGAAAAAAGATAAAAAGTTAAAAAATGATATCATGTTAGAATATCATTTTGATTGGATTCTAACTAGTTGCTCCAATTACCAATTTAGATTATTTATGAGAATTATACAATAGTTGAAACTCCTACTAATGTTTTATAGCTCACATTAACTTTAATTTCCTAGATATCTTTACATAATCATTTACTTTCATAGATATGTTTACATAATCATTGTTATGGTCGTAAAATATTCTAAAGTAAATTAAGAATGTATGAGGCGGGTTGTTATAGCACTCAACACAAGTTACGAAAATAAATTAAAACCATCTTTCTTTGTTGGATTCTCCCTCTTGAATGTTTTTTCACTGTTTTCTACTTGGATTCTTAACGAAAACCTATGTAAGCTTCGCTCTCTCGTAAGAAAATTTTAAATCACCTTTCCCAACAGTATTCCACATTAGCGACTACTTGACATGATATTCTCTCTCAATAAGTTCAGGCTTTATTTTAATTTTTTGATGAAAACCTTATATTCCATGGAGAGCCTGGAGATGATGAGCATGTCCCCGTATTGAGGCAACTTATGGGTGAAACAAGCATTCAAAAGTCGAAACTGATTAAGAAAAAATAAAACCAAGACCGCACCACTATCACTTTTATAAGTTGTTAATTGTTATTGTAGAAACAATTCACATAATCAACGCCGCACGCCTTCCTAAGTAAAGGGATAAAAGCTCCATGGCTTCTGGTTCGGGGACAATAACCTTGTATGCTGATTATTTCCTTCGTTTACGTTTTCGTCAGCTTATTGAGAATTTTGTTGATCCATTTCAATCTCCAAATATCAATACTTATTAAAGTAATCGTTATATTTGAAAGGTCAGTAATTAGATATACACACATATTTTATATTTATTTTAGGCTGGATGATAAAATTGTATTGTGTTTTTTTTAACAATCAAGAAAGTGACCTTAAGAAAGTGCTATTTTATTAGAGAAAGAAACAGCATAGTTTCAACATATTTGTTTTTGTTTGTAATTTGGCTTTTCACAATCACTATGCAAATGAGATTTTATGGTGAGATCTTACTCTATTTAAAGTAAATGTTTATTCACGATCAATTTGGGTAATTTTTTATTATAAAGTATTGTTATTTTTTTAGTCACAATTAAATTAAATTGTAAGTAATATTTATTATTGATATATTTAAATGATATTTTTGTGCATTTGTATTAATTAGATTAGGGAGAAACAATATTTTGAGGAAATTTCATTGAATTGTTTTGAATATGAAGTAGATGTATTTTTGGGTTTTTAATTTTTAGAAATATATTTGAGATATATACTATAAAAAGAATATTAAAGTTTATTCAAAGTAAATAAATAGTAGTTAGTAGACCGAAAATGATTATGAAAAATAGTATATTTTGATTGAAAATTACAATTTTAATTTGATTTTATTCTGATGTAAATTTGTTTGTACTTTATTATATATTGTACATATTAGCTTTCAATATTTTGTTGTATTTTTTCATATGAATTTTATAAAGTAAAGCTTTTAATATTTTAGTGTATTTTAGAGCAAAGAGGTAGAGAGGAAGATGAAAGAAGATAAATTTGAAGATGGGAATGTGGGTAAATAGTGAGGATAGGAAAGTGGGGAAGAGATAGGAAGAGGAAGACAAGAGGAGAGAGTGAGTTAGTGGGTGTACATGTGTGTGCGAGAGAGGGAGAGAAGGAGAGAGTGATATTAAGATGAAAGAAGATAAATGGAGATAGAGCTTGAGATGGAATTTTTGAAAGACATATTAAGCAAGGTAAGTAAGGATAGTAGGAGAGGAAGTGAGAGGGACAAAGGTCGATAGATGGGCACTGAGGAGAGAGAGAGGGAGAGAGAGAGGGAGGAGGAGAAATAGAGAGAGAGGGGGGGAGAGGGAAGGGGAGGAGGAGGGGGCAGCGAGTGAGAGGGAGGAGGAGGTGGAGGAAGGTGAGAGGGAGAGGGAGAGGTAGGGGAGGACGGGGAGAGGCAGGCGGAGGAGAGAGAGCTTGAGATGGAATTTTTGAAAGACATATTAAGCAAGGTAAGTAAGGATAGTAGGAGAGGAAGTGAGAGGGACAAAGGTAGAGAGATGGGCAGTGAGGAGAGAGAGAGAGAGAGGGGGGGGTGTGGAGGGGGAGGTGTGAGAGAGGGAGAGGGACGGGGAGGGAGCAACGAGTGAGAGGGAGGAGGAGGAGGAGGATGAGGAGGAGGAAGGTGAGAGGGAGAGGGAGAGGTAGGGTAGGAGGTGGAGGGGGAGGGTGAGAGAGGGAGGTGGAGGAGAGAGAGAGGGAGAGAGAGGGGGAGAGGGAAGAGAGAGGGAGAGGGATGGGGAAGGGTCAGCGAGTGAGAGGGAGGATGAGGAGGAGGAAGGTGAGAGGGAGAAGGAGAGGGAGAGGGAGGGGGGAGAGAGGGAGACGTAGGGGAGGGGGGAGAGAGGGAGAAGTAGGGGAGAGAGAGAGAGAGAGAGGGGGGGGAGGGGGAGAGAGGGGGGGTAGGAGGGGCAACGAAGATAGAGAGGGAGGGAGACGGGAGAGGGCGAGAGGGAGAGTGAGCGGGGAAAGAAGGAGGGAGGAGGGGAGGGAGGAGAGCGAGCGAGTGAGAGGAAGGAGGAGGGAGAGGGAGAGGGAGGGGGAGAGAGGGATAGGTTTGGGGTGGGGGGGGGAGGAGGGGGGGGGGGGAGAAGGGGAGCGGAGAGAGGGAGGAGGGGGGAGGGGATGGAGAGGGAGGGAGGCAGTGAGTGAGAGAGGGAGAGAGAGAGGTTTGGGGGAGAGGGGAGGGTGGGGGGAGGGAGGATAAAGAGAGAGAGAGAGAGAGGGGGGGGGGGGAGGGAGAGAGAAAGAAAGGTAGGAGGAGGGCGAGAGTTGAGAGGAGGAGGAGGTGGAGGAAGGTGAGAGGGAGAGGGAGCGAGAGAGGGAGGGGGGAGAGGGAGAGGGAGAGGGAGAGGTTGGGGTGGAGGGAGGGAGCAGGAGAGGGAGGGGGGGAGAGGGAGAGGGAGAGGGAGAGGTTGGGGTGGAGGGGGAGGGAGAAGGGGAGCGGGAGAGAGGGAGAAGGAGGGAGAGGGAGGAGACAGTGAGTGAGAGGGAGAGAGGGAGAGATTGGGGGAGAGGGGAGAGACAGAGGGGGAGGAGGATAAAGAGAGAGAGAGAGGGGGAGGGGAGGGAGAGAAAGGTAGGAGGAGGGGGCAGCGAGTGAGAGGGAGGAGGAGGTGGAGGAAGGGGAGAGGGAGAGGGAGAGGGAGAGGGAGGGGGGGAGAGGGAGAGGGAGGGGGAGAGGGGGGAGAGGGAGAGGTTGGGGGAGGTGGTGGAGAGGGAGAGGGAGGAGGAGGAGGAGGAAGGTGAGAGGGAGAGGGAGGGGAGAGAGAGGGAGAGGTAGGGGAGGAGGTGGAGAGGGAGCGGGAGAGATGTAGGCGGAGGAGAGAGAGAGGGGGGGAGGAGGAGAAAGAGAGAGAGAGAGAGAGGGGGGGGAGGGAGAGAGAGAGAGAGAGGGGGAGAGGGGAGAGAGTGAGAGAGGGACATGGAGAGGGCAGCGAGTGAGAGGGAGGATGAGGAGGGGGGAGAGAGGGAGAGGTAGGGGAGGAGGTGGAGGGGGAAGGTTAGAGAGAGAGGGATAGGGAGAGGGAGGTGGGAGAGAGGGAGAGGTAGGGGAGGAGGTGGAGGGGGTGAGAGGGAGGCAGAGAGAGAAGGAGGGAGGGGGAGGAGGAGGGGGATAGAGGGTGAGGGAGAGTGAGAGGGAGGGGGAGAGGGGAGAGAGAGAAAGGGAGGAGGAGGGGGTGACGAGTGAGAGGGAGGAGGAGGAGGAGGAGGAAGGTGATAATAACCTTCTTCATGACAGTAACCTTGGTGCAAGGACAATGAGTCTCCAAACAATACAATGATAAGGTGAAAATATATAGGAAAAAAAGTTGGTGACCTTAATGACAATGTTGATCTATATTACAGTGAGACAATCACGAAATTGTATAACAATGATGATGACAACATACAATGATATTGAAATAACTCTCTAGATATCAAATTGTTCAATTTACAAATGTCATTGTGAACTAACTTTGGTGGGCCCTAAAAGACCTGATATGTTAAATGCTAAGTTACACGAAGTGCTGAAACCTTTGGAAGTTTATGAAATGGGTTGCAAGAAAAAAAGAATGAGACGTGTAAAACCCAGTCTATGTTAACTCTCATAAATCATTAAATCATTTGAAATCCAATATTATCATTTATAAAGGAGGTTGTACATCCAATATTATAATATTAACCTATACACATGAGGCTTTACATCTAAAATGATATTTTATACATGGTTATATGTGCTGAAAATGAGGCATAACATATGGTAATGACAAGTCCAATTAAATATATTATAATCCTAATCGTCATCTTCATTAACAAAATTAGAACAAGTGAATTTTTAAGAGCGTGGATTGATTAGAGATAGATTAGTGTGTGGAGTTATTACACATAAAATTTAGTGCTATATTGAATCTATTTTTGCCATAGAAGGGCCCCACAACCTTCTTCGGTGCTTGATTGAGCCCGCAAAAGGAAAAAATTCATGGAAATGGGTCAAAATTAGTCAAAAATAGGGCAGAATTAGGATGAAACTCCATAGAAACCTATCAACGACGTTTCATTGGAATTTCCAAATCAGGAAACTCCACCCAAATGTTTCAGCTTCATTTTAGTGGTGTTTTAGTGGCGTTTCAGTGTTGCGATGAGTTTCGGGTATGAAGAGTCAAGACGCCACCTCGGGGGTTGTTTCTTACAACACAGGTTAAATGCATCTCATTATGGATGTGCTTTGTGTCTCAAATAAAAAATTAGTGAATATCCAATAGAAGAATAATTTGGATGGGTTTTCCCCTTTGTAGGGTTTTGCTGAGGTTCTGACAAAAATATTGATGTCTCTTTTGTGCATGCTTTTCTTCTAATGTTTGTTTATGTTTCTTTGTAATGTTGAAGTTATTGTTCTTTCTACACAATTGCTAATAATTGAATATGTTATGGGGTGAATGTTTAAAAATTCAATTATCAATAGAAAATAATAATCTAGACCTAAAAAATAAACAGTTGAGTCACTAGTTATCAATTATACACCAAGTGATTATATTACTCGTATTTACATAAATCTGAAATCATTGTTTTGTTTCATGTTGTTTCCATTTTCTCGTTACCATTTGAAAATGAATGTACATTATTGCATCACACTTTGGCGTTTTCAATTTATTACATAAGTGTAGCTTATATGTTTCCTCAATAATCCATTAAAATAGATCAATAATGCATTCATTTCATCCATTGTGCAACAAAAATGAATTTTGACGAGATTTTATAGAAAAAGTTTGATTGGGTTAGTTTTATGGAAGAGAAGTGTGTATGTGTTTTTTATTGGAGGCATAGAAATATTTAGGATGAATAGGAGCATCTTTTTCTTCATAGTTGGGATGGAAAGTTCCACTGATGAAATTGTATTCAAATAAATTAAAACACAAACCTTGATCATGAGGTTACAATTGTTGTGAGACATGTCCATCTATGATTGATGTCTTACATACAAGTGTTATCCATGAGAAACATGTGGAACATATATGGGATTAAGCTTACACATGTTTGAAAGATGGAGGCTCTCTGATTACTTATTATCTTTCCCTCTTCATATCCTATTTTTACAAGGTGAACCCATTCCATATGTTCATGCGATGAAACTGTTGGGAAAGGAATAAAACTATGTGTCTCTTGGATTCAATTTACATCAAATATTATTTCGGTGAACATTAGGTCATCATAAAGAGGAAGGGCGGGTTGTGAAATATTTGGAAACTACTTATATCTAGTGTAAATTTGGATATCTAGTTGGTATTTAATTTTCATCATGTCTATTGAATCCATAAAATATGAAATCAAAATGAAGATGACCCCAAGAGAGTATGGGAATGAAAAATACACCTTATAAAATATAAAAATACAATATTAATAACTTGATATATAGTTTTGTTGTTGAATTTTTCAAAGAATAGAGGAGGAAAATATCAAATAGGATACCTAAAAAAAATTGAAATAAAATATAATAAAAATATATGACTAACTTTAACATTGATTTCACTTTGAAATTTCACTAACAATATGCTTTTGAAAATCTACTGTAAGTATTAGTTTCTAATTTCTTAATTAGATCATTTCTTCCTGAAAAGGATAAAAAGTTTTCTTGATTAGATAATTTATTCCTGAAAAAGATTAAAAGTTAAAAAATGATAGCATGTTAGAATATCATTTTGATTGGATTCTAACTAGTTGCTCCAATTACCAATTTAGATTATTTATGAGAGTTATACAATAGTTGAAACTCCTACTCATGTTTTATAGCTCACATTAACTTTAATTTCCTGGATATCTTTACATAATCATTTACTTTCATAGATATGTTTACATAATCATTGTTATGGTCGTAAAAAATTCTAAAGTAAATTAATGATTTTATAGTTGGAATCAAAGTTAGGAAGCTAATGAAGTGCTGAGACAATGAGTAATATTTTTCCATTTAAAATATTGAGAATTTATGAGGCGGGGTGTTATAGCACTCAACACAAGTTCAATTCCCTTCGGGGTGATGTATCTGGACATGTTGATAAAGATAGAGTTAAAAATAAAATAAAAAAGAGAAAATGAAAGGTACTGCCAAACTTATAATAATAATAATAGTTATATTAGATACAACTTTTCATTAGTGTATAAACATCTCTACTCTAATACATTAATGACTAATAAATAATAATTATTTAAAAACATATATATGAATATATTTGAAATCAATAATGATATGAATAACGTACATTAAACTATGTGATTTTTTTAATGTAATTTATATGTATATTTCAAGAATAATAATTTTCAAAAAATAATAATTTCTTAATTAGATTATTTCTTCCTGAAAAGGATAAAAAGTTTTCTTCATTGGATAATGTATTCCTGAAAAAGATAAAAAGTTAAAAAATAATAGCATGTTAGAATATCAAAATAAAAATTTTAAAAATGATAGCGTGTTAGAATATTATTTTGATTGGATTCTAACTAGTTGCTCCAATTACCAATTTAGATTACTTATGAGAGTTAGACAATAGTTGAAACTCCTAGTCATGTTTTATAGCTGACATTAACTTTACTTTTCTAGATATCTTTACATAATCATTTACTTTCATAGATATTTTTACATAATCATTGTTATGGTCGTAAAAAATTGTAAAGTAAATTAATGATTTTATAGTTGGAATCAAAGTTACAAAACTAATGAAGTGTTGAGACAATGAGTAATATTTTTCCATTTAAAATATTGAGAATGTATGAGGTGGGTTGTTATAGCACTCATCACAAGTTCACCCCTTCCAGGTGATGTATCTGGACATGTTGATAAAGATAGAGTTAAAAAGAAAAAAAGAGAAAATGAAAGGGTACCGCCAAACTTATAATAATAATAATGTTGCATTAGATACACCTTTCATTAGCGTATAAACATTCCTACTCTAATACATTCATGACTAATAAATAATAATTATTTAAAAACATATATATGAATATATTTGAAATCAATAATGATATGAATAACGTATATTAAACTATGTAATTTTCTTAATGTAATTTATATGTAAATTTCAATAATAATAATTTTCAAAAAATAAAAAAAATCCAGTTTTTTGATCTATATAAAATTTAGTCACTTAGATTATAAAAATCAAAATCATCAACCATTATTATATTATATTAAATATCTTTATATCTTAAAAAAACATAATTATATTTATTCTTCTATTTTCCATGTTAAATAATACAAAATACCTTTATTATAGACACAGGTGATTAATATATTTAATATATTTAATATAAAGACTAAAATCAAAGTGTTACAAGACTAGTTACATCCTTAATTTTAAATAACTAACACGTGAAAAATAGTTAATATCCAATGGATGGTTAAGAAATTTTACTATTTTAACATTAAATTGATGGTTAATAAATTTTATTCGCAAAATATCTAATTTAATTAATGAATTTTACCATAGACCTCCTAAGTATATCATCGAAAATTTTATTATTTAAATTTTAACATCAAATGAATGGAGGTTAACGTGCCTTACCAAATTTGAAGTCAGTGCCATGTCACGTGGCAACGCCACTCCTAACTTGAAAATGACCATCGACCAGGTCAGCAGTGTGGGCACCAGCGGAGTCTAGGATGGCAGGTGTATTAAAACGACTATGATGTATTTTGGGAGGGAAAGAGCGAATTTAAAAAACCATAGCCGTTGTGGGAAAGAATAAATGAATGGGCGTTAAAATATTATGATGTGCTTTGGGAAATTCAATTGAGAAAAGCATAGCCGTTGAGGACATGAACAAATGGATAAGGATTGATGTTTTCCATTCATCGAGAGATGCAAGCAAGCCCATATATAGGTGCACATCTGAGTTACAGCTGATGGTTAATCTCTTGTAATCGAGAAGGAGAATGCAAAGCCTTTGTGACACCAATGCGAATGGAGTACATAGAATCCTCACTATCCTCACAATGCATGTCGAAGCAATTCAAAGGAAATTTCTGTAAATTGGAAGCATGGTGGTTCATTTTGTCCAGGTGATTGAGTTCGACATAAGAGTTATGTCATCAAGCTCCGATTCCATTAATGGTATATATACATATGGATTATCTCTATTCATGAAAATAGATATGTATTTATCTTCATCAATTTTGTATACTGCTAATCGCTTCTACATTCAAACTGAGCAGAATTCCGCTACAGCGTAGTGCATAGAGGATGGTGGGTTGTTGTTTGCTACGAGTGTATACGTAGAATGCCATAGAGAACGTACAGAGGGCGATGGGTTGGCCGAAAGCAAGAATAGAACAAAATGCTGGGCGAGCACGGCATAGAGGGCGGTGGGTTGTTGATTTTGTGCTGATACAGTGCACGTTGTTGATTTGTCCTTTTTCATTTTTTATTTCTTCATCTTTTTTCTTAGTCTGTGAATGCTTTAGCAATATCCATCTTTATTTCTCAGTTCTTGCTCGTAGTAGATTTGTGGGCTTTTTTTTTTTTTTTATTGTTTAGATTTGCTTCTCTCTGGGAGGTGGGTGGTTGGCCTTCTTACTCCCTATAGCCAATGTTATTGTACATAGCACATATTGTGTAGCTGTTTATATTTGCGTATCCCACATGCACTCTTCGTTTTGGGTATATTTTTTTGTGCGCGTGCAGGCTTAGAAAGATTGCTGAGGAGCTCCAGTGGAAACGTTTGACTACCATAATGTTAATACTCAACTCTGAAGGATAATTATTCACGGTATTTCTCATATTACACTGAGCTCTACTCTAGTTTCTAAATAATTTATGTTGTATTTTCAATCAAAAATTAGGTACGTTATTCTAGAAACCAAGTTACCAAAATAAATTAAAACCATCTTTCTTTGTTGAATTCTCCCTCTTGAAGGTTTTTTCACTGTTTTCTACTTGGATTCTTAACGAAATCCTAAGTAAGCTTCCCTCTCTCCTAACCAAATTTTAAATCACCTCTCCCAACAGTATTCCACATTCGCGACTACTTGACATGATATTCTCTCTTAAGAAGTTCAGGCTTTATTTTAATTTTTTTTTTATGAAAACCTTATATTCCATGGAGAGCCTGGAGATGATGAGCATGTCCCCGTATTGAGGCAACTTATGGGTGAAACAAGCATTCAAAATTCGAAACTGATTAATAAAAAATAAAACCAAGACCGCACCACTATCATTTTTATAAGTTGTTAATTGTTACTGTAGAAACAATTCACATAATCAACACCGAACGCCTTCCTAAGTAAAAGGATAAAATCTCCATGGCTTCTGGTTCGGGGACAATAACCTTGTATGCTAATTCTTTCCTTCGTTTACGTTTCCTTCAGCTTATTGAGAATTTTGTTGATCCATTTCAATCTCCAAATATCAATAGTTATTTATACATATATCGTTATATTTGAAAGGTCAGTAATTAGATATACATAAATATTTTATATTTATTGGAGGCTGGATGATAAAATTGCATTGTATTTTTTATAACCATCAAGAAAGTGACCTTAAGAAAGTGCTATTTTATTAGATGAAGAAACAACATGGTTTCAACATATTTGTTTTTGTTCGTAATTTTTAATTTGGCTTTTCACAATCACTATGCAAATGAGATTTTATGGTGAGATCTTACTCTGTTTAAAGTAAATGTTTATTCACGATCAGTTTGGCTAATTTTTATTATAAAGTATTATTATTTTTTTAGTCACAATTAAATTAAATTGTAAATAATATTTATTATTGATATATTTAAATGATATTTTGTGCATCCAATATTATCATTTACAACGGAGGTTGTACATCCAAGATTATAATATTAACCTATACACATGAGGCTTTACATCTAAAATTATCTTTTATACATGGTTATATGTGCTGAAAATGAAGCATAACATATGGTAATGACAAGTACAATTACATATATTATAATCCTAATCGTCGTCTTTATTAACAAAATTAGAACAAGTTAATTTTTAAGCAGAACTAGAGCATGGATTGATAAGAGATAGATTAGTGTGTGGAGTTATTAAACATAAAATTTAGTGCTATATTGAATCTATTTTGGCCATAGAAGGGCCCCCCAACCTTCTTTGGTGCTTGAATGAGCCTGCAAAAGAAAAAAGGTCGTGGAAATGGGTCAAAATTAGTCGAAAATGGCGTAGAATTGGGATGAAACTCCATATAAACCTATCAACGACGTTTCATTGGAATTTCCAAATCAGGAAACTCCACCCAAATGTTTCAGCTTCATTTCAGTGGCGTTTTGGTGGCGTTTCAGTGTTTCGATGACTTTCGGGTACGAAGAGTCAAGACAGCACCTCCGGGGTCGTTTCTTGCAACACAGGTTAAATGCATCTCATTATGCATGTGCTTTGTGTCTCAACTAAAAAATTAATGAATATCCAATAGAAGAAAAATTTGGATGGGTTTTCCCCTTTGTAGGGTTTTGCTGAGGTTCCGACAAAAATATTGATGTCTCTTTTGTGCATGATTTTCTTCTAATGTTTGTTTATGTTTCGTTGTAATGTTGAAGTTATTGTTCTTTCTACACAATTGCTAATAATTGAATATGTTGTGGGGTGAATGGTTAAAAATTCAATTATCAATAGAAAATAATAATATAGACCTAAAAAATAAATAGTTGAGTCACTATTTATCAATTATACACCAAGTGATTATATTACTCGTATTTAAATAAATCTGAAATCATTGTTTTGTTTCATGTTGTTTCCGTTTTCTCATTACCATTTGAAAATGAATGTACATTATTGCATCACACTTTGGAATTTTAAATTTATTCCATAAGTGTAGCTTATATGTTTCCTCAATACTCCATTAAAATAGATCACTAATGCATTCATTTCATCCATTGTGGAACAAAAATGAATTTTGATGAGATTTTTAACCAAACAAATAATTTATAGAAGTCAATGAGAACCAATGACAAGTTTCCCTATTTCCCTCGAGCATAGAAAAAGCTTGATTGGGTTAGTTTTATGGAAGAGAAGTGTGTATTTGTTTTTTATTGGAAGCATAGAAAGATTTAGGATGAATAGGAGCATCTTTTTCTTCATAGTCGGGATGGAAAGTTCCACTCATGAAATTTTCTTCAAATAAATTAAAACAAAAACCTTGATCATGAGGTTAAAATTGTTGTGAGACATGTCCATCTATGAGTCATGTCTTACATAGAAGTGTTATCCATGAGAAACATGTGGAAAATATATGGGATTAAGCTTACACATGTTTGAAAGATGGAGGCTCTCTGATTACTTATTATCTTTCCCTCCTCATATCCTATTTTTACAAGGTGAACCCATTCTGTATGTTCATGTGATGAAACTATTGGGAAAGGAATAAAACTACGTGTCTCTTGGATTCAATTTACATCAAATATTATTTCGATGAACATTAGGTCATCATAAAGAGGAAGGGCGGGTTGTGAAATATTTGGAAACTACTTATATCTAGTGTAAATTTGGATATCTACTTGGTACTTAATTTTCATCATGTCTATTGAATGCATAAAATATGCAATCAACATGAAGATGACCCCAAGAGAGTATGGGAATGAAAAATACACCTTATACAAATATACAAATACAATATTAATAACTTGATATATAGCTTTGCTGTTAATTTTTTTAAAGAATAGAGGAGGAAAATATCAAATAGAATACCTAAAAAAATTTGAAATAAAATATAATAAAAATATATGACTAACTTTATCATTTATTTCACTTTGAAAATTTGATAAATAAATTGTTTATTATAAATCAATTTTTTTCAAAAAAAATCGTTAGATATAGATTATTTTTTATTTTTTTAAACAATATGGTTTTGAAAATCTACTCTAAGTGTTTTTTTCTAATTTCTTAATTAGATCATTTCTTCCTCAAAAGGATAAAGAGTTTTCTTGACTGGATAATTTATTCCTGAAAAAGATAAAAAGTTAAAAAATGGTAGCATGTTAGAATATCAAAATAAAAAGTTAAAAAATGACAGCATGTTAGAATATCATTTTGATTGGATTCTAACTAGTTGCTCCAATTACCAATTTAAATTACTTATGAGAGTTAGCCAATAGTTGAAACTCCTAGTCATGTTTTCATGTTTTATAGCTCACATTAACTTTACTTTTCTGGATATCTTTACATAATCATTTACTTTCATAGATATTTTTACATAATCATTGTTATGGTCGTAAAAAATTGTAAAGTAAATTAATGATTTTATAGTTGGAATCAAAGTTGTGAAGCTAATGAAGTGTTGAGACAATGAGTAATATTTTTCCATTTAAAATATTGAGAATGTATGAGGCGGGTTGTTATAGCACTCATCACAAGTTCAATTCCCTTCGGGGTGATGTATCTGGACATGTTGATAAAGATAGAGTTAAAAAGAAAAAAAAGAGAAAATGAAAGGTACTGCCAAACTTATAATAATAATAATAGTTATATTAGATACAACTTTTCATTAGTGTATAAGCATCTCTACTCTAATACATTCATGACTAATAAATAATAATTGTTTAAAAAAATATATATGAATATATTTGAAATCAATAATGATATGAATAACGTATATTAAACTATGTAATTTTTTTAATGTAATTTATATGTATATTTCAATAATAATAATTTTCAAAAATTAAAAAAAATCCAGTTTTGTGATCTATATAAACTTTAGTCACTTAGATTATAAAAATCAATATTATCAACCATTATTATATTATACTAAATATCTTTATATCTTAAAAAAACATAATTATATTTATTCTTCTATATTCCATGTTAAATAATACAAAATACCTTTATTATAGACACAAGTGATTAAAATATTTAATATAAACACTAAAATCAAAGTGTTACAACAATAGTTACATCCTTAATTTTCAATAACTAAAGCGTGCAAGATAGTTAATATCCAATGGATGGTTAAGAAATTTTACTATTTTAACATTAAATTGATGGTTAATAAATTTTATTCGCAAAATATCTAATTTAATTAATGAATTTTACCACAGACCTAAGTATATCATCGCAGATTTTATAATTTAAATTTTAACATCAAATTAATGGTGGTTAACGTGCCTTACCAAATTTGAAGTCAAGTGCCACGTCACGTGGCAACGCCACTCCTAACTTGAAAATGACCATCGACCAGGTCAGCAGTGTGGGCACCAGCGGAGTCTGGGATGGCAGGTGCATTAAAACGGCTATGATGTAGTTTGGGAGGGAAAGAGCGAATTTAAAAAACCATAGCCGTTGTGGGCCAGAATAAATGAATGGAAATTAAAACGATTATGATGTGGTTTGGGAAAGTCAATTGAGAAAAGCATAGCCGTTGAGGACATGAGGAAATGGACAAGGATTGATGTTTTCCATTCATCCAGAGACGCAAGAAAGCCCATATACATGTGCACATCTGAGTTACAGCTGATGGTTAATCTCTTGGCATCGAGAAGGAGAATGCAGAGCCTTTGTGACACCAATGCGAATGTAGTACATTGAATCCTCACAATCCTCACCATGCATGTCGAAGCAATTCAAAGGAAATTTCTGTAAATTGGGAGCATGGTGGTTCATTTCGTCTAGGTCATTGAGCTCGGCATAGGAGTTATGTCATCAAGCTCCGATTCCATTAATGGTATATATACATATGGATTATCTCTATTCATGAAAATAGATATGTATTTATCTTCATCAATTTTGTATACTGCTAATTGCTTATGCATTCAAACTAAGCAGAATTCCGCTACACAACAGTGCATAGAGGATGGTGGGTTGTTGTGTTCGGTTGGGCTAAGCAGAGCACAGTAGAATGCCATAGAGAACGGCATAGAGGCGTTGGGTTGCTGAGCAGAGCACAACAGACTGCTACAGAGCACGGCATAGAGGGCAGTGGGTTGTTGATTTTGTGCTGATGCAGTGCACCTTGTTGATTTGTCACTTTTCGTTTTTTATTTCTTCTTCTTTTTTCTTAGTCTGTGAATGCTTTACCAATATCCATCGTTATTTCTCAGTTCTTGCTCGTAGTATATTTTTGGGCTTTTCTTTTATTTTCTTTTTTTATTGTTTAGATTTTCTTCTATCTGGGAGATGGGTGGTTGGGCTTCTTATTGGAGGGGGATGGGGAGAGAGGGAGGCGGAGGAGAGAGAGAGAGAAAGAGAGAGAGAGGGGGGGAGGAGGAGAAAAAGAGAGAGAGGCAGGAGGGGGGGGGAGGGAGAGAGGGGAGAAGCGCAGGAGGAGGGGACAACGAGTGAGAGCGAGGAGGAGGAGGAAGGTGAGAGGTAGAGGGAGGGGGAGAGAGAGAAGGGGAGGAGGATGAGGAGGAAGGTGAGAGGGAGAGGGAGAGGGAGGGGGGAGAGAGGGAGAGGGAGAGGTAGGGGAGGAGGTGGAGGGGGAGGGGGAGAGAGGGAGGTGGAGGAGGAGGGAGGGGGAGGAGGAGGGGGATGGGAGGGAGAGGGAGATGGACACCGAGAGAGAGGGAGGAGTAGTAAGGTGAGAGGGGGAGAGAGAGGGAGTGGGGAGGGAGGGAGGCGTAGGGGAGGAGGTGGAGGGGGATGGGGAGAGAGGTTCGCGAAGGAGAGAGAGAGAGAAAGAGAGAGAGAGGGGTGGAGGAGGAGAAAGAGAGAGAGAATGGGGGGGGAGGGAGAGAGGGCAGAAAGGGAGGAGAAGGGGGCAACGAGTGAGAGGGAGGAGGAGGAAGGTGAGAGGGGGAGGGAGAGGGAGGGGGCAAGGAGGGAGGCGTAGGGGAGGAGGTGGAGGGGGATGGGGAGAGAGGGAGGCGAAGGAGAGAGAGAGAGAGAGAGAGAAAGAGTCTGATACCACTTGTTGAAATCACGATTGTTGTTAGAACAAAACCCACAGGTGTTAATCTCTACTACAATCACCAGAGTTAGGATGCACGAGAGGCGGTTAGCCCATGTCGTGAAACACACGGGGAGCATTGAAACCAATGTCCAACAAAATGATTGTAAACATTTAACATTCATATTTCAGCTCAATTAAAAAAATATTCCTTATGGTACAAAGATCACTTATATCTTTGTAAGAATTCCCAACTAAAACAAAATATTCTTTTGGAATTGTACACTTCTCCCTTAGGAGGACACTAAGAATTTTAAAACTTACCACAGTAGGAAGAATTTTTTGAGATGGCCCTAAATCTTATATTCAAAAAATTTTAGCAGAATTTTTGGTTTGCCAATCATTTATTAGAGAAAGCATATTTAAATGAAAAATTAAATTTGGTACTTTCAAAATTACAAAGTGACAATTTTTATACCATGAAGGAAAGGACCCTAACCATTTAGGGTTATTTTAATGTGTCGTTATTCGTGATCTTGCTCTTATATGATATTACTGCCTTTATTAAATAGTAATTCAGTGATCCATGTGTTAGAGGCATGTTTAATAATGATTGGGAAACTATGATAGAGACTGTGAAAATAGCCATGTCATGATAATAAACTTATTCATGACAGTAACCTTGGTGCAAGGAAAATGAGTCTCCAAACAATACAATGATGAGGTGAAAGTATATAGGAAAAAAATTTGGTGACCTTAATGACAATGTTGATCTATATTATAGTGAGACAATGACCAAATTGTATAACAATGATGATGACAACATACAATGATATGGAAATAACTCTCTAGATATCAAATTGTTCAATGTACAAATGTCATTGTGAACTAAATTTGGTGGGCCCTAAAAGACCTGATATGTTAAATGCTAAGTTGCACAAAGCGCTGAAACCTTTGGAAGTTTATGAAATGGGTAGGGTTGGAAACGTGACCGCCCAAAAATGGAAATGTTATATATATATATATATATATATATATATATATATATATATATATATATATATATATATATATATATATATATATATATATATATATATATATATATATATATATATATATATATATATATAATTTTTTTAAAAATAAGTTAAAACACATCTTGCAAGAAAAAAAGAATGAGACATGTAAAACCCAGTCTATGTTAACTCTCATAAATCGTTAAATCATTTGAAATCCAATATTATCATTTATAAAGAAGGTTGTACATCCAAGATTATAATATTAACCTATACACATGAGGCTTTACATCTAAAATTATCTTTTATACATGGTTATATGTGCTGAAAATGAAGCATAACATATCGTAATGACAAGTACAATTACATATATTATAATCCTAATCATCATCTTCATTAACAAAATTAGAACAAGTTAATTTTTAAGCAAAACTAGAGTGTGGATTGATTAGAGATAGATTAGTGTGTGGAGTTATTACACATAAAATTTAGTGCTATATTGAATCTATTTTGGCCATAGAAGGGCCCCACAACCTTCTTCGGTGCTTGAGTGAGCCCGCAAAAGAAAAAAGGTCATGGAAATGGGTCAAAATTAGTCGAAAATGGGGCAGAATTGGGATGAAACTCCATAGAAACCTATCAACGACGTTTCATTGGAATTTCCAAATCAGGAAACTCCACCCAAATGTTTCAGCTTCATTTCAGTGGCGTTTCAGTGTTTCGATGAGTTTCGGGTACGAAGAGTCAAGACACCACCTCAGGGGCCGTTTCTTGCAACACATGTTAAATGCATCTCGTTATGGATGTGCTTTGTGTCTCAACTAAAAAATTAATGAATATCCAATAGAAGAATAATTTGGATGGGTTTTCCCCTTTGTAGGGTTTTGCTGAGGTTCCGACAAAAATATTAATGTCTCTTTTGTGCATGCTTTTCTTCTAATGTTTGTTTATGTTTCGTTGTAATGTTGAAGTTATTGTTCTTTCTACACAATTGCTAATAATTGAATATGTTGTGGGGTGACTGTTTAAAAATTCAATTATCAATAGAAAATAATAATATAGACCTAAAAAATAAACAGTTGAGTCACTATTTATCAATTATACACCAAGTGATTATATTACTTGTATTTACATAAATCTGAAATCATTGTTTTGTTTGATGTTGTTTCCATTTTCTCATTGCCATTTGAAAATGAATGTACATTATTGCATCACACTTTGGCGTTTTCAATTTATTCCATAAGTGTAGCTTATATGTTTCCTCAATACTCCACTAAAATAGATCAATAATGCATTCATTTCATCCATTGTGCAACAAAAATGAATTTATTCCATAAGTGTAGCTTATATGTTTCCTCAATACTCCATTAAAATAGATCAATTATGCATTCATTTCATCCATTGTGCAACAAAAATGAATTTTGACGAGATTTTTAACCAAACAAATAATTTATAGAAGTCAATGAGAACCAATGACAAGTTTCCCTGTTTCCCTCGAGCATAGAAAAAGCTTGATTGGGTTAGTTTTATGGAAGAGAAGTGTGTATGTGTTTTTTATTGGAAGCATAGAAATATTTAGGATGAATAGGAGCATCTTTTGCTTCATAGTCGGGATGGAAAGTTCCACTCATGAAATTGTCTTCAAATAAATTAAAACACAAACCTTGATCATGAGGTTACAATTGTTGTGAGACATGTCCATCTATGAGTCATGTCTTACATACAAGTGTTATCCATGAGAAACATGTGGAACATATATGGGATTAAGCTTACACATGTTTGAAAGATGGAGGCTCTCTGATTACTTATTATCTTTCCCTCCTCATATCCTATTTTTACAAGGTTAACCCATTCTGTATGTTCATGTGATGAAACTGTCGGGAAAGGAATAAAACTACGTGTCTCTTGGATTCAATTTACATCAAATATTATTTCGATGAACATTAGGTCATCATAAAGAGGAAGGGCGGGTTGTGAAATATTTGAAAACTACTTATATCTAGTGTAAATTTGGATATCTAGTTGGTATTTAATTTTCATCATGTCTATTGAATGCATAAAATATGTAATCAACATGAAGATGACCCCAAGAGAGTATGGGAATCAAAAATACACCTTATAAAATATACAAATACAATATTAATAACTTGATATATAGTTTTGTTGTTGATTTTTTTAAAGAATAGAGGAGGAAAATATCAAATAGGATACCTAAAAAAATTTGAAATAAAATATAATAAAAATATATGACTAACTTTAACATTGATTTCACTTTGAAATTTTGATAAATAAATTGTTTATTATAAATCAATTTTTTTCAAAAAAAATCGTTAGATATAGATTATTTTTTATTTTTTTAAACAATATGCTTTTGAAAATCTACTCTAAGTGTTATTTTCTAATTTCTTAATTAGATCATTTCTTCCTGAAAAGGATAAAAGGTTTTCTTGATTGGGTAATTTATTCCTAAAAAAGATAAAAAGTTAAAAAATGATCGCATGTTAGAATATCAAAATAAAAAGTTAAGAAATGACAGCATGTTAGAATATCATTTTGATTGGATTCTAACTAGTTGCTCCAATTACCAATTTAGATTACTTATGAGAGTTGGACAATAGTTGAAACTCCTAGTCATGTTTTATAGCTCACATTAACTTTACTTTTCTGGATATCTCTACATAATCATTTACTTTCATACATATTTTTACATAATCTCTGTTATGGTCGAAAAAATTTGTAAAGTAAATTAATGATTTTATAGTTGGAATCAAAGTTGCGAAGCTAATGAAGTGTTGAGACAATGAGTAATATTTTTCCATTTAAAATATTGAGAATGTATGAGGCGGGTTGTTATAGCACTTATCACATGTTCAATTCCCTTCGGGGTGATATATCTGGACATGTTGATAAAGATAGAGTTAAAAAGAAAAAAAAGAGAAAATGAAAGGTACTGCCAAACTTATAATAATAATAATAGTTATATTAGATACAACTTTTCATTAGTGTATAAACATCTCTACTCTAATACATTCATGACTAATAAATAATAATTATTTAAAAAAGATATATGAATATATTTGAAATCAATAATGATATGAATAACGTATATTAAACTATGTAATTTTTTTAATGTCATTTATACGTATATTTCAATAATAATAATTTTCAAAAAATAAAAAAAATTCCAGTTTTTTGATCTATATAAAATTTAGACACTTGGATTATAAAAATCAATAGTATCAACCATTATTATATTATATTAAAAATCTTTATATCTTAAAAAAACATAATTATATTTATTCTTCTATATTCCATGTTAAATAATACAAAATACCTTTATTATAGACACAAGTGATTAAAATATTTAATATAAAGACTAAAATCAAAGTGTTACACCACTAGATACATCCTTAATTTTCAATAACTAACCCGTGCAAAATAGTTAATATCCAATGAATGGTTAAGAAATTTTACTATTTTAACATTAAATTGATGGTTAATAAATTTTATTCGCAAAATATCTAATTTAATTAATGAATTTTACCACAGACCTAAGTATATCATCGCAGATTTTATAATTTAAATTTTAACATCAAATGAATGGTGGTTAACGTGCCTTACCAAATTTGAAGTCAAGTGCCGCGTCACGTGGCAACACCACTCCTAACTTGAAAATGACCATCGACCCGGTCGCAGTGTGGGCACCAGCGGAGTCTGGGATGGCAGGTGCATTAAAACGGCTATGATGTAGTTTGGGAGGGAAAGAGCTATTTTAAAAAACCGTAGCCGTTGTGGGCAAGAATAAATGAATGGACATTAAAACGATTATGATGTGGTTTGGGAAAGTCAATTGAGAAAAGCATAGCCGTTGAGGACATGAAGAAATGGACAAGGATTGATGTTTTCCATTCATCCAGAGACGCAAGCAAGTCCAGAGTTACAACTGATGGTTAATCTCTTGGCATCGAGAAGGAGAATGCAGAGCCTTTGTGACACCAATGCGAATGGAGTACATAGAATCCTCACAATCCTCACCATGCATGTCGAAGCAATTCAAAGGAATTTCTGTAAATTGGGAGCATGGTGGTTCATTTCGTCCAGGTGATCGAGCTCGGCATAGGAGTTATGTCATCAAGCTCCGATTCCATTAATGGTATATATACATATGGATTATCTCTATTCATGAAAATAGATATGTATTTATCTTCATCAATTTTGTATACTGCTATTCCCTTCTGCATTCAAACTGAGCAGAATTCCGCTACACAGCAGTGCATAGAGGATGGTGGGTTGTTATGTTCGGTTGGGCTGAGTGGGTAGAATGCCATAGAGAACGGCATAGAGGCGGTGGGTTGCTGAGCAGAGCACAACAGACTGCTACAGAGCACGGCATAGAGGGCGGTGGGATGTTGATTTTGTGCTGATGCAGTCCCTTTTCGTTTTTTATTTCTTCTTTTTTTTTCTTAGTCTCTGAATGCTTTAGCAATATCGATCGTTATTTCTCAGTTCTTGCTCGTAGAATATTTGTGGGCTTTTTTTTTCTTTTTTTTTTATTGTTTAGATTTGCTTCTCTGGCAGATGGGTGGTTGGCCTTCTTACTCCCTATAGCCATGGTTATTGTGCATAGCACATATTGTGTAACTGTTTACTTTGCACATCCCACATGCACTCTTTGTTTTGGGTATATTTTTTTGTGCACGTGCAGGCTTAGAAAAGATTGCTGAGGAGCTCCAGTGGAAACGTTGGACTACCATAATGTTAATACTCAACTCTGAAGGATGCTTATTCCAGATATTGCTCATATACTTTACACTGAGCTTTACTCTAGTTTCTAAATAATTTATGTTGTATTTTCAATCAAAAATTAGGTAAGCTATTCTGGAAACCAAGTTACGAAAATAAATTAAAACCGTCTTTATTTTTTGAATTCTCCCTCTTGAATGTTTTTTCACTGTTTTCTACTTGGATTCTTAACGAAATCCTAAGTAAGCTTCCCTCTCTCCTAACCAAATTTTAAATCACCTTTCCCGACAGTATTCCACATTCGCGACATGATATTCTTTCTTAAGAAGTTCAGGCTTTATTTTAATTATTTGATGAAAACCTTATATTCCATGGAGAGTCTGGAGATGATGAGCATGTCCCCGTATTGAGGCAACTTATGGGTGAAACAAGCATTCAAAAGTCGAAACTGATTAAGAAAAAAAAAACCAAGACCGCACCACTATCATTTTTATAAGTTGTTAATTGTTATTGTAGAAACAATTCGCATAATCAACACCGAACGCCTTCCTAAGTAAAAGGATAAGCTCCATGGCTTCTGGTTCGGGGACAATAACCTTGTATGCTGATTCTTTCCTTCGTTTACGTTTTCTTCAGCTTATTGAGAATTTTGTTGATCCATTTCAATCTCCAAATATCAATAGTTATTTATACATATATCGTTATATTTCAAAGATCAGTAATTAGATATACATAAATATTTTATATTTATTGGAGGCTGGATGATAAAATTGTATTGTATTTTTTTTAACCATCAAGAAAGTGACCTTAAGAAAGTGCTATTTTATTAGACGAAGAAACAACATGGTTTCAACATATTTGTTTTTGTTTGTAATTTGACTTTTCACAATCACTATGCAGATGAGATTTTTTTTCTGGTGAGATCTTACTGTGTTTAAAGTAAATGTTTATTCACGATCAGTTTGGATAATTTTTATTATAAAGTATTGTTATTTTTTTAGTCACAATTAAATTAAGTTGTAAATAATATTTATTATTGATATATTTAAATGATATTTTGTGCATTTGTATTTATTAGATTGGGGAGAAATAATATTTTGAGGAAATTTCATTGAATTGTTTTGAATATGAAGTAGATGTATTTTTTGGTTTTTATTTTTTAGAAATATATATGAGATATATACTATATTTTCAGATTTAAAGAGAAAATTAAATTTTATTCAATAGTAGTTAGTAGACAGAAAATGATTATGAAAAATAATATATTTTGATTGAAAATTTCAATTTTAATTTGATTTTATTTTTATGTAAATTTGTTTGTACTTTCTTATATATTATATATATTAGCTTTCAATATTTTAGTGTATTTTTTCATATGAATTTGATTAAAGTAAAGCTTTTAATATTTTAGTGTATTTTAGAGCAAAGAGGTAGAGAGAAAGATGAAAGAAGATAAACGTGAAGATGGGAATGTGGGTAAATAGTGAGAATGGGAAAGTGCGGAAGAGATAGGAAGAGGAAGACAAGAGGAGAGAGTGAGTTAGTGGGTGTAAATGTGAGTGAGAGAGAGGGAGAGAAGGAGATGAGTGATAATAAGATGAAAGAAGATAAATGTGAAGAGGGAAATGTGGGTAGATAGTAATAATGGGAAAGTGGGGAAGAGATAGGAAGAGGGAGACAAGAGGAGAGAGTGAGTAAGTTGGTCTACATGTGTGAGAGATTGAGGGAGAGAAGGAGATGAGTGATAGGGTGAGAGATGTAGAAAATGATAGCTCTAGTGGGAGAGAGAGGTAAAAAGAGAGATTAGTAGAGTGAGAAAGAGATGTCAAAGACAGAGGGGAAGATGGAGAAAAAGAGGGAGTGAGGGGCAGAGAGATAGAGCTTGAGATGGAATTTTTGAAAGACATATTAAGCAAGGTAAGTAAGGATAGTAGGAGAGGAAGTGAGAGGGGCAAAGGTAGAGAGATGGTCAATGAGGAGAGAGAGAGAGAGAAAGAGAGATAGAGAGGAGGGGGGAGGAGGGGGAGAGGGAAGGGGAGGAGGAGGGGGCAGCGAGTGAGAGGGAGGAGGAGGAGGAGGAAGGTGAGAGGGAGAGGGAGGAGCAGGGGGGAGAGAGGGAGGCAGAGGAGAAAGAGCTTGAGATGAATTTTTGAAAGACATATTAAGCAAGGTAAGTAAGGATAGTAGGAGAGGAAGTGAGAGGGACAAAGGTAGAGAGATGGGAAGTGAGGATAGAGAGAGAGAGAGAGAGAGAGGGGGGGGGGAGAAGGAGAAAGAGAGAGAGAGAGAGAGAGGGGGGGGGGGAGGAGGAGAAAGAGAGAGAGAGAGAGAAAGGGGGGGGTAGAGGGGGAGGAGGAGAAAGAGAGAGGGAAGGGGAGGAGGAGAAAGAGAGAGAGGGGGGGGGAGGTGGGAGAGAGGGAAGGGGAGGAGGAGAAAGAGAGAGGGGGGGGGGAGTGAGAGTGGGAGGGGGGGAAGGGAGAGGGAGAGGGGAGAGAGAGAAGGGGATGAGGAGGGGGCAGCGAGTGAGAGGGAGGAGGAGGTGGAGGAAGGTGAGAGGTAGGGGGAGATGGGAGAGGGGAGAGAGAGAAAGGGAGGAGGAGGAGGAGGAAGGTGTGAGGGAGAGGGAGAGGGAGCGAGGAGAGAGGGAGAGGGAGGGGGGAGAGGTAGGGGAGGAGGTGGAGGGGGAGAGGGAGAGAGGGAGGCAGAGGAGATAGAGGGAGAGAGAGAAGGAGGGAGGGGGAGGAGGAAGGGGAGAGGAGGGAGGGAGAGGGAGGGGACACCGAGTGAGAGGGAGGAGGAGGGAGGGAGGCATAGGGGAGGAGGGGGATGGGTAGAGAGGGAGGCAGAGGAGAGAGAGAGAGAGAGAGAGAGAGAGAGAGAGAGAGAGAGAGAGAGGGGGAAGGGAGAGAGGGGAGAATGGGAGGAGGAGGGGGCAGCGAGTGGGAGGGAGGAGGAGGAGGAAGGTAAGAGGTAGAGGGAGAGGGAGGGGGGAGAGAGGGGGAGGGATAGGGAGAGGGAAAGGGACGGGGAGAGGGGAGAGAGAGAAGGGGAGGAGGAGAGTGCAGCGAGTGAGAGGGAGGAGGAGGAGGAGGAAGGTGAGAGGGAGAGGGAGACGGAGAGGGAAGAGGGAGAGAGGGAGAGGGAGAGGTAGGGGAGGAGGTGGAGGGGGAGGGGAAGAGAGGGAGGTAGAGGAGAGGGAGGGAGAGAGAGGAGGATGGGGAGGGGAGGAAGAGGGAGAGGGGAGGGAGAGGGAGATGGACACTGAGTGAGATGGAGGAGGAGGGAGGGAGGCGTAGGGGAGGAGGTGGAGGGTGATGGGGAGAGAGGGAGGCGAAGTAGAGAGAGAGAAAAAGAGAGAGAGAGGGGGAGAAGGAGAAAGAGAGAGAGAGAGGGGGGGGAAGGGAGAGAGGGCAGAAGGGGAGGAGGAGGGGGCAGTGAGTGAGAGAGAGGAGGAGGAGGAAGGTGAGAGGTAGAAAGAGAGGGAGGGGGGAGAGAGGGAGGGGGAGAGGGGAGAGAGAGAAGGGGAGGAGGAGGTGGCAGTGAGTGAGAGGGAGGAGTAGGAGAAGGAAGGTGAGAGGGAGAGGGAGAGGGAGAGGGAGGGGGGAGAGAGGGAGAGGGAGAGGTAGGGTAGGAGGTGGGAGGGGAGGGGGAGAGAGGGAAGTGAAGGAGAGGGAGGGAGAGAGAGGAGGAGGGAGGAGGAGGGGAAGGGGGATGAGAGGAAGAGGAAGGGGAGGGAGAGGGAGATGGAGAGGTAGGGCAGGAGGGGGAGGGGGAGGCGGAGGAGAGGGAGGGAGAGAGAGGAGGAGGGATGGGGAGGAGGAGGGGGAGAGGAGGAAGAGGGAGGGGATGGAGAGGGAGAGGGTTGCTAGCCTTCTTTCCAGAGTGTTGATTGGGTTGCTTGCCTTCCTTCCAGTGAGCAGTGCTAGTGAGAAAAGCTAGTTGTTTGTCCAATGAGAGGCGGTTAGTCCATGTCGTGAAACACATGGGGAGCACTGAACCCAATGTTCCACAATCTCCCCCCCAAATTGAGCCAGGTGAGTTTCGAACTCGAGAATTGTCTCTCTGATACCACTTGTTGAAATCACAATTGCTGTTAGACCAAAACCTGCAGGTGTTAGTCTCTGCTACAATCACCAGAGTTAGGATCCACGAGAGGTAGTTAGCCCATGTCGCGAAACACATGGGGAGCGTTGAACCCAATGTCCAACAAAATGATTGTATACATTTAACATTCATATTTAAGCTCAATTAAAAAATGATTCCTTATGGTACAAAGATCACTTATATCTTTGTAAGAATTCCCAACTAAAAGAAAATATTCTTTTGGAATTGTACACTTCTCCCTTAGGAGGACACTCAAGAATTTTAAAAACTTACCACAGGGTGAAGAATTTTTTTTTTGAGATGGCCCTAAATCTGATATTCAAAAATTTTTAGCGGAATGTTTGGTTTGCCAAAAATTTATTAGAGAAAGCATATTTAAATGAAAATTTAAATTTGTTACTTTCAAAATTACAAATTAATCCTTCTCCAAGGGACATGTCCCTTCATAGGCTCAGGCACTATAAATTGAAGTTGGTCTTCTTCTATTTGAGATCAATAAAGTCAGTGAAGTTTGAGTGGTTCATATGGAAATAAATCGATCCATGGTCCGTACAACAATCAATCTTTTTGTGGTGTTCATGGTAAACAATTCTTCTATGTTTTCATATTAGAGGCTCACATTCTATTACAAGGCTCATATTCTATTTCAAAGGTCACATTATCTTATAGGACTCACATTCCAATACAAAGGGCACACATTCTAATTTATTGGTTGTATTCTCATTGAATCGTGTTTTAGTTACATGTAATCTGTGTAGTAGCTCGCTCCAGTTATGACATGAATTATCTGTGGAAGCACACTCTTTGTGGTTACCATATCATAGTGACATGATATTGACTCATTGGCTTTGTTTGACTATAATTTAGTATCCTTTGCATGACTATGGAGAATCACATCACTATAGTGACTGGGATAATAGGGATATGAATCATAGTCATAACTGTGGTGATTGAGACCACTGTAGCTCCTTAATATCATAATAATTACAGTTTATAGTGGAATTGTGGTTCACAACATAGCTAATTACAATGAACCATTTTCTAAAGGGTTGCATTCTATGAACTATAATCCATAACACACAAATTGTCATAAAAAAATATGTGTTGTGTTGTCACACCTCCGATTTCACCCAAAAAAAAAAAGTTATGTGCGAGTGCAAGCTAGTGAGCCTAGGGTTATTTTGACATCTCAATCCCATCACTATGACAGTTTACATTTCATCATGTTCAATAATACCCTCTGTCACTATTTCTCGTTATATGTTATTTTGATTATAATTAGGGAGACGGTTTATACGAACCAAATCTTTACACAGGTCTCGTATAGCCACTCTCCCTTCATTTAATGGTCAGATATCCCGTTTAAGAAATTATTAACCTCCATCGTAAAACCCATATGAACTATAAGCATATGTTATATAAGTTTTGTGGTAAGGGTTGTTGCCCATGGCAATTGCAACCTTTCGAATAGCCATAGTCACGATGGTTACGTTATATATATATATATGGTGATAGCCTTATCATAAAATTCGAAAAGTATATTATGATGAATGGACTTTCCTATGCGCTTGGTTTGATATGACTACTCATCTGAGTACCTCAGATTTTAACACGATTTAAGATATATATTGTACTGGCCTTGGTTTTAAATTTGAACATAGCGCCCATTATTATTTCGGATTGGATTTCTATGGCCTCGTCATGGTGCAAATCTGATCCATGTTAGGCGTTGTGTTGGTTAACTAAGCGTTGCATTGTTTTATGCTTGTTTGTTAGCTTACGTGGTGAGTCCACGTAGCTGGCACAACTCAACCTGCGTGGTGATCGACACCCACGTCGATGCTTGCACCGGACATACAAAATTCAATTCTCATCAGCCTCCATAAATTTTGATATGACAGTATTAACTCTCCAGGCTGCCCTCGATCCGTGGCTTAACTGTTCAGATGCTGCCAAGTGGACGACGAAGATCGTTCTTCAGTTAGGGTTCATGTGGTTAACGAAGGCTTATATAATTTTAGAGTGTGGAGTTTAGTCAGTTTCCACGCTCCTCCTTCGCAGGTCTCCTCCGTGACTGAGCCATGCTACTTCTGCCGAGGGTTTCGACTCTCCGTTGGCAAGAGAAGATATGGCGCCTCTCGTTCCTCAATGCGCAAATAGGTAATTTCCCCCATGCACATCTTAATTTTATTGCAGAAGTGAATTTTTCATACTCAGGTTACAAAGGCCATACGCTTGTCGCTGAATATATATTTTTACTTTGAATAATCAATCAGGTGAATGCGTCTGGTTTGTTTTCGATGATCCAGGTCTCTGTTCAGCGCATGGTGTAATTGGTTGATAATTTCGGAGTTAACTTCAACCCTTCTCTGGTTATATTTAAAATTCGACTGATTGATACGATACCCCCTGCGTCGCCTCTCCTCAAGCGAACGCCTCCTGTTCCATGGAGCTGTATGAGGTATGTTAATTATTCTTGCCATTCCAGCATATAATTATTGGTTTCATCGTTTTATTCTGGAGGATAACTTATATTAATCCCTCTCCGTGGAATGGTCGAGGACAGGGCTCGACACGTCTGAGGGTTTACATTCCACAGGTGATAGTTTTAATACAAAGCTTATTTCAGTTGTGCGCTCATTTATCTACGATGGCGCAATGACTAACTGGCGTTTTGGGTCGTTTTTGTTTTCTACAGGAAAAATCCAAACGACTCCTGCTTACTTATGACAGTAGCGAATGAACCTTTAAATCGTGTGAACTCTAACCCCATCTCCTTGCCCTCCAGGTCGGTATACATAAGAGGTTACTTCTCCTCTCCTGCTGTGTTATATTGTGAGCGTCGAACAACGCTTCTCTTGTGATGTTGCGCAAGGTTGCATACAGAACGAGACTCACTCTCCGAGTCAGGGTTTTCGTTTTCTTCTTGTTAGCGTTGTCATCCTTGGACAACGCTTGTCTAAATTCGTTTTGTTGAAATGGGGGTTGGGTTTTATGTTCCCCAGCCTAATAGGCTTAGGGTTTCTTTTGAAAATTTTGGACAATTATATACTTCCTATTGTCTTGGTCGATTTTAATATACTCTGCCACAGTGGTAACTATACAGGGACTGTATAAATAAAGCATATAATTTCATACCATGGTTTTTGGCTTTGTTTAAGTTGCTCGTATGAACTTATTCTGTTCTATGGAAATGCTACTGATATTCTGGTTTCCTTAATTGCAGACATCAGAATGTACAGGTTGTTATATTTGATATTTGTCTATTCCTCTGATGTGCTTTGTTCATTCTTTTCCGTGTAGAGTCTATACTTTGGTATTTATAGTATAATTACAGTTGCCTCTGCTCCTGGTTACACTGAACTGGTTTTACGCCAGACTATCTAGACATATGAACATCTTGCTGGAAATTTATGAGACAATTCTTGTTTGTCACTAGATGAATTCTATGTATGAAAGTCTATAATTTATAATTTCTCACTTTTCAAAGGCATGCAAGCATAGTTTTATTCTCCAGTTTCTTCTCATTTTCTTGCAATTAGTTACAGCTCATATTTACCTGTGAGTCTGATGGTAACTGGATTCTGAAGAGCTGGTAATGGGATTTGAACTCTTTTCACCTTCCTCATAGTCAAGAGTATGTTGGTTAAATAAATGCTACTGGGTAAAATGTTGCAATTTATTTACTTCTTACTCCTATGCTTCTCAGCTGCTTACTCAATATTTCTGTACTCTATGTATTCATTCTCAATATTATGATATTAGAATAGATCTATGAGATCATGGTCTGGTCCCTTTCCCTATTTATTTGTGTGCTAATATCTACTATTTTCCTGTACTAGAGTAAGGGCATATGGACTATCTTGTTGTCTAAGATAATTTGATTTCCTGCAAATATAATGAAGTATTTGACTGAACCTGAGGTCAGTCTGTTGATTCTTTCCTTCTGTTCTTCCATAGAAAGTATAATTTATAATTAATATCCTGCTATTTTTCTAGTGTACTATAGTTAATTTCATTTCTCTCTATGATAGCTGACATAAAACTATACTTGGAAACAGAAGCAGATTAAACACAATTCCACAGTGTTTCCTGAAAAAAACAAGGTTTCCTCAGATTTATACCCACCCTGGTTTAAACACTCTGTGGAATTCCACTTTACAGGTCTTTCTTCTACAACTATACAGGATGACCAGGTTCTGCCTGGGAACTACATCCTGTTAAATGTAGACTAATAATATGAACAAACCTAGAAATACATTTTGTTTTTATATGTAGCCAATTCATACTATAGAAAACAATAAGACAAATTTCCTCAGAGACATACCACTTGTGCAATAGACCAACCTCCCAACCTTAGAGTTCTTTTGTCTCCCAGAACTCACCCCCGAGCTGAGATCACCTCCTATAGCAGATTAACCTCTAATCTGTACAAGAGCAGCTTATTTAAGCTATTGTTCCCCACAGCATGTTTCTAATTCTGCGTCCAGAATCTCAGGATGCTTTTCTTCCTGTTTGCCTAGGCTTCCCACTTAGGGATTCTTTAAAGCTGTTTTATGCTTTTCCTCAGCTTTTCCAGCTTTTTACCTCTTCCCAACTACTCTCCTCATCATTGGGGAAATTCAGATTTTTCCTCAAAATCTAAATTTAAAACTTACTATCTTTCAAGGATTTTTGAAAGATTGTGGGGAAATATTTGCCTCATCCATCCTCACAGATTTAGCAAGTGATCTCATCATCTCATTTTTGGTCAATTTGCACCATAATAATTTATTCATTTCCTCAATTAAATGTTTAATTACATTCACAAAATAATTACCCCTTGGGGTCCACTCCCCTTAGGATGTCAAGTTCAAATATCTAACTTTAAAATGAAATCTCAGGAATTGGGGGGGTATTACACATACTCATGGTCATTATAGCTCACCTTTATTCAGATCAACCTTCCTTTATTCTCAGTTAATTTCCCCAACCTTGTTGCTTCTATGAGACACATGGTTTCAATTTGTAATCTATTATGTAATTATGTCTGGGCTATGGCTAAAGTATCCTCATCTACCTCCTCTTTCAAACCAAATATTATAAGGTTCAAGGCCCTTTTGTTACGCTCATGGTCTAATTCGATCAATTTTTTCATTTCATCTTTAATAGGTTTGATATCTAATTTACCTGCCACACTATTTAGGGTGAGATGGTTGTTAAATTTTTCTATAGTATCAGCATCTCCTTGTTGGGATGTTTGGTCGTATCTTACTTTTGTTTTTCTATGACCTGCAACCTAGTCGCCATTGCCTTCATTTTATTTTCCAATAGTTCTATTTCATTTTCTATTTGTTTTTGGATCTTGTCTTCAAGAGATGTAAATTTGTTTTCCAACATGGCTTCTAACTCTGTTTGTAGCTTGACTTCTCTTTCTTAGCTACGTTTCTCTAAAGACTCTGTATACTCATAAGGGCTCTGTAGAGTAACTGTGCTAGGTCTACCTTTGGTAATCTTTGGTAGCTCTGGTGAATTATTCATACTTGAGAATATATGAGTAGATATGTATTAGAAAGAAATAAGGAATGTGTGCATCTGATAGTATACTTTTAAGTTTTTATTAAATAAAGATAGATATTAAATATACTTAAACATTTTAAGTTTTTATTAAACAAAGATAGTTATTAAATATATGTAAACATTTTTTGAGTTAAATTAACGTGTTAAAAATTTGATTTTAATTATTAATGATATATATATATATATATATATATATATATATGAAATAAATAATTAAAAAAAATATAATTTATTTTATATAATATTATTTTTAATTAATTAATTTAATTAAAATATTAAAAAAGATATAATTATTGTCAAGAAAAATCTTAATTTTTAATTTATATAACCATTAATTTTTTTCTTACAGATATGCTATCTATTTAATAACAAAAAAAATTAATTAACTAAATATAATAATAAATAAATAAAGTTAAAAAAATGAATTAATTAAATATAAGATGAATTGAAATTTTATAAAATGATTAAATAATATATTTGATTTCTTTCCCAATTATCTCTCTAATAAAAATAATATTAATATTTTTAAAAATATATTTTTAAATTAATTTAAGCAATATATTGAATAAGTCACTAAAGAAAAAAAATATAAACATAAAAATATTAATTCATTTGTGATATAAATATAAAACCATTAATTCATTTGTGATATAAATACAAAAGCTTTAATTAATTTATGATTAGCAGCTCAACGATACTTAACCATGACTTTTTGTTTACTAATATATTAGAGGTTTTTCATTCAACCCTTTATATATGATTTTATATTTTTCCATAATGTTTCTAATGTAAAATATTTCATTTGAAATATTTACAATTTTATAAATTAATAAATAAATACAAATATTACTTCAAATAAATTACATATATGAATTTTAAGATTAAAAAATTATATATTTAATATTACTTCAAATAATTTACTGTATATGAATTTTAAGATGAAAAAGATATATATTTAATTAACATTTTATGAAATAAAAAATAAATAAGATATTATTACAAACAATTTACTACACTAAAACTTTATGAAAAAAACAATAGTCATAAATAGACACTAAAATATCAATGTCAAAATCATTTACATGGACTTGACGCAATAAATTGGAAATGAATAAGATATTTACCAAAATCACTGGTTGCGGAATAACAAGAAATTGAAAGATGCATTGAATGCCACCAAAATCACGGGTTTCGATTCAAAGATGACTCAAGATATGAATTAGATATTTACCAAAATCACTGGTTGCAGAATAGCAATAAATTGAAAGATGCATTGGATGCCACCAAAATCACGGGTTTCAATTCAAAGATGATTCAATATACATGCTGCTAAATTAATAAGTCACTCTCTCCTCATCCTGTCAAACAATGAAAACGGATGATACTTCGTCGGTACAACCTATAGATTTGACTACAAGTTTTTACCAATTTATAAATCAATAGTGGCCATCAACTTATAAATTAATGGTGGTTGGACCTATGGATTTGCACGTCAAACCAATTTATAAATTAATAGTGGCTCCTGAAATGAGGAATTTTCAATATTACTTTCCAACCTATGATAAATCCCATAGGTCAATATTAATTTCCAAGACAAGACGAATTCCATAGTTGACTTAATGTAAAAGGGCTCTTCCACCTCACCGTTTTGGATGCTCCATATTTTATTCTTTCATGAATTTGTTAATCACTGGGCCCTAGTCATGCCCGGGATCATGCTGTTGCAGTCCTACTCAACGCCATTGAATCTCCTTTTACTTAGTTATTTCTATTGCATTTTCCAAGAAATAAGCATGACCATGAAAATGGGTAGAACAGTCTTAACAAATGACGTGGAAATCGTACTCAACGCCATCTATTGCCTTTCCATGAGTAGATCATTCATCATTTCACTTTTTCTAGTCTTTTTTCCCATGTACTTCGTTTAAAAAATGTGTTCCCATTTATACTCAACCACAAATCTTCCCGAAGTTAGTTTACCTAAATTTCTTATTTTCAATTTATTATGTCCACCGTTCATGGCATAACTGAAACAAATTCAAGACTCTTGGTCCATATAGCAAGAACGTATCACAACACTGCATAATGTAGTTATTAATACATGCTAAAAAATATATATATAATTTTTTTTAATTTTGAAAGTTATAATAAAAAAATAATACAGCTGCGAGTTAATTATTATGTTTCATAATTAAATAATTTAATTTAATTTCACAATTAATTAGATCGATGTAAAATTATGAAAGGTAAAAAATAGTCAACGTTAAGTGAGTTTTGTAATACATCAGCATGGATCCATCTGTTAATTCCATCTATCAAAAGGCCGAGGGGAACAAATGCATAACTCAAACAAATTCAGGACTCTTGGTCCATATAGAAAGAACGTAACACGACATAATGTACTTGAGGTTTCAAAATAAATTTTCAATTTCCAAAGTTATAATAAAAAAATTATTACAGCAATGATTGAGAGTTGATAATTATGTTTCATAATTAAATAATTTAATATACTTTCACAATTATTAATTAAATCAATGTAAAATTATGAAAGCTAAAAAAATGAATTAGTATTGAGTGAGTTTTGTGATAAATCAGTATAGATTTATCTTTTAATTCAATTTATTAACCTTGAATTAAAAGGTTAGAGAGAACAAATCTCTTTTAAAATGCAAACCTCTTTTATATAATCTGGTCTAATTATTAATATTTAAATATGTCACATCAGAGAAGAATAACCTCTAAAAAAATATCAGTTAAAAATACCACATTAAGAAACGGGGTTGGAGAAATTTATGTTTTTGATTTGATTTGATTTTATTAATTTAAATTTTATTTTGTTTCATTTTAAGTGGGGCATAATGTTAAATATTACAGCATCCCCCGTACTAGTTTCTAGAGAATCTCTCAGAGCATTATTAGTTCTTCTTATCAATTGTAATGGGTGTTCATGTTTGTGCATTATCCTCATTCCTATGCATGACTATGTTTTCAAAAATTATAAGCCTAATTATATATTTTTAATTACAAAATCATTATAGCTTTAAAGTTAAGAATTCATACACTAGTTAAGGTATGAGGCTTTTCACATAATTTTCTTTTTTTTCTTCTTATATTTTACAAATATTGGTTTATACTAGTATAACATAATGACATAATAATTGAGAATATGTTTGAAGAAAACATAGAATATGTATAAATTATGTAAACTTTTGTAGATATTATAATTCAAATCATTACATGGTGATAAATCTCTTATTCCATGAATAAGAGAGTCACATACATCAATTTGAAATCCCTTTTCCTAAAAACATTTGAAAAATTTGTAATTAAAAACTTAAATATATAAAATGAAATAAAAAACAAGTATGTCTTTTATACCGAATAAAATTCTGATAAAAGAAACATATACACATTATATGAATGAATGCACATTCTAAAATGCATACACACTACAAAGCACATAAACATGTACACATTATGTGAATGAATGCACATTCTAAAGTGCATGCACACTACAAAGCACATGCACGTTACTACCTTGATAATCATATTACAACATTGTAGAAGATAGCACTTGTCCCACTCCTACAATAGCCTCATTCATTTCCATCAAGCCCAAAACATTTGTCCGGGTCAAAAGCCCTTGTTTTCATGACTTGCAAATAGTGAGGGTTGTGAGGCTTATTTTTATTGTGAAAATCAGATAAATAATTCCGATATTCATAGCGATAAGCCTCGTTGATAGCATCTGAGCATAATAATTTTTTTAATACAACCTAAGTCCCTTGTTTTACTCCAACAACCACATTGTATGCACCAAATTCCATGTGTGTCGTAGGAAAAATTATTATGGAACCCATATGCCACTTCAGGGCGAAATATCAGCTCGGAATGATTACTAGATTTGTTTTGGTTCTAGTTCATAGCTCTTAAGCTTGAGAAGAGTCATTTTGGTTCTCAATTCCTTATTCTCCCCACAGGCCATGTTATACACATTGAGGCCCATTTTTATTATGCCAAGATTACAAACGGTGCTAAATAGATGGCATTGAGTATGATTCCCACATGTCGAACTAGAAAAAGCTAAATGGTGCTACTCGTGGAAAAGACAACAGATAGCATTAAATATGATTACCACATGTCATTGATACGAGTTTTCGGCCCTTTTTCCATGGGCATGCTTAGTGCTTGGAAAAGGCCATAGTTTACTAAGTAAAAGGAGATTCGATGGAGACTCCTACAGCATAATCCCGGGCATGCCTAGTGCTTACTGATTAAGAAATTCATGGAACGATAAAGTATGGAGTATCCAATACGTCTAGATGGAAGCGCTTTTCCACATTAAGTCAACTACGGGATTCGTCATATATTGGAAATTAATATTGACCTCTGGGTGAATTCATCATACGCTGGAAAGTAGTATTGAAAATTCCTCAATTCAGCAGCCACTATTAATTTATAAATTAATGTCATGTGCAAACCAGTAGGTCCAGACACTATTTATTTATAAATTGGTAAATGCTTTTCAATATTTGATGTGAAAATCTATAGGTTGTACGTACGACGTATCATCTTTCTTCATTGTTTAACCTGATAAGGGGAGAGTGACTTGTTAATTTAGCAGCATGTATATTGAGACACTTTTGAATTGAAACCCGTGATGTTGGTAGCATCCAATGCTTCTTTCAATTTATTGTTATAATGCATCTAGTGATTTTGGTAAATATCTCATTCTTTTCCAATTTCTGGTTCAAAGTCCATGCAAATGATTTTGACATCAAGATATTTTAGTGTTGAATTATGGGGTTTGGTTTTCTTTATCATAAAATTTACATAGAGTAAATTATCTGGTATTTTATGTATTTATTATTTAAAAAAATATTAACTATTTCAAATAAAATCAATGAAAGGATTTTAAATGAAGAAAAAACAGTATGCTAGTGAAAAAATAGGTCATCGTTAAGTCCCATTGAGTGGCTAATGACAAATGAATTACCATTTTTATATTGACATTGGTTTTGCCCATTAATATTTTATGTAATTTGCCTAATATATTATTTAAATTGATTTTAAAATATTTTTATAAATATTAATATTAGTTTTATTAATTAGATATTTTTCATTGGATGAGGAAGAATCCAATATATTATTATAATTATATTTACAAAATTTTAACACATTTTATATTTAAAAAAATTTAAAAGTTTATATTTAATTTTTTCAAATATTATATGGATTTAAAAAAAATTATGTATACTGAATAATAATTTGTATTTAATATACAATATATATTTTAATTTATTATTTTTTTATTTACCTATATTGGATTTTTTTATTTAATTAAATTAAATGATCTATAAATGTTAATAAACATTAATCTATAATAAACATAAAAAAAACTTACTTCATACAAATATTATATTGTTAAAATTAAAACAATCATAAAACTAACTATATTATTATTATTATTACTATTTTTATTATTATTATGTAAATACAATACTATTATATCAAAATAAGAGGTTCAATCAAAC